>JAOQMP010000210.1:56031368-56050043 GCA_027563575.1 Erythroxylum pedicellare
CCACATTTTTTTAGAGTTCTTATCCCTATGAATCTTCATTCCTAATATCTTCTTGGTAGCACCCAAATCCTTCATCCCAATTTCCTTTACTAATAAGATCTTGTTACACCACAAGTCCTCAAACAATCGTATATAAGTTACACAACCTCGTTGTTGCAAAAAAATCCTAAAATACAAGATAAAAAAAGTCATTACTTGCCTCAGTATGTGTCGAGGGACATATGGGCATTTTGGCAAGTGTCGAGGGACATATGGGCATTTTATCAAATACCTTATATTCATCAAATAATCATCCCATTGTACCAACCAAATTCACATTTTCCCCCTTTTATCATATATATTTCGACATATTACGTTCTTATCCATTCACAAAACACCAAAACATACGAAAAAATTAAAGACACAAACTAATTAATTAAAAACAAACACCCACGGTCAACATGTATACCTCCACGAAAATGGTTGTTTGCTCGAAGAAGAGGACCATAAGCAGCACGATGTGACTGGACGCATGCATCACTAATGGGAGATGACTTCACAACGGAGGAGCAAATGCAGCTAGCAGGGAGGAAGAGAGAAGAAAGAAGGGAAGAGAAGAAAGAAGGAGCGACGAAGATGGGGGGAGAAGCTTCTGCGGGTGTGTTTTAAGCTAAACAAAATGACGTCATTTAGAAACGACATCATTTTATTTAAGTTAATAACGTTCAACCACAAGGCCACGACAACGTATTGGTTTAAAATTTTAACGACGACATTTTTCGTCACTAATATTCCGTCGGACATGTCAACAACTTAGTTTTTTGCCACCAATTCTCATCTTACTTGCCGACGGTATTGTTCCGTCGCTAAATTTAGATTTTCTCGACACATTTACCGACGGCCTTATATATTCCGTCGGTGTTTTTCCGTCGCAAATTCATTATTTTCTTGTAGTCATACAAATTATTTGTAACTCTCGAAGCAATACCTAAAAGCAAACAAATTATAATCCTTGTTGAATTAGGTTGTTTTATGAAGCCTGCTATGCCGGAATTTGTAGAGAAGAGGGAAGGAAGCTCGAGGAAGAAGCTAAGGGTTCATAGGTTTCTAAGGAAACTGGAAATGATGATCTTAGGAATAATTCAGAAGTGCATTGATCAAAGAAATGAAGCTCAGACAGTTGAAGATCAAAGCAGAAAGAATGAAGAAAAAGTTCGAAGAAATCCTGGAGACCTCAAGGACGGAAAACCAGAACATGAGGAGCAAAGAAACTCATAATCAAAACGTCTCTTCTCGTCAGAATTGGTTAAGTATTACTCTGCTACTGCCCAATACCGTTAGTTGTCATTTTATGTCAGATTCTGTCAAGTTGTAGACAGTGTTATTCCTTATATTATGATTGCTGAAAGTATAAAAGCAAGAGATATATCAAAATCTTGCTCCTTAGATCAATTTTTCTTTTATTTTCGGCCATTGATTTAGGGTGACAAAAACCTCTGTAAGAGCTGGTATAAAAGCTCCTTTTCTTGTTTTTTCTAAGAACAGTGAGTGCAGAAATACAAAAGAAGCAAGTTATCAATTAGTGAATGAAAACTGGTTATCATCTTTGTGGTTTGTTTTGAATTAATCGTTTTTCATGGAATTGAGTTGTTGATAGTGTTGCACAGAGAAGAAAAAACAGACATTGGTTTCTGAAAAATCAAAAATCAAGTGACAACCAAAAATCTTACATCCAAGGCCAAAACATTAACCAAACATTTAAACCCTTGAGAGTAAACCTTTATTTACAATTTCCAAGGACCGTAATTTGGAAAATAACAAATCCGCACTTTTCTGCTGTCAAACTTTCCATTTTCTTGCAGCAGAAGAAAACAGTTTAGAAACTGTTTGAGGAAAAGCTTCAACCGGCAAAACTATTGATTTTGCGGTTCAAGCGAAGGCGGTGTGACCCCTAACTTATTGGAATCCTGAGTTTGAATTGTTGAGACCTGAGTTGAAATCCATAGTTATCAAAAATGTTTGAGAATCTCACATCTTAGCTCCATCTTCTTCCTCTCTAATGAACTTCCAAGCAGAAAGGCAATTGATTGGTGTACCCTTCCAGCAGAAGAGAAGGGCTTTTCCATTCATTTCAGCAGTACAAGAACTTCCACAAGTAAACTTTTCAGATATCAAACTAGCTTGGTAAAGAGAAGCTGAGCTAAATTCCAACTCGTTCATCCCAAAAAGAGTGAAAAACGATCTCCATACATCAATATTTACATTACGGATTGTCCTCTCTTCTCCCTCAGCGGCCACAACGTTTCTGATTGCTTCTCCGAAGTGCAAAGACTCTATGATCAACCTGTTTGGATCATCTTTCAAGCAGGCATCAAGGCAATCAAAGTATGCACTGAAGTAGAAAAGAGCTTCAATGAAACGATTCACGAAAACTGGTGAGTTCATGTTCCAATCAAATTCACTGACCACCATGATACTTGGATTAAGCTTTCTGATTTCTTGCATAAAATAATGCAGTCGATCTGGCAATGGAAGAAGGCTCCTGAGGGTGGATTCACCGAAAATGGCTATCGTTTCGTCAGGATCCAGATCAAAGAGATCGTGTTTAAGCTCCAACACGTCTGATAACATAATTAGCTTGAAAGAAAATGGCAGCCCAATGCTCTGAGCAAAACTCATCAACCTGTCACCTGTATCCTCAAGCACTTGCTTCATAGTAGTCCCAACAGCAGTTATCTTAAGAAACTCAACAGGTTCAGAGCGTGAGACTAAAACTGGCATCAAGATTGTCCATTGCACTCCACTCCTGATACCTAGATCAATTACGTGAACCCTCTTTGCCTCAGCTACATTTTCCACAATGGCTTGGATTCCAGTAAAATGTATGAGCTGAGAGAAGGGAACTTTCCGATAAGATGCCAGGAGGTCAGGTGTTGGAGCCGTTGTTACCTCATCAATGTTTACTGCTTTTCTCTTCTCATAACCTCCCGTTGCTCTATCTATCCTCTCCTGAAGAGCCTCGGAGAAGTAATGCACTACTCTTTGAACTGAATTTCCGGTTTTCGATGCCAAGCACTGACATTTTTTGAGCAATCTGCTTGCACGATCAAATTGTTGATTGCCAACTTTCTCAGATGAAGCTAGAAGGAGTTCAACAAGGCCCGCGTTCTTCGCTTCCTCATCAGAAAGATTACAGAAAGAAAGATCAAAACGGTTGTCCCGTATGCAGGCAATATCGTCAGATACTTGAGTAGAAGATTGAATGAACCTAAAAAGAAAAAAAAAAGGAATTGGAACAATCAAGTTTCAGGCAATATCAAGTGCATGAAATTGGTGTTGCAAGTTGTTGAACCTTGCGCCAGCAATCCTGATTATTTCTTCCGTTGATAATTCCTGGAATTCTTCCTTTGAGCATGATGTGCCATTGCTCGGCTCAAGTATCCGTTTCCTGTTCAGTCTGTTGAAACCCTTACCATAGCTTTTTAGCAGCTCAAATGAAGTTAAAAAATTCTTCTCTTTCTTGGGTTCATCACCACCATGAATGTCTTTTCTAAATCTTTGAAGTTGTGGTAATACCATATTGAATCTTCCCTCATCCAACACCTGGTACTCGAGGACTGCTGATTCTTGTTGTTGTTGTTGCTGGTGATGATGTTTTGAGAAATCCATACCTTGATTGTAAGGGTCATCCTGATAGAGTGAACCATTAGAGTAAAAAACATCAAGCTCCTCATAGCTAGAAGCTGTGTTATCCATGTCTAGTTGCACGATATAGACCTACTTAGATTTCTCAACTTTTAACATGTTTACTTTTGTAACTCAGAAATGCATATGGTATTGAACTAGAAGACAGAAGATTTACCATTTATTTAATGTGTTATCATATCAAACTGATTTACTCGAGGATGTTTGGCTCATTGCATTTGTTCTTCTGAAAGCTATCTCTTTGTACTTATTGATAGAAACAGAAGATTATGCACAGGCTTGCAAATATATAACAACAAATATAAGTAACAAACCCCATTAATTGATAATCAAGTTTAGAAGTCCCAACAAGAGTCAGCGAGCGTAATTAGATAACAAAGATTGCTTTCGGCATAAGAATCTGGTAAAGGATTTTTAAATAAAAATTTCCTTATTTACTAATGATAATTACAAGTAGTTATTAATAGAAATCAACTGATGATTATGTAATTGGATCCAAGCTATAGTTGGAGTGAAGAAACTTGCTGGATTCTTGTCATGTATTGTTTGTTTGACATTAAATTTGCCCGTTCTTTGATCTTGCAATGATACAAAAATGGATCATTGCATAACCAAACCACATCTTTTGGTAGAAAGTGTAGGATTTTAGGATAAACGATATCTATTCATTCTCATTGAGTTCAGTATATACAATGGATCTACTGCTTCCTCTCAAGTTGTGCATGAACATCTTTTGTGCTCAACTTGTCCGGGGTGTCTTAGATTGCCCTAGTGGTGACCGATTTTGTATGGAGATCTGCCAGTTGATGTCGTGACTGTACATAAGAAAACTGAATGATAATATTGTCCAACTTTTCTTTGATAAAATATCTGTCAACTTTCACATGCTTTGCACGATCGTGTTGATCTGAGTTCTGTACTATTTCAATTGCTGCTTTATTATCACAATGTAAGTTCATGGGTAGTCTAGCTTCGGTTCCCAAGTCTGAAAATTTGTCTTATCAACAACAGCTCACTCAGTACATGGGTTATGCCTCCAAATTCTGCTTCTTGATCGTGCCACCACTCTTTGTCTTTTACTTTTCCAAGTTACGAGATGGTGTGATGTTTACAAGTTTCAGATGTAAGGCATTTCAGTACGGGATTAGTTTGGGTATGCTGATACCATGTAGGATTTTAGGATAAAAGATATCTATTCATTCTCATTAAGTTCAATATATATACACGAGTAGCACAACGGAATGGACCTACCACCATCGTATCTTATGATTCTAAATCTATCAATTAGTTAATATCTAATCGTATACAATAATAGCTATACGGATCATAACTACTGCGCGTATCCAATAACGAAAGAAATGAGACAATATTAGATTTGCATATGTTTTGTTAAATTTCATATGGAATGAAGAATATTTGAAAAAGAGAAGAGAATAAACTTTGATATAATAAATTTAAAAGTTTCTAACTTTTTAAAACTTTTTCAATTTAGTATCAAAATTTTAAATTTAGGGATTCATCTTTCAAAATTTGTACACCTGAGTTCAAAAATTATTTTTATTGATGTGACTAATAAATAAATATTCACATTTTTTTGAAATGCTACATCAATAAAACTAACTATTTGAATTGATTTATATAAATTTTAGAAGATTAATCATTAAATTGAAAATTTTGGTACTAAATTGAAAAAAAATATCAAAAGGTTACATAGTTTTGAATTTACAATCCTAAACTTATTAATTTAACATTTTACTTATTTATCATATAGTTCTTTTAGAAAAAACATTAAAATTGTTGACGGACCAATTTTAATTTTTGCCATTATAAACGGTATCAAAATAAATATCTACAAATAAAGCCGCAAGTAATTGTAAATTTTTGACAAACTTCATATGTTTTCGATATTGAAAGAGAATAAAAGATTTAAATGATAAATTTAGTCTGGATGAGAATATTAAAAATTCTATAAATAGAAAATTACGAAATCGCATGTAAGAAATGAATTGCACCATTTGAGTCAGAGTTCAAACCTTTGTAGTAGGAGATCGAGCCATTTCTCAAATAGTTTCCTAAATTTGAGCATGATTAGAAGACTGATCAAACTGAGCTTGATTCATAGATTTTGGGTTAGTTGAAGTTGGGGTGAGCTAGACTAACTTTGTAATTACTGTAGTTCGTTTGACTCTTTAAAGCATGACCTGAACTCTGATCGAGTCTAAGCCTAACTCATAGTAACCTCGGCCCAAAGCGCGACTCAAATTCAAGCACAAATACACTTAAGACCTGAAATAAAGCTATGATTATTCAGATCTAGTTATGAAACTTTCCAGATATATACTCTTCTCATATTAGACTTAGCCACTCATAATGATTTCGACTCTGCCTTTGTAGACTTTTTCTATGCATATTAGAAAAACTATTAGGAATCTTGATGTTATCACAACGGACTGCCGTTTTATCACAACGGACTGCCGTTTTGTCAACAAGATACGTACATTCTTGTTGAGTGCAAAAAGAATTATCTTAAATTAAAACTGATCATTTTAAAACGCCAAAAAATGGAATAAAGAATCTTTAATAGCCGGAAATGATGATAAAATAAGAATATTGTTTGAAAATAATGGAATCACCGAATCATACTTTAGGTATCTTGTTGTTGTATAAATGTCTTGAGTAGCGAACAAATATGCCTCTATAGTTATTATTTTCATTTAAGCATTTATTGGTTTTATCACTTTTTTATATAATATTCTGCATAATATATGTTTAAAGTAAATTATTTGTTAATTCAATAACTTAAATTTAAGTGATAGATTTAAAGGTAATAGTAAAATGGCGGTAACGTAAAACTCAATTAAATTGAGATCGGAAAAATATTATTTTAATATAATTAATTAAAATAATATCGTTTTATTTAAATAATTTGAATTAATTTATGTAAGGTGAAATTGACCATCTTAATTTTAAAATTTACTAAAATCAATTTAAATAATATTTACAAATTTTAATTATGTTTTACCTAATTTTTAATGTAAAATAAATGATAATTTATTTTAATCTTTTGAATTGAAATGCTCTACCAGGAGCTATTACTTACTATTGATTCTATACAATTTGGAACTCTTTCCTCAATATCGAAAAAGATGTGAAATAAATTACTAAAATAAACATAAAAATCATTTATTTAATAATATAAGACATCTAGCTAATTAAATCTATTAAAAATATTGGTAAGAATCTATAAATCATAAAAAAAAGCCTTTCCCTGAAACAAATTTCAAAGATAAAATGGACAAACATGATAGATTGATGGCGCTTATGAGTTGGAAGCAATCTCGAGACAACCGAGCAAACAATGTTTGTATGGAGTTTTAGAACAGACAAGACTTTTATAATGTTAAATCTCATAATATTAAATTAATTACTTTATAAAAAACACAATATAATATTAATGTTTTAAAAATTGAACTGAAAATTAAATCAATAAGGTAAGAGATTTAAGTTTAAAAAGTTCGAGCATTAGAACATTATAAAAATGAATAAAGATTTAATAAAATTAAAGAATTTAAAATATAATTAAAAGAAATTGTTGATATCTATCAAAAAAAATTGAAATTTAATTAAAAAGATATTAAACAACAACAACATTTAGTAAAAATCTCGCTGAAAGGCAAAATCTGAGGAAGTATAATAGTACGCAACTTTATCCCTAATTAGTACAGAGATTGTTTCTAAATGACCAATATGAATAGAGAAAAGAAAATAAAACAAATTGTTAAATGAAAATTTATGAATTTATAAAAATAAATCGATTAATTAATAAATTAATCAATTTTTAATGACAAGAGTTATTAAAGTAAATGAATAAAAAAGTTGAAATCGAATTGAAAAATTAAATGGTTCAAAATTTTTATAATTAAACAAACTGAATCAATTAAATTTTTTAATCATTGTGTAATTTTGTTAATTATGTATATAATGCATGTCGGACCACCTAATTAGTTATGAAAGTTGTTATAATTGAATGGATTTTGAACCCATTTTGGCTTTAGAGAATTTTTTTTTAGATTAAAGACAAATTCTTATCTCTCTTTTTTTTTAATCACTTTACTTTTCTCGTTTATTAGTATTAAAATATTTTTTCAAAATAATTGTTTAATTTACTTTTTGTTCAATCCTAATGAAATTGATGCCTTTTCCTCTTGAAATATTATGTCAATAATCCTTTAAATCTAAAGTTAAGAATGTAACAATTTTATCATGTCGTGAGCAAGTAATTGAAATTGAGCCTTGATATATCATCTCTTTAATGGTTTTATGAGCTTGGTAATCAATCAATTAGACTAAACAACATGAAGACAAGTTGACCCGAACTTGGAGTTGAAGATTGTGAGACAAGTTCGATTTGATATGATTCAAACTCAAATTAAAAAATGATTAATATTAGATTTTAATTATAGAAATGTTTAATATTGACTTATAAATATATACATACATACATACGTACGTACATATATATATGTAATCAATTGTATTTATTTTATTTTAATAAATATATTTACTATTTAGTTATGTTTAAGCTTAAAAATGACTCAAAATTAAAATATCAATTTTGGTCTGACTCGATCAATTGACATCCTTATTCAAAATAAAAATTGCCTAAAATTAACTTAATAAATATATTTAAACTTTTATGATATGTCCAACATTTGAATATACTCTAAGTTAAGTTCGGTCACATTTTTTTATTTAATTAAATTTTAAAAGACTTTAATCCAACCGAGTTATTATTATTCTTAAATTAGGTTTTTGCCATGCAAGCAACATGTACAGGTTGTTATTACTACAGTGGGCAAGAAATTTAAGAGCATAAACCCATATTGTTTTATATAAAACATCATCATTAGAACTTTCAATCTTTGTAATGCTACAACATGACACCATCTGAGTTTCTTCTCTATTTATTATTACTAGAATGATAAACTTCAATGTGACTTCCAAATAGATAGAGAAATCAATGGTGTTCCCTTCCAACCTATAAGCAAGCTATTCTGGTTCTTATCAAGTGTACATGAACTCCCACAAGGAAATTTCTGGAGCAACAAACTAGCTTGGTACATGGAGGACGTGCTTAGCTCTGTATCCACCATCCCAAAACGAGCAAGGAATGCCCTCCAAACATCGATCGTCACATGTCGAATCTTCCTCTGCACTCCTTCAGTGGCCACCATGTTCGCCATTCCATGACCAAAAACTGATTCCATCTCCATCCTGTGTGCACAGTCTCGTTCCATGGAAGCATCAAGGCAATCAAACCATGTACCGAAGAAGAAAAGAGCTTCAACGAAACGATTAACAAAAGACAATGAGTTGTTTCTCGCTTCAACTTCTACAATCACCATTACACGAGGTTTCAGGTTCCTGATCACCTTCATTAGAATCTCCAGACGGTTTGGCTGCTGGATCAGACTCGTAAGTCCGAACTCAGAGTATACAACAATGGTTTCATCTTCACGAGTGTCGAGCATGCCTGTTTCAGATCAAGCATGTCTGCTACTACAACTAGGTTGATACAGAAAGGTATGTTCTCCGACTCGGCAAAGGTCTTTAGCCTCTTGCATGCATTCTCGACCAAGTCCTTGTTAGAATCAGTTGCAATTGCAGTTATCTTGAGGAGCTCAATACTGCATCTGCCTTCTGGCACAAAAGAATGCATGAATGAAATCCACTGAACCCCAGTTCTGATAAACAAATCTATGATGTGAATCCTCTTTGAATTGGCTACGTTTTCTATGATTTCTTGAGGCCCAAGAGCGTGTATCAATTCGCTGAAGGGCATTCTTTCACGGGCTGCTAGCGTGCTGGGGGTCGCAATCATTAATAACCGATTCATATCAAGTTCTTTCTGTTTGGTTTGGTCATCTGCTGCTGGTCTTCCTGTTTGTCGATCAATTCTCTGTCTAAGAGCTTGAGAGAAATAGTAAACAAGACGTTCAACTGGATTCCCTGTCCTAGAGGACAAGAATTCGCATCGAGTGAGCAATCTGTTTGCATATTCAAACTGCTGATTCCCAGCTTTCTCTGCAGAAGCAAGGAGGAGCTGCACAAGCTCCACACACTTTGATTCTTCATATAGGAGTGGAAATGGAAGGCAATAACCATGGGAATTGTTAGGCATCAAGTCAACATCAGTAGTTGCTCCCGAAACAGATTGGATGAATTTTGTTGCTGCTATTCTTATAAGCTCTAACGTTGAACCTGGAAGGAATCCAGGTAGCATTCCAGGGCTTTGTTCAATAATCATCTTGGTCTGAGACGACCCATAACTCTCACTGACCAGCTTTTGTGTCCCATGATCAGGAATATCCCGATTTCCCACAGGGATAACACCAATCTGTGCTATTTCTTCCAAACATGCTTGAAGTGGCGGAGAAAGCATATCGAATCTTTGGCCATCAATTAATCCACGTCCTAAATATGCTTGCTGCTGTTCTTCAAGCTTTTGGTGCTTGGAGAAATGATCCTCCATCGTCTCATATTGGTAGAACCTGAAACCAACGTTTCCGTACTCTGCAAAGGGGTCCTGAAATCCATGGAAATGTCTCCTGGAACTCGGAATTTGATTAACTCCACGAAGATCCAAATCCTCAGATGGAGAAACCCCATTCAGATTAGCTTCCAAACCCCGGTTGGTATACATCAGTGACAGATAGACGAGAAACCTCAGTGACAGATCGACAATAGCTGAGAGATCATCTGCTGAACATCTTAAATCATTCGAAACTTCGAACTGCTACCATGTGTCCCTCTGATAGGAGACGTTACAATCAAACCAGTCTCCATTCTCTGGCTTCCAATTATTGGATCATCATTAGTTTGTTATTTGGAGATAACACGTAATGAGATTTGACAGGTGGGACATGACGAATTGAACGTTCAGGCTTAGATAGCATCAGGATTCGGACAAATAGACAGGTTTTTCTGTTCTGGAGACCGAAGTACCTGACCCATGTTACCAACCGCATTGTAAGAATTGAAAGTTGCTTCCATTTTTAAAAACATTTGGTGCTTCCAATTCATCAGAAATGCCAACGGAGTAACGATTATTCCAATGGTGATGTCCGGTCAAACCGTTTCCATCCATATTAATTAGTTTATTATGGGCCGGCCAGGAATTGTCTTTGAAAGGGCCAGTGGAGAAATCTGAGTAAAGAAACTCTAGCTTGACGTTTGATGCGTACCTGTTGCTAAACGATAATGCCGGCGGTCTAGTTAGTGGAAGGATGCCTTTCATTGGGCTACATGTTCTGTTGGTATTGAACTGTAGAGCCGACCATGAATAGGATTACAATTTATCAATAATAAGATGTGCCTATAAAGTTTGTATATATATATACACACACGTGTGTGGGTATTTTATTAAAATGATTTGAGTGGATACAAATAATGTCTCATGGTTGAATTCGTGTATATATAATCTTCTTTTTTTTTGATAACTCAGGTTCTAGGCTGTGCTCGGCTATCTTGGACTTATGAGCCATCCACTCAGACTCATAGATAGGTAAATTCGGGTCTGATCCTAGATAGTATCAGAGGTACCTGCTTCGAAAGATAGGCCACCACCAAGGGAATTACATCACCTTAAAGAAAGGCTGCACCTTCCAAGGCTCGAACCCGCAACCTTCACACAATCCTCTCCCCCTTTCTACCACTATAAGTCGGATGTGCCATACAGTGGGCTTATAGTTATGGCCGCTGTTAACCGTAGTTTCAGTGTCGACTCATCAGGTCACTAACTTCTTTGACCTTTGGGCATTGGGCTGGCGTAAGCTTCATATATAACCTTGTGACTAATGAAGAGAAAGTTTTTGCACATATATTAAGTGTCATTTGAAATTAAGAGTTGATATAATAATTTGAAGAGATAAAATTTTAAAATATAATTAGCTATTTAGTTATACATTACTTGGCTACTTTATTGTCTCATTCAATATAATAATGGTCTACAAAATTTTAAATTAAATGTATTAATATAATAATTTTCTATTATATCTCATCATAGTGCACTTCCCCTATAATTTCTTCATATTTATTAAATATATAATCTTATTTCTCTTTTATATTCCATTACATTGTTTTCATTATTAACCAAAAACCAAAGTTTAATTTAGTAAGATCATACATACTTTTGTTGGATATTCTACAAATCATAAACATCATTAATTTTGGTAAGTTTTAAATAACTCTAAATCTTTATTACAATCTTAAATAAAAAAAGAAGGTAAATGCAATATTATGGTAAAAATTTTCTACTTTATTATCATGTTTTTTCTTACTCTCTTTTACAACTTATTAATAGACATTAGTAAATCTTAAATGATAAAATTACTAAAAAATTTTAATTATTTTATCAAATATTTTGCATTTTGTGTCATTTTTATTTTATTAAAATTAAAAATAATACTCTATCGAAGTTATTATCTTTTTTTCTTCTATATTTTTCTTCTAAACAACTTTGCAAGTACACGTAAAAATGTAAAGAATCTAGTAAAGACAAGTTACAATAGTGAAGCAATGGTGATTGAAATCAAATTTGTCTCGAGCTCCTACACACATTAATATTTGATTACGTGCAATAATACATTATTACTTGGACTACTATATATTTCCAAATTCTACTAAAATCCCTTCTAATCTTATCGTATCAGAAGACTGAAATAAGAATAAGTGAACACTAGACTATAAAATCGTTTTAAAAATGGTTTGATATATCACTTAACTAAGGAAACAATGGCAAGGCAATTGCTAGCCATCATAATAAGTTTATCATCATAATTTCCCAGTGGATTCTTCTGAGTAAAACCTTCATCACACGTCCCATAATCGACCAACGCAGCGTTTAACAAGCTATTGATGGTGCTAACGTCACGAAGTGGAATGGCTTCAAGTGCACTCTGAAGATTACTCAAAGCATCATCATAGAAGTCACTGCAATCCTCAAGACCGGTGGATATTTTAGGTGGAGTATTGGGTGCAGTTGCGAGTTTTGTTGCTGCAGTAATGGCGAAGTTGGTTAAATGAATGGTTGCGTTTATAGACATTTCGAGTATGGAAATAGGGTCGGTTTCGCCATTGAAGAAAGGGGTGATTGAAGACGTGCATAGACGAGGGTAATCAGTCGAATCACATAGCTTTTTGACTTCAGGATTTTCTGTTGCAGATGGTGAACCAACAGATTCAGCCCCCTCGATAGTATCTGGGTTCTTCAGGATTTCTGATATGGGATTCAGGAACAATGTGTTCAGACTTTTCGCAAACGGACTAGGAGCCTCTGTAGGACTACTTTCAGGAACTGAACCTGAAGGTGAAAGATCGTATGTTGGGGAGTAGGCATCTGAAGGTGAGTTATCGTACGATGGAGTAGGACCTTGGATTAGACTTGTTGGAGGATATGCAATTGAAGGTGATGTTGAAATATCAGATGTTGGAGTAAGAGCTTGGATAGGACTAGTTGGAGGATATGCAATTGAAGGTGATGGTGAAAGATCAGATGTTGGAGTGTGAGCCTGGATAGGACTCGTTGGAGGATATGCAATTGAAGGTGACTGTGAAATATCAGATGTTGGAGTAAGAGCTCGGATAGGACTAATTGGAGAGTCTGCATCTGAAGGTGAAAGATCAGATGTTGGAGCGGGAGCTTGGACAGGACTAGTTGGAGAGTATGCACCTGAAGGTGAAATATCGGATGGAGGTGAAGAAAATACTTGACCTTCAGGCGAGGGACCGGGTGATTGGAGAGAGCGAACAGGATGCAGTTGCGGCGAGGAGGACGGAGACAGAGAAGGTGATCGGGCGGCGCAGCCTGGTGACGGTACAGCTGCGAAATTCAGGAGAGTGAGAATGGTTGAGGCAACAAGAAGTTTCTGCCGATGATGTTTTGGCTCCATAGCTTTTAACTCTGTTATGCTTTATGGTATGGTATGGGTAAAGAAGAATAGAAAGAAACAGAGAAGGGGCTCATAATAGTCTCAAGGCATCTTAAAACTTGAAGTTGGAGGTGTCTTTCTAATCCACAACAAGAAGTAGGTCTCCTAGAAAATAGGATAACCGTCAAATTTCCCTCAGTGCGAGAATTATTGGCCGTAGCAAGTTTCTGTTACTGTTTTGGCATTGTTTCTCGGAGCTAAATAATGGTCCTGAGCTCACTTCACTCAATTACCAATCAACTCCTTTTCAGGCTACTCAGTCCGAAAGGTCATACGGGGACCGAATGGTCGAATGCAGCACACAGAAGTTCCTAAATTTAAGTAAAAAATGTCTATCTAAATTTGAAATAATCGAACCATTTAAGGTATGAGTTCATGTGAAACTCAGATTTTAACTTGTTTAACTCGAGTTCGGATTGATAATTATTATTTTGACATAGGATTGATGATGGGTTAAATTGAGCCTTCTTAATCTTGAGCATGAGTTCGAAATCGAAAAATATATATTATTTAATTTAATTTTAAATTTGATTAGTTAAGTTTTTTATAATTAATTGGCAAAATTTTTTATCAAAATCAAGTTTAAATCTAATTAAGTTCTTATCCGGTTATACCCAAACTTAAGCTATGTTAAATTGGAATTAATCCGTCAATTATTATCTTATATTGGATATGAATAAATATATATAGATATTAATATATTAATCAGATATTTTGATTAACTATTTTATATAGTTAATAACTCAAATTAATGATTTAATTTTAATTTAATTTTACAAATTAATATAGTTAATTTAAATTTTTTTATAGAAAGGATATTTTCATAATTCGAACCAGTCACAAAATAGTAACTTTATAGTTATTTCGAAACTCAGCCTTAATTTATGAGTAATAAATCTCAAACAAATTATAAAATTGCCATAAAAGTCGATCCGATTAAAAAAAAAAAGAAGGAAATGCGTACGAAAAATTCAACCCATTGTTCTTAAGCACATCTCAGTGCTGGGGTTTTCCTTTTCCTTTTCCTAAAGACGGTGGAGACTAAACGAGAGAACAGAAAACAAAGTGCCAATGAGACTGAGTAAGAGCACCAAAATTGCAACGACCAGAACCAGACGTAACATGGGATTTCTGTGATAGCTACGTTTCAATCTCTTCGACCATGATCGCAAATTCGTGCCTCTTCCATAACCATACACCTGTTCCAAGAGACCGTCGTAGTATGATTCATTCAGAGTCACCTCCTGACAGATCCTCTCAAAAAATTTATGTACTTCTTTCTCTGAGGCATCGTAGTTGATGAGAATGTCTCGTCTCTCTAGCAGTTTCACATCTTTCTCATCGCGGATTAAGCTCTTCATGAGAAATGCATAGGAAGTGATGTGCTGCACATTGTCTCTCGAACAATGCTCGAGTTGAATGAGGTTCCTGAACAGACTTTCAGTGTATTGATGGAGTATTATTGGTGGGATTTCAAGGACTTTTTTACCAAACCTTATGTCCAACAAATTCTCCGTCCAGCTTCTCTTAAACTTGATTCCGTTACGTCGGAGCTCTGTTGCACTGAGCAGCTGTCTCTCTGACTCGGGTAGTTTCTTCGGCAATTTGGGATATTTTGGAAGGAGACAATGGCCGATTAGGTCAAGTAAATGGTGCCCTTCTTCGTTAAACTTCTCACGATGAAAAGTCTGGTCTCCAGGAATCATGTTCTTGAAGAAACGAAAAGCTAGTTCAGGAAGAGAAAAAGTACATTGTTTTGGAATTGGCACCAACTGGAACAATCTCAGAAGAACGAACAGTGGAATCTGGTTTTCTAGCAGAATGAAGTCGCATCTCAGATCAAATAGCATTCCTGCAGTACTGAAGATGAGATCGTTTCGACGTCTCAAGCTTTTCATCGAGTACTTCATGAACAATTCGATCAAAAAACATCCATCGATCAACATTATCTTCAGGAACTCATCGCTTGTGAAGTTAGTCTTCTCTGAATAGCATGACATTGCTCTACCCTCCAGCTCTTTCAGGGCTGCAACACAAGCATCCAGGACAGCTTCAAGGTTCGGTTTCCGACTGAGAAGGGCATAAACATACCGCCATTTGTGGTCTTCCATGAAATTGAACTTGTCTTTACCGTGATGATAAGGACCAATCGAAACCATGGCAGGAACGTAAGCTTTCTCATTTGCTTTTAGAAGACTCTCATTGATTTTGCAGATAGAATGTGATGAAGATATGCTTTCCATCTTTCTCCTGATCGAAGTGGCGAGACTCTCATTGATTTCTACCACGATATGATCTCTCCCTCCACTGTCTCCTGATCCTCCTGATGAAGTAGCTTGTTCCATATCTGATTAATTTAACCTGCAATATTCATCTTTCCCAGTTAAGCTCTGTTTCTGGTCATTTAAGGGGGAGCCAAAAACTTAAAATTCCTTATTGTCTTATAAGTAAAACTTAAAAAACAAGTATTCTAATTTATATATAATTAAAATTTAGTCTTTTAATATTAGAATGACAATTTTATTAAAACTTAACAAATTATCATAATTTTATTTAATTATTAAGAAATATATTCATCAAAATTTTGTTAAATATTACCAAACAACGTCTCTGTTTATTGCCAAACTTATTTGATGCTGTTAAAATTGAAAAAAAAGTACAGATTTTGTTCAATAATTCAATTTAGTAAAAAATATATAAAATTTATTTTCTAAATATAATAAAAATTAAAAATATTTTCATATTTAAAAATATCTAAACATAAAAATATTAATTTTTTAATTTAACCTTTCAATTTTCTTAGTTTATAATTCTTATATGATATTGTTGAATATCTCAACCCCCGTCTCTGTAATGAATGGATACAACTCAAATTTTCGCAGTACATGGGGATGGCATAGAGGTTAAAGAAAACATGAATTAGGTCTACTGAGTAGTGAATAAGTTTAATAGAACAGAGATAAAACAAAGAAGACAGTCTTTTACATTACCTGAAGAGCAACGGCAAAGTACGAGCTCAGTTTCTCCAATGGTTTATTTCTTCAGCCATTGTGGAATTCATATTGCGCTTGAGTCTCGAGGTAGGAGTAGCAAAAACGTAGAGGCCACTTATACTCTCAAGATCTGGAGAATCCAAGGTGGCTTAGAAAGATTGCTTAATGCAATTAATGGGTAAAGCTAAGAATGAAGCTTTTCAATTTCTTAATCCAAAATACAAAGCATCCAACAGAAAGCATAACTTTGTTCAAAGGAGGCTGAAGTGATTGCTTTAAAGTAAATATAAGAATTTCGGTGTAGTTCTGTTAGAAACTATAGGCTTGAAGAAATGCTTATTTAAGGCATTAAAAGTGATGTAATGCAATCTCTGAAAGATAGTGATTCTGCTACAGTTTTAAGAAAAGAACCAATTGGGTTGGCAAATCGACTGGAGTTCGTGAATAAAAGTTTGAATAAATTTTGAATTAATTCGAGTTTACAAGAGTTGCCTAAATCAAAACTAATTCATATAAATCATAGAACAATATTAAAATTATATCTATTTCAAATTAATATGAGACAAAAATCTTATGCCTTTGACTAATTTTAAAATAGAGATGATAATAACTTCCGAAATATTCAAAATAATTTTTTAAAAATAAAAATATATTTCTATTACTGAAAATATAAATAATTTGAAGTACCGTATCTTTAAAAAAATTAAAAATATTTATAATAGTAAAAATGTAAATAATTCGAAGAATTATATGAAATTTAAATCAACATCTTAAAAATTTAAAGAGAATCTTTTTCTTTATCACTAATTCGCAAACCTTGCCATTCCATATCATCCAACAACTAAGAATAACTTAAATTGTGTAAACTCCTCACTTAAAGTTCTCTCTTATAAAAAATTTTGAGTTCGAATCACGTAAAAGGAGGATAAATGATTTATTTTTTTTACTGATAATCCTTTAGCTCCCTGAAAAAAACTCATTGATTAGATTAATTATAGACGTCCACTTCTAACAATAGTGTAGGAGTTGAAACTACTAGAGAATTTGAAGGTTGTTGAGAACTTGATGCTGATTAAGATTAATGATCAATTAGCAATTAATTAATCAAATATGTAATGATTTCTTACGTGCATAAATGTACATAAAATCATGACATATTAGAATTTCAGGTTGAGGTTGCGGTACTTTAACTGGTGCGTGGAGCATGTGATTTGCAACAGGTTCAGCATTCAACCTCGGCGTCTATTCCAAGCAAGGTTCAAGATCAATCAAGCAAAAGAAGAATAAAGAGAAGACAAAAGTTTAATATATGGAGATTTTTTATATACATAGTATACAATACGGTTAATATTATCAAATTTTATATGAATTATAGTCCTTTTTTATAAATCATAAAGTTTTGAATCGGAGAACTCTTCCAAAAATTGATTTATGATTTAAATTACTTTTAAAAATGATATAAATATTTTACTAAAAAACCAAAATGATTTTGCGTTTCTTCTATTGTAGTTTATATCATGCATAAGTATAGTATTAAAAATAAGTAATGAATTAGAATTTAAATTTAAAATTTTATAAGTTAAATAATCTTGACTGTATTTAAATATTTAAGTTTAATTAATTTTAATATTTAATTACTTAATTACATATAGTTTAATACATTTTTTGCTTTTTGGGTTGGTCCGATTGAAGAGCGGGTGCTCTGAATTCATTTCCGAGAATAACCCTGGTATTCAAGCTCCAACAGATATGAACTAAAACCTTAGTGGACTCTGGGAAAAGAATAACCTCGGTATTCAAGCTCTTCCTCGGCCAGCCGATCCTCGATCTATAATTTTATTGTTTAAGGGATTTACGAATTGTTCACGCGGAACTGGACATTGGTTCATCGTCACATCTATCGTGAAAGGAACCGCTGCGCAGACTGGCTAGCGAGCTATGCTGAGCACTTTGCGATCAGCACTACTTATTTTGATCTTCCACCCATTGGGTGTCATGTACTCCTCTTA
>JAOQMP010000210.1:56078945-56090627 GCA_027563575.1 Erythroxylum pedicellare
TTAATTTAGTATGTTCTAATTAATTATATTGTTTTGCTAAAATTGGAAAAATTTTTGTTAAACTTTTGTTTTACATCAAAATTTAATATAATTTAATTAATTATATTTAATTGCTAAAGAAGAGAAAAATATATAATTAATTAATTATATTAAAATCAATTAATTCTATTATATTCTATTATAATACTATTGTAATTAATTATATTATAATATTATTTTAATTAATTATACGGTAATTAATTAATCATATTTAATTATAAAAATTAAAAAATGGAAAAAAAAATCAGATGCACATCTCTCTCAATACTTGAAAAGTACAAAGCAGTACATAAAAATTAGATATCATAATATTTTTCCTATAACGATAATATATAACACCAACCTTCTTTATTACTTATTCCGTAGACATTGAACTCTTTCCAGACCCATATAAGTACCTACCCCCTTACCTTTTTCCATTTACTCATAAGCCAAACAGAGGAGACCAAAAAGGAGCGAACTTTGGGCAGCAACATTGATGCTTCGCCAATCTTTTTATAACCCATGTGGGGTTTTCTCCTTCTCACACTCTTGTTCACTCTATTCCTCTAAAATTTTCCGAAATTAATTAAAATCCAGAAAGTTTAATGGCCTCAGGTGGTGGCAGAGGAGGTCAGTCACAGCAACAGAGTCACCACCAACCAGCTCAGTCTTCAGGGACAAGCAAGTTGAGACCTTACTATGGAAACAACAACACAGAATCTGTGAGCAAAGCGATTGCTCAGTACACCGTTGATGCTCAGCTCCATGCGGTTTTTGAACAGTCTGGGGAGTCTGGTAAGTCTTTTGACTACTCACAGTCAGTGAGAACAACTAACCGACCAGTCCCTGAACAGCAAATCACTGCATATCTATCAAAAATCCAACGGGGTGGTCATATTCAACCTTTTGGTTGCATGATCGCTGTCGACGAAGGGTGTTTTAGGGTAATTGCTTACAGCGAAAATGCATGCGAAATGCTTGGTTTAACTCCTCAGTCAGTCCCTTCTTTGGAGAGACCGGAAATTCTGTCAATTGGGACTGATGTGCGTACCCTTTTCACGCCTTCTAGTGGTGTTCTGCTGGAAAGGGCATTTGGGGCAAGGGAAATAACGTTGTTGAACCCGGTTTGGATTCATTCTAGGAATTCTGGTAGACCCTTTTATGCAATTTTGCATAGGATTGATGTTGGAATTGTTATTGATTTAGAGCCTGCCAGAACTGAAGACCCTGCTTTATCTATAGCAGGAGCTGTACAGTCACAGAAATTAGCTGTTAGAGCAATTTCTCAGTTACAATCACTTCCTGGAGGGGATATCAAGTTGTTGTGTGATACTGTTGTGGACTGTGTTAGAGAACTCACTGGGTATGATAGAGTAATGGTGTATAAGTTTCATGAGGATGAGCATGGTGAGGTTGTGTCTGAGAGTAGAAGGTCTGACCTGGAACCGTATATTGGTTTGCATTATCCTGCTACAGATATACCTCAGGCTTCACGGTTTTTGTTTAAACAAAATAGGGTTAGGATGATTGTGGATTGCCATGCAACACGGGTTCGTGTTTTTCAGGATGAAGGGCTTATGCAACCTTTGTGCTTGGTTGGTTCCACTCTTCGTGCCCCTCACGGTTGTCATGCACAGTATATGTCCAATATGGGTTCCATTGCATCATTGGCCATGGCGGTGGTTATTAATGGAAATGAAGAGGAAACTATTGGTAGTAGGAACTCAACGAGGCTTTGGGGCTTGGTTGTTTGTCATCACACTTCAGCTAGGTGTATCCCGTTTCCACTCCGTTATGCTTGTGAGTTTCTAATGCAAGCTTTTGGACTGCAGTTGAACATGGAGTTGCAATTAGCATCTCAGTTATCCGAGAAACATGTTTTGAGGACTCAAACTCTGTTGTGTGATATGCTTCTTCGTGATTCGCCTACTGGCATTGTTACCCAAAGTCCAAGTATTATGGACCTTGTGAAGTGTGATGGGGCAGCACTTTATTACCAAGGGAAGTATTATCCTTTAGGCGTTGCCCCAAGTGAAGCACAAATAAAAGATATTGTGGACTGGCTGTTGACCTGTCATGGGGACTCCACTGGCTTAAGCACAGACAGTTTAGATGATGCTGGTTACCCTGGGGCAGCATCACTAGGTGATGAAGTTTGTGGAATGGCTGTTGCATATATATCTAAGAGAGATTTTCTGTTCTGGTTCCGTTCTCATACTGCAAAGGAGATCAAATGGGGTGGTGCAAAGCATCACCCAGAGCACAAGGACGATGGACAGAGGATGCATCCACGTTCTTCATTCAAGGCATTTTTGGAAGTGGTGAAGAGCCGGAGCTTGCCATGGGAGAATGCAGAAATGGATGCCATTCACTCTTTGCAGCTTATTCTGCGGGACTCATTTAAAGAACCAGAAGCAACCAATTCTAAGGCTGTCATACGTTCTCAGCTTGGGGATTTGGAGTTGCAAGGAATGGATGAACTCAGCTCAGTTGCAAGAGAAATGGTAAGGTTGATAGAGACTGCAACTGCTCCAATATTTGCTGTAGATGTTGATGGGCGTATAAATGGATGGAATGCAAAGGCTGCTGAGTTGACCGGCCTCTCAGTTGAGGAAGCCATGGGCAAGTCTCTAGTTCATGATCTTGTTTACACGGAATGTGAAGAAACTGTTGACAAGCTTGTTTACCGCGCTTTAAGAGGTATCCTTATTCTGTCCAAAGGGATTGAAAGTTAATAAAGAGATTTTCTTGAGCTAACAAAGAATTATAGTTGTATATGTAATTATGTGCTGATTGAATTGCAGCAATCAGTCAATTAAGTAGGTTTAACCTTGATATTGATTTGAAGAGTTATGGCTTCAACGTTTGGGAAGAGCATTTCTCATGGATTTGACTTTTTTGGTGAATGGCTTTGATAGTTTTCAGATTTGCATATATTACCATATGACTCTTTTTAACTGAAACAGGTGAAGAAGATAAGAATGTGGAGATAAAACTGAGGACATTTGGCTCTGAACGTCTAAAGAAGGCAGTTTTTGTGGTGGTGAATGCTTGTTCTAGCAAGGATTACATGAATAATATAGTTGGAGTCTGCTTTGTTGGTCAGGACGTAACTGCTCAGAAAATGGTAATGGACAAATTTATCCACATACAAGGTGACTATAAAGCTATTGTCCATAGTCCCAATCCTTTGATCCCTCCTATATTTGCTTCAGACGAAAACACATGTTGCTTGGAGTGGAACACTGCTATGGAAAAGCTCACAGGTTGGGCTCGTGAGGAAATAATCGGGAAGATGTTAGTGGGGGAGGTCTTTGGCGGTTGCTGTCGACTCAAGGGTCAAGATGCATTGACAAACTTCATGATTATCTTGCATAATGCAATTGGGGGACAGGACACAGAAAAGCTTTCTTTTTCCTTTTTTGATCGGAATGGAAAGTATGTGCAAGCTCTTCTGACAGCAAACAAGAGGGTGAATACGGATGGCCAGATTATTGGAGCATTTTGCTTCTTGCAGATTGCAAGTCCTGAATTGCAGGAAGCTTTGAGAATCGGGAGGCAACAGGAGAAGAAATGCTTTGCAAGAATGAAAGAGTTATCCTACATTTGTCAGGAAATAAAGAATCCTTTAAATGGCATACGCTTCACTAACTCACTTCTGGAGGCTACAGACTTGACTGAAGATCAAAAGCAGTTTCTTGAGACTAGTGCTGCTTGTGAGAAGCAGATGATGAAAATCATACGAGATATAGATCTGGAGATCATTGAACAAGGGTAAGTTGATCCCAAAGAAGTTGTATGACATGTATTTCAGTTATTGTAGGACTTGATACATGGCACCATTTCAGCTCTGGTAGCCCCTAATTTAGTGTGATATATCTTTTTTGACAAATTTTACACAAGTTGCTAGATACCTGTAGTTAAATTGCGAGTAACTTTGAACCGGGTCCTAGTTCTTTACTTAAAGGCTCATCGTGATTCATTGAACGTCTGTGTTCTGTTGTCATTTCTATAACTTTTAACCAGACTTGCAGTCTGTCCGTTATTTTGTGGAAGCAATATGTTCCGGTAGGAGTTGAGTGCTAGTGCAGAAGAGCATATTTTTGTTTCTTGAGACAGTAGACATCTACTATTGTTGGAGCTTCCTGTTGGCAAGACTGTTGCATTCATGTGCTGTGAAGCCATTGATATGTTAATTTGTTTTATATTCTTTCTGTGTTTATATTAGCTGCATATGATCTCTGTGCACTGGATAATGGATGGAGGATCCTTTAAACCTTCAAGGTTGTGCATTCAATGCACTTTCTTTTGGGTCTTATCTGCACCTCCAGCATATTCATTGCTAATGGAACAATTTCCTCCATTTTTCATTGAATTAGCTTACTGGAGCTTGAGAAGGCTGAATTCTTTCTTGGGAATGTCATTAATGCGGTTGTTAGTCAAGTAATGTTACTGCTGAGAGAAAGAAATCTACAATTGATACGTGATATTCCAGAGGAAATAAAAACTCTAGCAGTCTATGGTGATCAAAACAGAATTCAGCAGGTCTTGGCAGATTTCTTGTTGAACATGGTGCGATATGCACCATCATCTGAAGGTTGGGTGGAGATCCATGTTCGTCCAACACTCAAACAGATCTCTGATGGACTCACACTTTTGCGTAATGAATTCAGGTATGCTATCTTGGATTGTCTGGATATGAATGCATATTTGCTTTTAAATCATTTTCTGTAACACATGAATTTCAGAAAATTCTTTCTCATTTCTTTTGTTCCTTTGAATCATTTCTTTTGGACCATCACTCCTAATCAGCTTTTAGGTGCATTCAGTTAGTTAATCCAAGAAGTGCTAGGTTTGATTAGTCAATAAGCATAGGTGGGCTTTTATCTGAATTACCCTCCTGGTGATCTTAAAATTATCGACAGAACCTTTGTTAACTAGATGTTAATTTGGGAATAGTAATGCAGCCTTAGCAATCAAACTGGTTCCTGGTTTTATTTGTTGTGTTTGTGTAAAATCGTACTCTCAATTCTGTTTGCTCTGGGGACAAAGAGATGCAGCTAATGCCTTTGTTGAAATAAAGATTATTGCATAAATGATGATCACGTTCAAAATCTGATAATTTGCAAAGGTTTAAATCAACTCATTTGATGCATTTTTTTGAAGGATCGTTTGCCCCGGTGAAGGTCTTCCTCCCGATTTAGTTCAGGATATGTTCCACAACAGCCGATGGATAACTCAGGAGGGCCTTGGATTGAGCATGTGTCGGAAGATCTTAAAGCTAATGGATGGCGAGGTCCAGTATATCAGAGAGTCTGAAAGATGCTATTTCTTAGTTATCCTTGAACTCCCCACGCCTATGGGAGGTGCAAAAAGTTCTCATTAGGATGATGATCCTTTGGAGTTTATTGATGATTTCCTGATTGCAACCTGATACTTGTTCTGGCGTGACTGACTGAAAAAGCTGTAATCAAGGTGGCCCGTTTCAGTCTAAGATGGACATTGCTAGGCTCTGTTTAACTTGGAATGGGATTCATACTTCCATTGATGCACCAAACTACAACATTGAGGTAGTGATCAATTTCTTATCCTAGTCTGAACATCTCACAGGAGTAACCAGGTTCAGATGCATCATTAGTGAAGAGGAAGCAACAGAATGAGAAATTGTTGGAATTCGGTTAAAAGCTGCATATTTCACCTGCTGTAAGTATATATCTGTATGTATCATATCCCGAGGTTCTAAACTAACTGTAATATAAATCCCTGTATCAATTGGCTCTCTCTAGTGTAGTCCGAGTCTTTTGACATTCCCTGTATCGGTTGGCTCTCTCTAGTGTAGTCCGAGTCTTTTGACATTCCATTTTTCTCCAGTGTAATAAAAATGGAATTTGGTGTCTGGTATGTATAACCTTATATCTGATAATTATTTGGACATTGGTATGAAGATTTTGATAATGTTTGAATAATGTGAAAGAAGATAAATTTCCTCCATTTCGTATACCTTTTAGAGTCGGAATTTTCTGATTATTGTTTTTTAAACCTTCCCTAACAATTCCCTGATGGCATTTTAGCTGTTAAATTGAGTCCTGGAACTGGATCTTAATAAACTTCAGGTTCCCAGGTCATGGAGTGTTTAAAGATTTATAAGATTACTTGTAAGAGTACGAGGGACTTGCAGTTTGAACTCTGCACACCCGTCATTTAGTTTTAAAGACTTGCTCGAAACATGTCATTTACAGAATATCGTTTGTACTCGACTTTCACACGTGGATAACTACTGCCTTATCGTCACACATTATTTCGCATTCCAACCACCACACTTTTGTATTTGGATCAAGATGGGCATTCCTATGCTACTACAAAATTGTAGGTAACGTTGGCAATATAACAAGGCCAAACTTTTTTAGCACCAATGTATCCTGCAGAACATATAGTTCTGTTACATTTGTGGTGATAATACATCATCCAATCTTTCGAGCAAATTTTCCGGAGGGATTCATCATGCAGATCATTATGATCCGAAGGCCAAAGTTCACGGCATCGGTTCCCTAATGTAGAAGATGTCGAATTGCAGCAACGGCATCACCTTTGTGCTCTCGTAAGGTTCTTTCTGCCACCTTCTTGTCCAACTATTCCCAAAGTTCAAGACATGAGATTGTTAGAAGAATGTGATCTTGGACATAGAACATGCAAGATTGGTGGAAAATATACCTCCAGTTCATTTGCAATGATGTCAACATCAGCTGCATTGATCTTAACAGCAGCCAATTCTTTCTCCCTGAAAGAGAATTATAGATAGCTTTCACTCGGGACAAGTTGGTTACTGAAGCTAATAAATCAAGGAAAAGACAAATTCCAGCAATTACTCATATGTAAAGTTCATGTTAAGGCCTAGTGTTAAGGGAGCTATATTTTACATCGACTCGCAAAAGAAAGAACAAAATGAAACATACAAAGAAGCAACAAGCTCATCAAACTTATACTACATTTAAGTTCATTGCTCTATAAACCTTCCATTCTTCTACACAAGGTATTAACAACATTCAGATGGCATTCAAGTAGTTCTAAATAGGAAAAGCAGAATAGTTGCAGAAGTCCATAGCTCATGTTTGATGGATCAAATCTCCATATCCACAAGATTTCTTATATTATTTTCTTTTGTTTGGTCCCAATCTACCAATCAAACCGACATTACATACTTCAAGCGACAATAACAGAAAAAGAAAAGAAGACCGAACTAATGCTGAACAGCATGAAGCATGTTGTACCAAGTGTAGATAGCAGCCATCACAAATTGGTTATTTCATTTGATGGTTCAAAACTAAACTATGAAACTGCAGAAAACAATCCTCATCACAATGCAAATGATCATCGCTGACAATTAACATCAATCAGACAGTTTGATAAAGAAAAACCAAACTAGGAAAAACAATCCTTATCACAATGAAGATGATCATCCCTAGCAATTAACATCAGTAACACAGGATTACTTCGATAAAGTGAAACCAAACTATAAAACTGTGAAAAATAATCCTTATAACAACCCAAATGATCATCCCTAACAATTAACATCAGTCATGCTGGATTACTTCGATAAAGTAAAACCAAACTGTGAAAATGCAAAAGAACAATCCTTATCAGAATGAAAGCAAAGAAACAATCCTTGTCAGAATGAAAATGATCATCCTGACAATTAACATCAGTCACGTCGGATTCTTTTGATAAAGGAAAACCAAACTGTGAAACGTCCAAAAACAATCCTTAGAACAATCCAAATGATCATCCCTAACAATTAACACCAGTCACACCGGACTCTTTCGATAAATGAAAACCAAACTGTGAAACCGCAGAAAACAACAATGAAAATGATGAACCCTAACAATTAACATCAGTAGCATCGGATTTTTTTCGCAATCTGCACCTAATTTAACAAATAGCAGGCCATATTACCCAACAAGTCACATTCAAAAAGCCAAATCCTCAACCAGATTCAATCAAGAAATGTATACAGTAAATTGAAGAAAAAATGAGATGCTAGAAAGGGAGAGGAAAGAGTACCTCAGCCTCATAGCATTCCAATCGGCCTCAGCAGAAGCAGCAATTGACGCCATAGCCTAATTCGCATCCCAAAAAATAAAAAGTCGAAAACTTTAAGCTTTTATCAACCAAAATAACTAGAGAAAAAGCGCCAGAAATATCCAATTTAGAAACAATAAAATAACTACAGAAAAAGAACTAGAAATATCCAGTTTAGAAACAACTGAACGTAAGAAACAAAAAACACCTCTTGAACGCGAGTGGAATCGAGCTGGCGATCTTCTACGCGATCAGTGAGCTTGTCGAAAGCTTTGCTCTGTTGCTGCAAGTCCTTTGAGTTCTCAACTCTCTCTATTCCTTCATCGCCCGCCTCCATTTCTGTTTCTTCTTTCCTTTCTCTCTTGAGATCTTTGCTTTGCCTTGCCTTGCCTCTTAGAAGCTAAAACCCTAGGACAAGACCCCTTGCTCTTTGTGTTCTTATCAATTTCTCAAAAAGGTCTAATTTACCCTTAATATTTCACAAAATATTTAGACAACGGGTTGGACTGAATACGGGTCTGAGTGAACTTGAATCCAAATTTACCCCTTGTTCTTACGAATGGGCCAACATTTGATCCGAATACGTTTCGTTCTCTTGGCCCATTATGAATGTGAAACCCAGTCAACTATCTGTGACAGGTATAGATAATATGAAGCTCGTAAACTAACAAATGGACGACGACATGCACGCTCGTCAAAGAACATTTTAATGGCTTCCAATCAACTCTGTGTCCTTTAAGGGCTTCTAATTTGGGCACAATACGGTTGCAGCAATGATGAGTTACGAGCTTTTCTCTTCTTCACAGATCCTGAGTGACTTATGTTGCCAATCATATGTTTGTCTAATCTTAGTAAACAAAAACCTATAAATAAGTTCAACCCATATTCATTAAAGGAACGTTAACTCTACGTTTGAAAGATGGCGACAATTACCGAGAATGTTGGAGTTTTATGCATGATGTTCGTGTTGGTGCTAGGTTTTGTAGAATGTCGGAAAATGGAAGAGAAGGAAATCACCACCACTGTACGTACTGGTTTCATCGGTGGTAGTGGAAGCCTTGGTGGTTTTGGTGGAGGGTTCGGTGGTGGGAACATTGGAGGTGGTGGTGGTGGAGGCATTGGAGGTAGTTCCGGTGGTAGTGGCGGTGGAGCTGGTAGCTTTGGAGGTAATTCTGGTGGAACTATTGGAAGTGGTGTTGTCAGCGTAGAAGGAAGTAAAAGTGGTAGTGGGAACATTGGTGGTAGTGGCGGTGGAAGTTTTGAGAATGCAGGAGGCAGTAAGAGTGGTGGTGCAAGCTTCGATGTTAGTGGCAGTAAAAGCATCGAATTTGGTGTTAATGGCAATGCAGGAGGTAGTAAAAGTGGTGATGGGAGCATTGGAGGTAGTGGTAGTGGAAGTATTGGCGGTGGTGCTAGTGGGAATGCAGAAGGCAACAAAAGTGGTGGTGGGAGCATTGGCGGTAGTGGCGGTGGAGGTATCGGAGTTGCTGCTGGTGGCAGTGCTGGAGGGAGTAAAAGTGGTGGTGGAAGCATCGAAGGTGGTGGTAGTGGCAGCGTAGGAGTCCCTAAAAGTGGTAATGCTAGTGACAGCACAGAAGGTAGTAAAAATGGTGGTGAGAGCAGTCGAAGTAGTGGCGGTGGAAGCGTCAAGGGTAATGCTAGTGGCAACGCTGGAGGTAGTAAGAGTGGTGGTGGTAGCATTGGAGGTAGTGGCGGTGGAAGCATCAAGGGTGGTGCTAATGGCAGTGTTGGGGGAAATAAAAGTGGCGGCGGGAGCATTGGTGGCAGTAAAAGTGGTGGTGGGAGCATTGTAGGTAGCGGCGATGTGAGCATCGGAGGTGGTGCTAGTGGCAACGCCGGAGGCAGTAAAAGTGGTGGCGGGATCAGTGGAGGTAGCGATGATGCCAGCAATGATGCCAGTAAAAGCGGTGGTGGGAGCATTGGAGGCAGCGGCGGAGGTAGTGCTAGTGGCAACATCGGAGGCGATAAAAGTGGTGGTGTGAGCAGTGGAGATAGCGGCGGTGGGAGCACCAAGGGTGACGCTAGTGGTAGCGCTGGAGGCAGTAAAAGTGGCGGTGGGAGCAGTGGAGGTAGCGGCGATGTGAGCATCGGAGGTGGTGCTAGTGGCAACGCCGGAGGCAGTAAAAGTGGTGGTGGGATCAGCAGAGGTAACGATGATGCCAGCACTGAAGGCAGTAAAAGCGGTGGTGTGAGCATTGGAAGCAGCGGCGGAGTGAGCGGCGGAGGTGGTGCTAGTGGCAACGTCGGAGGCAGTAAAAATGGTGGCGTGAGCAGTGGAGGTAGCGGCGGTGGGAGCACCAAGGGTGACGCTAGTGGTAGCTCTGGAGGCAGTAAAAGTGGCGGTGGGAGCAGTGGAGGTAACGACGATGTGAGCATCGGAGGTGGTGCTAGTGGCAACGCCATTAGCAGTAAAAGTGGTGGTGGGAGCATCAAGGGCGATGCTAGTGGCAGTGCAGAAGGCAGTCAAAGTGGTGGTGGAAGCATTGGAGGTCATTTGGGTGGTAGCGGCGGTGAAAGCATCAAGGGTGATGCTAGTGGCAACGTAGGAGACAGTAAAAGTGGTGGTGGAAGTATCAGTAAAAACATCGGAGGTGGTGGCCGTGAAAATATGGCAGGTGGTCTTAGCGGTAACGTCAAAGGCAGTAAAAGTGGTAGTGTAAGCATCAGAAGCAGTAAAAGTGGCGGTAGAAGTATCGGACGTAATTCCGATGGTAGTGTGAAAATTGAAGGCAGTAAAAAAGGTCATGGGAACGTTCATGAATTTCTCCAGAAGGCAGGTGGATTGTTTCACCGTATAGTGCGTAAAGGCTTTGGAGGCGGCGGTGGCGGAGGTGGCGGTGGTGGTGGTGGAGGAGGAGGAATTGAGATCAGTAAACGAGCAAAAATAACCGTCGGCGGGCACGCCGGAGGTGGACATTGAGCTTTGGCACGGAGCTCTCGCATACTTAATGACTATACTTATTTTTGGTCGAATAATTACTGAACCTATTTTGTTTTTCTTGGTTCAGGACAATTACTGAAATTTTTTGACACACTAAATAAGAAGCAGTTTTAATTTAATTTCACCAGCATTTTTGGAAAATCAAATAAAGATCTTTAAAAAAAAAAGTACCACGAGAAGTATTGTAGATCAAGTAATTTTAGAAAATTCTCTTTAATTTTAGAATTAAAAAATATTTATAATTTATAATTTTTTGATAATTATATTTTCTTAAACTTCAATAAAAATAGCGATAAATTATGGATAATATAAATATTAGACATAGCTAATTAACGATTCAACTTTTCGCTTGTGATTAAAATTAATTAATTAAATTTGATTCAAATTAATAATTTATAATAATTATTTAAAATTAAAATTTATTTTGATTAATTCATGTCTTTAAGTCAAGTTATTAGTAACATTTAATTAATTCAACTAATATTATTTATTTCAATATTGTTTTGAATCAAAGCATTAATTAACAAGGAATGAACAAAGAAACTTAAATAGTAAAAATAATCTACAGCCATATAACTTCTCTATAAAAAAAATCATATGTTTCCCCTTTTTCTGTTTTTAAT
>JAOQMP010000210.1:56114684-56127550 GCA_027563575.1 Erythroxylum pedicellare
AGTTTTTTTCTTTCACGTGCCCATACGTAGTCAATTATTTTTCTGCTAGCTAGAAATTCGAATTGCCTTTACTTTTGTTGCTTCTTTTTTATTCGAATTATTCTCCTATGTGTTGAAAATTATCTGAAAATAATTAAAAAACAAGTTGTTAATTTTAAATAAAAATTTCTAACACATTGAAGAGATTTTTATCCAAAGTTAGCACAAAAATAACAACTTACCAAAAGCCCTTTTCTTTATTTTCATCGGTAGCTCCTAACACAATGACTTTATAGATAGTATTAACACAGGATATCGAATCTGACATATTCGCAGGCTGATACTTCGTAGGCACCAGACAGATGTAATTGTTATTAACCTCTTGGAGCAAAGTAAATGAAGAGAAAAATTCAAGCGGTGTTTCAGTGAATAATGTACCCGTGATCTCCCAAGTTTGCTGAAAAAAACCTGCTGAAAACGCATCGGGCCTGGATCCTTTGATGCATAAAGGCTGAATACTACTTGCTTAACTTGCTATTCAGTGAAAGGTGCAGTTAGTGACTCCTTCAAATTGTGTGGAATGGTACCCTGTAACAGGCTCTTCATATTGCTAGTAGATTGCTCTGAAACATTTTTGCCCATCAGCTGATAAAAGAAACGCTTTGCTAGTCTCAACAAAGCCTTCTGATCCGAAAGCAATGTCCCATCATCTATCATACAGCTGAGCTCTGCGATTGCGGTTCCTTCTTACCAGGTTGTGGGAGTGAAAAATTTTAGAATTAGTGTCCCCGTCTGTCAGCCAGTTTATTCTAGCTTTTTGCTTAATCACTGAGTTTTGAAGATTGAGGGCTGACTGATACTCCTTGAGCAGATTCAATTCTACCGTTCTCAAATCAGTGTCGTGTGGAGAGATAACATCGTTCTTGAGCTAATGTCATCCGTTGCTTAAGGGCCTTTAGATTTTGGGATTTTCCCCGTATGAAGTTTTTGAGGGCTGCTTTTGATATGCACCAGGAATTAATGGCATGTTCTGTTATTTTTTCCTGCACACAGGACGATCATGAAACAATGGAGTATTCTTCAAGAGGGCCTCCCTGACGCCATTTTTGTTTGAGTTTACGAGTGTAAGAGTCGATCTGCTTCGAGCTGTAATTGCAGTTTTAGTGTACTGTCATTACAACGGTCTTGTCTTGAATCCGAAGCTTTATCCAAACGGGATGTTTTTATTTAATTTGAGCCTCCCGAACACATGCAAGGGAAGTACAGACGATTCTCCAGGTTTTGGTGTCACTTCAGGGACTTGTTCTTAACGATAAACGTTACTTCAGCGAACCTTTATGGCAGGTTTATAACCAGAATTAATGCCTCGGTTTGGTATTGCAAGACGATGCTATATTGTCTTAGATGTCCTAAGAACTTTGAGCAACTTGTTAAAACAATATTCTGCAAGGTTGTGAGGGTTACCTGGAGGGTGGCGCTACTGTTGGTTATACCATAGAAAATGAGGTCTCAGACATTACAGTCCGAAGTGAGTTCGGGCTAGGATTGAAGGAGGTTTACGAGCAAGCATGTTGTGGCTTTCCATGAAAATGGTATGGAGCAAGCTTCTTGAGGTCCAGAGTGATGGGAGTGGTGGGGTTTTCTGAGGGAAAAAAAGAGGCAAGAAAGAGACCAAAATGACTATCGAAAGTGGTAGCCCAAAAGTAGTCTTTTTTTCATTTTGAGCGCAAGATGACCCGTAAGAAGAAAGAAGGAAGAAATTATGATGGGAGATTTGAAATAGTCAAATAGGCCTGATTACTACTCGTTGCGGAACTTCAGGTGTCAAAGTTTGGATTTTAGCCAAAGTAATTAATTAATTAAGTCGTTATTGATTGCAGCCAAATAATTGGCGGGAAATTCAGTTAGCTACCGTTGTAACTGAATGACACGCGAGATGATAATATTAAGGCTCATTATAAGAACAATGTTTCTCTCTATTTTTATCTAGACCTTTTCTTTAATAAATTACCTCTCGACATTGATCTCCATGTCTAACTCCTTCTCGCCGGACAACCGCTCCGATCACCATCGCTACACTTTCTACGGCGAACCTCATCATCTACCCAGTTCCGACACTGCTATCCTTGCCCTACTCGATTCTGAACTTCACTCAATGCCTCAACCCGATTACATCGATCGCTACAGCAACGACTTGCACCATCTTTTCACTAGCCGGATCTGCGTCCGTTGGATTCACCAGGTCTAAATACTAATAAATATCTCTACTCTCTACATATAATCCCTCATTATTGTGTTTATTTCTTGGATTCGATCGTGCATTGCAGGTGTGCGAAATCCATTATTTTAGTCCTGTAACTGAGTGGCGCAGCGCCAACTACTTTCACCGATACATTTCGTATCTTCCATTCCCTGTACGTGCTTGTTCGTTACTCATTTACAAATCCTTTTTTGCTCTTATGAACGTTCTTGGCGTATGTTTATTTAGTTAATTCATTTGGTTATCAAGTTGGAGGAGAAGCATATGAAGATCCTTTCAGCAGCGTGTTTGAGTATAGCTGTGAAAATGGAAGAAACGAAGGGACCGAAGAAGCTGTTGAATGAGCTTAGGCGACTAGGCAGAGATGTAATTCCATTAAAATCAATTCAGAAAGTTGAATCATCAGTGGCTAATAAACTCAGTTGGAAACTTCTATCAGTTACTCCATTTAACTATATCCGTAATTTCATCATCAAGCTTCCATCTTCCTCCCACAAGGTTCCCGATAATGTTCGGATTGTTCAAGATTCTTGTCACCTAATCCTCGACTCCCTTATGGGTAATTAAATTAATCAAACTCAGATTATTCATTGACTTTTGTGTGTGTCTTTCTTTAAAACTAGTGATGTCGAGATTTCAGATATTGAGATCTTGGCGTTTACGCCGTCAACGGTGGCAGCAGCGGCAGTGGAGTTGGCCTCTGCCAAGTATTTTAAAGCGTGGGGCGGTGATGAAGGTGAAGACGGTCACTTTTTCCATCCGAGCGTGAAGAAAGTACGTTCTTTGTGTTATATTTTGATAATCTCGAGGGGCCATTTTGTAAATATTTTTACTCTTAATATTTAATTTTTAATACTCTATTTGTGTCCTGAATTTCTTTTATATTTTGTCTTAAGTCTCTTTTCTTTTCTTTTTTTCCAGGAAAAGGTAAGAGAATGCGTCAGTTTAATGAGAAAAACCATTCGAAGATAGAAAATTGGATCTTTAAAGGTTCAATTTTCTTCTCTAAAAAAGAAAAAAAGGTAAATGTTCTTTAAAGTTATTTACTAAATTTAATCATTTTTTATTTTCCTCTCCAAAGGGGTTTATTTGTTATTAAAAAATAAAAGAGATTTCTTAATTTTCAGGATTTCTGCCTCCCCTTGACCTTGTATTCCATTACCGTGCATAGGTATTAGGTAAGTGTTAGAACTTTCCTCAAGTTCTGATATTTTTGTTCCAATTAGTGTATGCTTTTTTTTTTCCCATAGAACGTCAGATTATGCTAATAAAATATTTTGATTTTAAATTTAACAAAAATAAAGTAAAAGACATTAGTATGTAAAATCATTAATATACTTTCTCGAGTATAACAATTTTACATACTTTCAAAAGTAATTTTAAAAAATAAATTGAATTTAAGCTATTTAAAAATTTTAATTCAATCTTAGTTAACATATTCATTTCACTTTCAATTGAGATTTTATTTTTTTATGCGTATAAATATTTCTAAATTAATCTCATTAGTTAAATAATTAAATTTATAATCACAAATATGAAATAAATAAATTGGATCAAATTAAACAAAATAAGTTTATTTAATACAATAAATAAATTAGGTATCGTCAACTACTATTCCGACCATGTTTGATAGGCGACCGCCTTCCTACTCCGTCTCTATCGGTGGATGACTCAATTACATGTGCAGATCTCCCAACATCCCGACGTCTTCTTACTGCCTGCCTTCTTTTCACCTTCCAAGGACGACCTCAAACTGAATTAGCAGCGGCGGCCATGAATTGCATCATCAACTTCGGTCCGAAGTCCTATCAGACCAGGATGAAAACTACATCGTTTTATGACAAGTGTGATGGAGGATGCTGAATGTTGAGACAAAACCAAAGATTCTGATACATGAGTGTTGGATGACACGCAAAACAACCTGTGAAGCATCTATAAAAACAGTTTAATTTGTTCATAAAACTATCATCTTCAATCTTGCTTTTCCTTTTAATAAGTGTTCAGATAAATTTCATGCCAAAGAGCCTGGAGGCCCGAATTGAATTGATATTGATATATCGATTCGATCCGAGATACAAGCAAAATATCCTGGTTCAGGATACTACTATGTAAAATAGAAAACTGTGGCAGAAGTGTGGACTCACTGGCAATACCTTTACAAGTTTCCACATAACTTTCTAGTTAATCCAGTAATCATGTCATTACTGATACCCATATTTCTTCTTGATTAGGGGACGAACGTCTTCAGCACCAACTAAAGTTTCCAAGAATAATAGCAAGGAAAGCAATGCACTATCCTCCGGATCGCCAAACCAACTCTCTATAGGGATCCCATTCTCAGCTTGTAGTTGAAAAACCTGCGTAAACAAGTGAGCTTATATGCCTTCATTAACACAGAGATACACCATTAGCTTGTTCATTTGCTTGGGTACTAGAGCTAAGTTTGTCTCTGAATTAACGTACAATGATTAGCAATACCAAGCAAAGCTGATGAGAAAATAGTCATATCTTGGTGATTACAATGAAATGGACTTATGTACACTCATGATTCTACAAACCTGAGGTGAATTATCCACTATCATAATCCTTGCAAGGTCACGACCAAGTATTGTCAGATCCTTCAAGTATCCACCATTGGCAAACACACATGAATCACGGTAAACTCGCTGACAAATTAGAGATTGATTTGGATCTATTATATCAAGCAATTGTTCCGCATAGTAACTTTGACCGGCTGTGAAAATTACAATGTCAAACATGCTTGAAACTGCCTCGAGGAACATCCGCAGGTACGGTCTCTGACGAACAGAAACAGTCTGTACTTGCATTTTGGAATGAATTTGAAAACTGAAATCCGCATCTTCACAAATATCAAATGAGGAATGTACTAATGTTTCTGCAGAAAGGTTTCGCAGCAGATGAATAAGTAATCATATGAATTTGAACATTAAAAAAAAGATAGCATTGAATATCCATTTTCCGCATCTAATCCAGGAATACGAAGCCAAATTGACCTAAAAATGCATGCTTTATGTTTGGTTATGTATACTATAATCTGCTTCCACACTGGCACAACCTGGTTGAACAATCATGTCATTACGAGAGAGCATGCTTTGACACATTTTTTACCTCACACTTTTTCAAATTTCCCCATGAAATGACTGATAATACTACTTGTACAGTTGTATAACACATACCATCTAGGTCAAGAACAAGAGTAATGGGAAATCCTTTATGTGGTTGTATTTCTAGTGAAAAAGACCGATAGGGCGAGATCGTCTGCAGAAGTTCTTGCAAGCTAATTACACATAGATTCCAACTGTAATCTTCTTCATCAGAGACTCCCAAGTAGCTACCTAAGTTATTTCCTTGATGTATCATACCAGCTAGTTCCCAGAATATCCTATTTGGGTTCCATGGAGCTCTATCCATCAGCATAAATTCTGGATAAGCTCCTTCTTCAACATCTCTTACCCCGTAACAAGGCAGTTTCAGCCATGGAAGCACATCAAAATCAAAGACTTCGCCAAATCCTTTTGGTTGAGTAGTCACAGAAATTGAATTTTCTGCACATTTTTCATTCACTTCAGCTGATAAATTGCTCAAAGGATCTGACACACGGCCTCCAAAAATCTCCTCAAGAGCACTCATACTGGTCACATATAAAAAATCCCAATAAGAACATCCATTATTCCACACAAAAAAAAAGCAGGATCTAAGGCCAAAATTCTGCATCTTGCAATGAAAGAGTTGAAATAAGATGGAGTTGATTTCACATTCAAAAAGCATAGCTCTAAATAAACAATAGAACCACATACATATTGCACTAGATTCCTACTTTTAGCACAAAATATGCATTTCTTGAACAATTCCAGGTATCAAAGTATTGCAAGAAGTAGAATCAACAGGTCAGGGAAGACCAGTTTCCATTCAATTGTTACCATCTCACCTTTACACCAAAAAGATTACCTCTTTTCCTTGTTATCTCATTACAGACCACATGAAGGAGCATTGAATAGTTATGCACGCTAAAAGAAACAGAAGAACAAACTCATCTGCACTAAACGCCGATAAGCTTAGGAAGAAGAAAATCAACTCACGAACTTAACTAAACATCTCAGAACAGAGGACCCAGATAAGAAAACTTGACCAAAATGGCTGCAAAAACGTACCCGAAACCGAAGTGAAGTGAAGGAACAGCACACGAAAGCGGAAAAGATAATCAAAGAGACAGTTTGAAAATTTTTCTATGCAAACAAACAAAACCGTAACACAGGCCGAAGCAGCTTTTTCTTTTTTCTCTCTCTCCTTCTCTCACCGGAACCAAACCAACGGCTCTGATCGAGTTCTATTTAGGCGGAACTCAGCCGTCCATCCAAAAAGATCCCCTTCTAATCGTCGGTCCAATTTAAGCTGCTTTATGTGGGCCACTCTATTAGGCTTTTATGCTTTCCGTAGGCCCACTTTAACACGGATCGTTAAAAGGATAAACTTCTTTCATAGGTTAAAAATTTTCTAATTTCAAAATTGTTCTCTTAAACTATAAGGGTTCCATCTCTCCTACGTTTATATAAACTATACATTAGAGATTAATTAAAAAATTAACAATTAAGCACACCTAACATAAGTACTGTCTAATTAAATATTGCTAACATAACATTTTAATGCAACTCTTAAAAACCATATGTCCTAAAAAAAAATTACAAGTTAAATGATATATCATAAATTAAGAATCAAAGTATTATGTACTTTTAAATAAATTATTTAAAAATGTAAACTACAAATTCGATTAATAGTCATTAAAGAAATCCAAACAAACATACTACAACGCTGTAGGCCCCCAATTTGCCACCCTACTTGTAAGCACTCAGAGCCACTCTCTCGTGAGTAGTCTTCGTCGGAGTGTTCTCCAACGCAACTTGTAGTTATCGAGAATCCAACTAACCAAGCATGTTTACGCACTGGATTTTAACGGTAGTAAGTTATGGCGGATTCATTTTGAATCTGAGTCTACTCGCCACTCGGTCCGACTCATCGCCCGAAACCTTTCGGTGACACCCCGGCCATCCTCAATGGCACCATGGCGCGTTTCAAGATGTCAGAGACAGCGTCCGGTCCGATGTTCGCCGCATGCTTCATACTCGGGTCGAGTTGATGTGTAAGCTTAGCAGAAAAAGAAAAAAATGATCCGTCAGTAGAGTTTTTTTGATGTGTCAGTTGATTGGCAAGTTCCGTTGGAAGTGAACGTGGTGCTTGTTGGATTTAACGGCGATGGCGGTTATAGGTACTCTTTGGACGCACATAAGTTGGAGGAGTTTATGAAGACTGGCTTATCTACTCATAGGCCCCCGTGTTTAGAGACCGGCGAGCGCCTAGATATTGAGCATTATGTTGTTTTTAACTGCTTTCCTGTAAGCATTGCCTCAAATGGATCATCCTCTTTCATTGTTTTCTCATTTTGACTCTTGCGCTTATCGATCACCGTAGGGAAAAGTAGTTTTGAGTGTAGAGGGTGGTTTTGAGTTTTTTTTTTTTTCCTCTCCTTTCTGTTAATTGTTATGGAATGTATGTACTCCGTAGTGCGATAGGCAGGCCAACCAGAACTGATCGAACTTGAGAAGACGCTATGGTTCCAGCGGGTACTGCAAGGGAGGTGAGTAGAGAATTATGTGGTTTATGAAGTAATTTTGAGTTTGGTGGAGTTGCTTGGTACAAACTGTTTTTTGCTTTTTGAACCTATGCTGCTGAAAAGAAGGAACGGGATACAAAAAGAAGGTTTAATGGAGGAAACCAAGGCCTCTACGTTTAAGAACGTTTTTGTTGAAATTTTCTCATACCTTGGACTTATTATTGATTAGCTTAAATAGCAAAACAAAGCTAACAGACTAGCTATTTACAAGGAACTAACTCTGCTATTCAATAGCAGCTAAAACAACAAAATAAATCAAAACAGAAACTGATGGTAGACTTATTCAAAGAATTATAAAAGTCACGTGACATTTCCCTTCCCCTTAAACAATTCTCTTGTCCTCAAGAGGAACTTCTGGAAACTTGTTTTTAATCTTGGCCAACTCCTCCCAAGTAGCTTCAGCAGGAGACAAACCACGCCAATGAATCAAGACTTCCTGTTTTTTTCTTCTTACTCTGCTATCTAAAACTGCTTCAGGCTGTGGAATTAATTCACCATCTTCATCTGAGAGAGGTAACTGTGGCTGCACAGTACTCCGAGTTCCAATCTGTTTTTTGAGAAGAGATACATAAAACACAGGATGTACCTTAGCCTCTCCTGGTAGTTCCAATTTATAAGCGACTGCACCAATCCTCTGCAATACTTTAAAAGGGCCATAATACTTGGCTGCTAGTTTAAAACTTTTCCGTAAAGCAAGGGATCTTTGCTTGTAAGGATGCAGCTTGAGGAAAACCATGTCACCCACAGCAAATTCCCTTTCCTGGTGTTTCAAATCATAAACTAGCTTCATTCGATTTTGAGCCTGCTGAATTTTTTCCTTAAGTTCCTTAATCATGGCATCTCGGTCTACCAACTCCTGCTCCACTGCTGCAACTTTAGCAGTACCAAGCACATAAGAAAGTAAAGTAGGAGGAGGTCTTCCATATACTACCTCAAAAGGGGACTTTCCAGTGGCAGAATGAATGCTTGTATTGTAACAATACTCTGCCCAAGACAGCCACTTGATCCACAACTTGGGTTGAGAGCTTGTAAAGCACCTGAGATACATCTCCAAAGTTTGGTTCACCACCTCCGTTTGACCGTCAGTTTGAGGGTGGTAAGCTGAACTAAAATTGAATCGAGTGCCATTTAACCCGAACAATTCCTTCCAAAACAGGCTGGTAAAAGCTGGGTCTCGATCACACACAATCGTTTTTGGCATCCCATGAAGTTTAAAAATGTTATCAAAGAATGACCGAGCAACAGTCACAGCCGTATAAGGATGAGAAATAGGCACAAAATGAGCATACTTTGAAAGCCTATCTACCACCACAAATATCGTTGATTTGCCTTTTGAGATTGGTAGGCCATCAATGAAGTCCATTGAAATGTCCTCCCAAATTCTATCGGGAATCGGTAGAGGTTGAAGAAGACCAGCTGGGGCAGAATGTTCCACTTTATGCCTCTGACAGACATCACATTCCCTTATCAAGCTTCGCACCTTGCTTTTAAGGTTTGGTGAATAAAAAATGGACCGAACCCTTTGAAGTGTCTTGAAAAAACCTTCATGAGTGCTGTTATGAAATTGCTCAATTATTTCAGGAAGCAGAGCTGAATTTTTTGATAAATAAATCCTTCCTTTAAAGAACAAAATTCCATCTCTATATTCCCAAGGTCCAAGCGCTTCACCATCACAGACTTGCTGCACTTTTTCTTTTAAATCTGGAAAAGAATCAGTCTCTTCTTTGATTGATTCAATCCAATTCGGAATAGGACCAGAAATTGCCAAAATATGTCCTTCATCATCTCCCTGCTCTTCCCTTCTGGACAAGGCATCGGCAACAATATTTTCTTTGCCTCCCTTATATTGGATGATGAAATCAAATCCCATCAATTTGAACAGCCACTTCTGTTGAGCTGCGGTGGTGATTTTCTGACTCCACAAGTGCTTCAAACTTTGATGGTCAGTTCTAACAACAAAAGTCTGGCCCAGGAGGTATGATCTCCATTTCTGCACAGCAAGAACAAGTGCCAACATTTCTTTCTCATAAGTGGACAAGAGAAGATGCTTACCATGTAGTGCTTGACTAAAGAAAGCAATTGGGCGTTCTTGCATTAATACAGCTCCTACGCCGGAACCCGAAGCATCACATTCAACAATGAATTGCTTAGAGAAATTTGGTAGAGCCAAAACTGGGGCACTAGTCATCACTTCCTTCAACTTGTTAAATGCTTCCTCTGCCATTGGTGACCAACAGAACCCATTCTTCTTCAGCATTTTGGTCAAAGGACTTGCAATTCTTCCAAAGTGCTGTATAAATTTCCTGTAATAACCACAAAGTCCTAAAAATCCCCGTAGAGCTTTTGGCGTTGTGGGTTTTGGCCAATTCCGTATGGATTCAATCTTTTCTGGGTCTACAGTAACACCACCATTAGAAATCACATGGCCAAGGTACTTAACTTTCCTTTGGCCGAACTGACACTTTTCAATTTTTACAAATAATTGATGGGCTTGCAAAATTGAAAATACAGTTTCTAAGTGTTGAACATGATCCTCCCAAGTTTTACTATAAATAAGGATATCATCAAAGAAAACAAGAACAAACTTTCTTAGATATTTTTTGAATACCTCATTCATCAAGGATTGGAACGTTGATGGAGCATTAGTGAGGCCGAAGGGCATCACCAAAAATTCGTAATGGCCCTGATGAGTTCGGAATGCTGTTTTCTCAATATCTTGTGAATGAACTCGAACTTGATAATAACCCGAACGGAGATCTAATTTGGTGAAGTATTGGGCACCCTCAAGCTCATCAAGCAATTCTTCAATAACAGGTATAGGAAATTTATCCTTCACTGTATTCTTATTTAACTCTCTGAAATCGACGCACATCCGCCAAGATCCATCTGATTTTTTTACCAATAAAACAGGAGCAGAATAAGGGCTCTGACTTGGCCGAATTATTCCAGCAGTAAGCATCTCTGACACAATTCTTTCAATTTCAGACTTCTGATAGTGAGGGTAGCGGTATGGTCTAATCGAAATGGGTTCCGGATTCTTCAATGGTATTTTATGGTCATGGCAACGTTGCGGAGGCAGGCCCACTGGTTCAGCTAAGAGGACACTGAATTTTTCCAACAGAGTTTGTATTTGGGGGTGTAGCTCTGGAACCTTTGGAGATGAGGTTGCAGTCCCAATAATTTGCAGCAAGAATCCTCTTTTAAGGAGTCTAACTATCTGCTCCATCTGATATGCTGAAACCATTTGGTTTTCTGGAATTGGAGAGCCCTGAAAAATCACTGGCTTCCCATCTAAATCAAATGCCATGACGAGTTTTGAGAAATCCCAAATAATTGGACCCAATGTGCGCAGCCATTGAGTACCTAAGACTACATCATAACCCTCCAGTGGTAAAATGTACAAATCAACAGTTACCGTAACTCCTTGGATAATTATTTGAGTTTGAGGACATTTACCTGAACTTGTCAATTCGTCTCCAGAAGCTACCTGCACTTTCAGTTTTTTTCCGTTTGCTGGTTCTATTCCCGCTTTCCTCGCAAACCTTTCACTAACAAAGTTATGTGTGCTACCCGAATCCACCAGAATTGTTCCAACCAGTTTCGCCACTTTCCCACAAAGCCGCATGGTCTCTGGCCCTTCGAAACCAGCAATTGCGTGTAAGGATATAGCCGGAACCTCCTCTGTGGAATCCTGTTCCTCTATTTCCATCTCTGCGTCATCATCACTATTTTCTAGGACAGCTTGTATAGAGAAAAGCTTTTTACACCTGTGTCCAGGCCCAAACTTCTCGTTGCACTTGAAACACAAGCCCAACCTTTTCCTTTCATTAAGCTCATCCCAAGTCAACCTCTTAATGTTGCCGGTTGCTGGTGGATTTGATACTGTTGCAGAGTGGGTTAACTGAGATGTCGATCGAGATGGTGTGGCAAAACTTTTCCCTTTAGCTAAGTTTCTTGCCTCATACAGCCGTGCGAGTGCAATTGCTTCTGACAAGGTTTTGGGCCGGTTGGCCTGAACATCCGTTCGTATAGATGTTGTCAATCCACTGACAAAGCAGCTCACCTGTCTTGTGTGAGACAATTGTCCCACCTTAGCCAGTAATTTCTCGAATTGAGTCTGGTATGCTTGAACAGTACCTTGTTGCTGTAATTTTGACAATTCACCAAAGAAGTCTATGAGCTGATTCGGACCAAACCGCGAATAGAACCCCTCTTTGAATTCTGCCCATGTGACTGAAGGATTTTCTTGTTTTAATAGCTGATACCACAGCTGAGAATCTCCCACCATGTAAAAGGAAGCGATTTCTACACGCTCCTCGTCAGGAGTTCGGTGGAATTGAAAAAATTGCTCCGCTCGGCAAATCCAGCTTGTGGGATCTTCCTGTCCATCAAAACGTGGAAAATCTAGCTTAACCAGCTTTGGAGCATAAGAGGAAGTAGCCTCAGAACTGGTAGATTTCATCCTGGATGCTGGAGTTTGTGCATCTGAATCATTGCCCTTCCCTTGAGAAGATTGGGAAGTCAATCGATCCATCCGTACATTGAGTTGGGAAAAAAGTTCTTCCAGACGCTTTGCGATACCTTCCTGGCCACCAGAAAGAGATTGAACAGTCTGTTCCAATTGCTCCACTCTCTGGTCCATCCCTGAGCTTTGATACCACTTTGGTACAAACTGTTTTTTGCTTTTTGAACCTATGCTGCTGAAAAGAAGGAACGGGATACAAAAAAACCAAGGCCTCTACGTTTAAGAACGTTTTTGTTGAAATTTTCTCATACCTTGGACTTATTATTGATTAGCTTAAATAGCAAAACAAAGCTAACAGACTAGCTATTTACAAGGAACTAACTCTGCTATTCAATAGCAGCTAAAACAACAAAATAAATCAAAACAGAAACTGATGGTAGACTTATTCAAAGAATTATAAAAGTCACGTGACA
>JAOQMP010000210.1:56203965-56223043 GCA_027563575.1 Erythroxylum pedicellare
AAAATATAGTTAAAATTAAAAGTGTTTTTTATTTTTATGTTGTCAAACAGTCTATTGTATGAAGTTCTTTCAAAAAAAGTTTTTTTTAATAACAACCAAACATTCAACTGGCTTCTTAGAAAAACTCTTCTAAAAAAAGTTCTACTGACAAAAGCTCTACTAATATAAGCTAATCCAAACAAATACTAAGTTTACAAGACTCCTCACTTTTAGAGGATTTGATAATGATCATCGATCTATATAACCTTCTCTTTGTACTTTTTGCAAAGAGATTGTTTCTGTAATTTGAACCTGTAACCTTTTAATAACTAAAGAACAACTTTTACTAATTACTCCAAGATAAAATATATTATATTTAAGTCTTATTTCCACATTTATCCTAATTTTTGTAAGTTATTATATCTATCACAACAAGAACATAATAAGATCTAAATACACAATAAGATTTTTAATAAGTACCACACAACATTTTGAACTCAACTTCTAGCATAAGCAAAAAATTAAATGCATGAAAATAAAATATTAAAAAATTTAGATGCATGAAAATAAAATATCAAAAAATTAAATGGCAAAGCTTTGAGGGACTTAATCTTTTGTCCTAGCGACCTTAGCCCAACTCTATACCAGTCCATCTCAACTATCCATTTATTTGAGACAGAAGATTTAAGGGGAAGCTTTGGAGGCTACCGAAACTCTTCCATCTCTTCTTCCTAGAAAGATTGGCCACATTATCATTGTTCCATTATTGTTAGAGGTGATACATTAGTCAATGTATGATTTAATTGGATTAAGCTTATTAAAGTTAACGGATTAATATTGATTTTATTAAGCTTGAGTATTCTGACTCAATTGGGATTAAATTTGGACTTAACCTCTATTTAGTTAGGCTTATAACAGTAGAATTTTTATTTTCTATAGAGCTTTTCTGAGAAATTTTTTTTTAAAAAGTCAGTTGACTATTTGATTGTCATTTAAAAAATAGTTTTTTTTGAAAGAGCTTCATATATTAGACTATTTGGCAACATAAAAATAAAAAAATATTTTTAATTTTACTTATATTTTATTTTATAATAAAAATTATTTATACATATAAATATTATTTAAAGTATATTGAACAATATGCAAAGCACAATATATTAATTATTATATAATTTTAAATCGTATGAAACATAAATGAAAGTAACTAAATATTTTATATGGATTATAACATAAGTAAAACTAATATAAAAAATAAATATTAAAACATATAAAAAGCCAAATAATATTATATAAATCCCAAAAGAAATATTTAAATTGAGTAAATAGTTAAATACATAATAAATTATGCATTTTATTGTAATAGAGAAGATGAGTTTGCAAGATAAACGTGAAGATATATTTGTGGGTATTGTGAAAATTATGTGTAAAACATAAGAGCAAAAGGGACTAAAAAATAGGCTCGTTAATTGATATGAAAAATCTATCCGAAAAAAGTGATTTTAGAGGTTTTTTTAGAAGCTCAAATTTTTTATTTTGGCTGCCACAAAAGTCATATCTATTAAAAAATTGCTTTTTTATTTTATGATGCTTGTATTTGTTACATGAATGAACCATCGAGGATGGTTATTCAACTGAGTTCGCAAAATTCATTAAAAAAATTACAACGTGGCTTTTAGGGTTTAGTAGAGGACTCTAGAGAGGCTTCAAGTAAGAGTTCCAAGTTGGGATCAGTTTGTGCCTGCATATGTATTTCTTTATATTGTATTGAAAAGTGTAGTCATAAGCGTTATTGAATGTGTATGAAATGATCTTGAAATGTAATGTTATTGTAACTACAAGTATTTCGTTTCCGTAATGGGCCCAAGTGTCTACTGAAACTCTGATGATTTAAATAAAGATTGTAATTCTTGTGACTGAAAATGTTTATAAATAAAAATTGGACTGAATCTGATTATCGATTTTTTTGCGTTTGCGTACCTTGTATCAAATAATTTCCAATGAGTTTCGATCGTTTATTGTTCTAACATGCCACCCTTGTGGGATATTTATTCGGATATCACTCAGGATGTCGAATAAATGTCTTGCGAGAGTGGGGTGTTACATTTTGTTATCAAAGCCCAGATTTAGTATCTTACATGGGCATTTATCGAAAAATGTGTCAAGTTATATGCGTTTTAGACATGTCATAGCAGGCAATTGCAACTGATCCCTAGTCTAAGTCGCATTTACAAGAGTCAGACGCATGAGTATTTGTTAAAAGTTTGAGCTGATAGAAAAAGTGAGAAGAATGATGATCTGTCAGAATGTGATCAGAAATGAGAAATGATATATGGCTAGATATGACAGATAGTGATGCAACGCATTTGTATTGGTGGATGTATTTTGAATATGACATCAATATTATACTGTGATGATCTCTCTCCGAATGTGATATCCATGTGAATGCATTATTGTGGATTGACTAAAACGTAGTGATATTAATATAACTGACGAGACTTACAGTGTACATGTCAAGTTGATTTAGAACTTGCTACAATAGTAATTGCTTTGAAAGCTTCGAGACATTATATGTACAGTGAAATATTTTGGATATATATATATATATATCAATTGAGAGATCATTATAGTTGAGGTAATGAGTGAGTTTAAAAGAAATGAATACGATACTGAGAGAACGGATAGAATTATTGAAAGATTATGATTGTGTAAACGAGTAGTCCTTAGTGAAACGAGCACTATAATATGAAATATGGAACAGAAAATTCAGTGACAAAATAACATCAATTCAGATATTGAGATTTCCAAACCTAGTGCAGTTAAAAGCATAGAGGGTTGAGTTGAATTTTGGGGCAAATCAAAGTATTGTTAGCTATTGAATTTAAGATCAGTGTCACATGAAAAAGATTAGTAAAGCTCAAATTAAGGATTCATAATTTATGAATTTTACTGAGAAATCAAAATGAATTTGAAGATTTGAGTTTAAATTGGAGAATGATATTATCTAATTGAAGTAAAGCATATATATACCATAAAGAGATAATTGAGCACAGAGATTATTAGAGAGAGTATAAATAAAAGTATAAGTTATCCATCCTCGTATGGAATGATTCAGTATAAGTTATCCATCCTCATATGGAATATACCGAAATGACATTTAATGGTTAAGGTTGTAGAAGCAAATGACAGCATGTATGAATTGCCAACAGCCTTGACTGATCGAGACGTGTTTAAAGCTGATAATTTGGAATTGATAGAAAAATGAGGCCAATACAGCTTTGATTTAAGTGTAACAATTATTATCACAGTGCTATTGATAGACATGATAATTAAGTGTATTAACACTGACGAAATATGTAATATCAAGTGATTGATGAAATATTATGAGAGTATCATCTTGCTAAGGTGTGCTTAGATTGAGTACAAGGTGTGTTTAGATTGAGTACAGGCCATATTGGTCCCTATAAAATTGTTAAGAGTATAGGACCATTTACATATGAAATTCGTCTTACCAATAAAAGAAGTTTCAGATTCACCAAGTGTCATATCGATATGTTAAGACATATCGTTGTGATCATATGTACGTGTTTTGAGACTGAATGTGAAATTATGCGTAATCCGAAATAATTGAGAAAATAGTGTGATCACTGAATATGTAACTGGATAATTGAGTGATTCCATTGACTATAGTCAAGTAGAAGAAATTATTCGCATGGTGAAGCAACATGAGAAACTGAAGAGCATATAAAAGAGGTAATATCCCCACTTGTTTCATCAAATAGGTAAGAATTTCGATGACAAATTTTCTTAAAAGAGGAGAGAATTGTAATATCCCATGTTCGGGGCTAGATCCCAGAATTGTGAACTGAGCATACTATAGAGTGCATTGCATGCTCATGCATCATTGTATATTCACATACATGTGAATATTAATTGTTGTCTTATTAAAATAATTGTTCATACATACATTGACATTTTTTGGATATAATTGATTGATTAATGTGATTAAAAGATAAATTGTGCATTATTTGTGTTAAAGATTTATTTGGAGACTGTAAATATTATTTCGAAATTTTTGGTGAATTTTTAGACTATGTACCAATTATAGTGTGAAAAGTGGACTGATTAAGTATTGACAAATGGCTCACATGCGTGGTGACATGTGGTAGTTTAAAATAGTGATAAATGTTAAACCATGCAAGAGGATTTGTAGACACGTGTTTTAGACGCGATTTTCCTGCAGCTAAGCTCTCTCTCGTTGTTCTTCACGAGAGTAATATTGTTATCAAAATCTACTTCTGGTTTTACCAAACACCAAGCATCAAGTTGTAGCGATCTATTCTCATCGTTGATAATATTACTGAATCATGTAAGTAATTCTGATGATATTTTACGATGTTAATATATATGTACATGCATGAGAAGTTTCAACAGTATAGTTTCAGTGAATAAATATACTGAACGACTTAGATGAGGAATTTAGGTTGTGAATGTATAAAGACAACAATAAGTGTATCTGTACTTGAATATGAGTTTACTGAGTGTTGTGAAGTTGTGAACTACTGAAAGATAAGAACATAGTAGTGAGAGAAAGGATGAACATAGTAGTGAGAGAAAGGATGAACACAGTAGTGAAGTTTCGGTTTTGATCAATTACTATATAAGCTTGCATTTGATGTATTTAGAGCTTATACTGGGTATAGAAATGTAGAGTATATGAATTAGGAATGGAAAGACTAGTGGGAAGATATAGAAAATGGAAGAAAGAAACTCACATGCACGGGCATGCATGAAGTTCTCACGTCGTGATTAATAGTTTTGGGTTATTCACGAGTATAAAACTCACGATCGTGAGATGAGGGAAAGAAATAAGTTGTTTTTGGATGTCTGAAGTCGCGATTGTGACATTGTTTAAGAAGTTCGCGCAGGAGTATTGGTGATCTCGCGATCGTGTAGACGTGTGATCACGACTTTCAATTATTTGTTCTGAAAGTTATTTATGAACATCCTTAGGTATTTTTGTTATAACTTTTGCTCCCGATATCCAAATGATATGATACTTGAACCAATGAATTTTTAACACATTGTTCTACCTCTCCATAAAAATTGGTAGCTTTCTGAATTGATTTGAAATAGATTGATGGAATGAAAGTGAGGGAATCTGTTGGAGTAGTATGAACTGGAATGTTTTACTAAACATACTTCGATATTTTTATTAAATATTGACCTGTAGAGTTCAAAATGAAGTGATTCTTAATTCAAATGAAACTAGAGACATAAAGATACGATTTTCCTGAATAAATTAAATTGTAATTCTAGTTTTAAAAATTCCAAAATTTGTTTTGAAGTTAAAGTGAGAGTTCTGTTATAGTTTAAGAATAAACTGCCATATTTGGAGTATAACTTCTTGTATAAAGGCTCAAATTGAATGATCTTAGTGTCATTAGAAACCTAAGACACAAAGAAACAATTGTTCAGAAGGAAGTGTTGATTAAATCCTTCATTTCTGGATCTTATTGATCATATATAGTTGACTAGAATGAAATGTTTTCAGAAACAATTGAAATGGAGAACGAGTGATTAAATTTCGATACAATTGGAGTACAAATGATATGTACAACAATGTATGACAGAAATATACCTGAGAGTTTGACATTGAATATGCATGATACATGAAACATTAATAAGTGTGTTTATTCTGTTCATAAGTGCTCTAGTAATGTGAAATTGTGTTTATTGCATATAGACAAGTAACTAGAGCGATCGCTTCCAAATATTTCCGAAACGTCAAGGCAATAGGCTTAAAGGAGCAACTGTAAGTAACCTAAGATGGTCTCACTTTATTTGTTATGTATATGACTGAATTCTACTGATATATATTACTGAACTGTATTGTCCGATTGTGTACTGAATTCCGGACAATATATGTTCGAGGCGTTTGATGCATGTAAGTAATACTGGAAGTGTTACTTGTATGTGAATAAAACTGCCTAATTGAATATTCTAATTTTGGTTCTCAACTGAAAAGTTGAATGCCGAATCTAGTTCGATGATTACTAATACTGTGACTGCTATTGTGATAATACATGCAAATGAATATGATTGAATTTGATGACTGAATTGTGACATGCATATCATTTCAATGTATATAATATAAAGCGTTGTGAACGGAGTAGCCAAACTGAAAGCACTTACACGTAGAGCTTTGCTTCGTGATTATTGTTACTACACGTAGAACTATGCTCTGTTAATACTATTTCTGACTGAGCCCTGTAGGCTAATATCTGTATCTAAAAGACATTCGGTCACAACACTGTAAAAACGATTGTAAGTCTCATACATATTGCATCCATAAATGACTGGAATTCATTGAATGATTTGTAAAGCTGTAATGAAATGATTAATTGTATGAACTGTGTGATTTTATGATGCTTGTATTTGTTACATGGGTGAATCATCGATGATGGTTACTCAACTGAGTTCGCAAAACTCATAAAAAATTGGAATGTAGCTTTCAGGGTTTAGTAGAGGACTCCAGAGAAGCTTCGAGTAAGAGTTCCAGGTTGGGATTGGTTTGCGCCTGCGTGTGTGTTTCTTTATGTTGTATTGAAAAGTTTAGTCATAAGTGTTATTTAATGTGTATGAAATGATCTTGAAATGTAATGTTATTATGACTACAAGTGTTCCGTTTCTGTAATGCCCCCAAGTGTCTAATGAAACTTTGATGAGTTGAATAAAGATTGCAATTCTTGTGACTGAAAAATGTTTATAAATAAAAATTATGCCGAATTGATTATCAATCTTTCGCGTTTGCGTACACTGTATCAAACAATTTGCAATGAGTTTCGACCGTTTACTGTTCTAACATGCCACTCTCATGAGATTCGTATTCGGACATCACTCAGAATGTCGGGTACGTGTCTTGCGAGGGTAGAGTGTTACAATAATAACATTAGCCTTTATTTGGTTGGGCTTATATCAGTAGAGCTTTTTATGTAGGTCTTTTCTGAGAAAAACTTTTCCAAGAAGTCAGTGGAGTATTTGATAGTCATTTAAAAAGAGTTTTTTTGAAAGAGCTTCATACAATAAACTGCTTGACAACATAAAAATAAAAACAATTTTAATTTTAACTATATTTTATTTTGTAATTAAAATTATTTATACCTATAAATATTATTTAAAGTACATTAAACAATATGCAAAGCACAATATATTAATTATTATATAATTTTAAATCATATGAAACATAAATAAAAATATATCTAACAAAATCTTTTATATGGATTATAACATAAGTAGAACTAATATAAAAATAAATATTAAAACATATAAAAGCCAAATGATATTATATAAATCTCAAAATAAATGTTTAAGTTGAGCAAATAGTAAATACATAATAAATTATGCATTTTATTGTAATAAAGAAGATCAGTTTGCAAGATAAACATGAAGATAAGTTTGTGGGTATTTTAAAAATTATGTGTAAAACATAAAGACAAAAGGGTATAAAAAATAGGCTCGTTAATTGATCTAAAAAATATATCCGAAAAAGTGATTTGAAAGGTTTTTTTGAAAAGCTTCAAATTTATATTTTGACTTTCAAAAAAGTCATATCTATTAAAGAAGTTTTTTTTTATTTTACAGTTAAACACTCACTTTTCTTTAAAAAAAGCTTTTGATGTAGAAAAGATTGCTTATTAACCTCCTAAAAGTCTATCTAAACAACCATAAGTTTAGATTTCACTTATTTTTAACAATGAAATCCAAAAACAAAAACTAAAATTCAATAAATCACGAATTTTTAAAGACATCTATTAAAATTTAAATTGAATCTCTTAACTTACATTTGATGAATTCAATTTTAAGTAGAAATAAATTAAAATATTAATTCTGGAAAAGCGGTTGAATTAGAACACAATGACAAACCAACCACCGAAATTATTATTTTTTTATCAATTGCTTTATTATATTCACAATACTCAATACAACAAATATAATATCAAAAGACCTGAAACGTCGTAACTAATTTCAATGCTACTATTCATTTCATGTACCAATACTTGCACGTTACCACCATACCACGTAAGACTCCGAATTTACGGGATTGCGTATTTGAATCACAAAATAAAAATATTTTGAATATAAACAATGATTTCCCTTATTTAATATTTAATTACTAATTTATTTAATTCATACTAAAAAATTATAAATTCTATTATTATTAGTGAAAAAATAATAAAAACATAACACAAACTAATTTGGTAGAGATTAATTTACAAGAAAGGCCAATAGTTGGATATGCCTCAATACTCGGAACTATTTTGACATCTCCTCGTGCTTTCAAGCTCGGAGAGAGTAAGATACGAAGTGACTTACGTATGTACAGAGGCATCAAACATGGGGATTTTTGTTTGGGACACTGAACCATCACTCAGAGAGTGCACCCACAAAAGACAAAGAAGTAACAGAGCATCGCAGCTAAAGCTACGGATTCCAACACTGTAACGAACGTCCACAAGACCTCGTCAATCGAAATCTCTAACCACCTAAAGCTCAAGTAGGAGAAATCGAACTCCGGCCACCGGAATATGGACGACGGGAGCGAGAACCCAAACTCCGGCCACCGGAAGATGGATGTTGGAAGCCAGAAGCCGAATTCCGTCCACCGTAAAGCGCCCGAGTACCACCTGGTACTCATATTTACAGAGAGAAAACAAGTTCGTTCGTTGGAGATGAGATTGACGGGGATTGGGTTTTTAACGTGTCTTAATTGTGTAAAGAGCACGTGTTCCAGCTTGCCGTTGAACTTGACCGTCGGATACAGTCTTTTGTCTCATTTTAGAAGATGACATCAGAGTTAGAAATGGCAAAAGCTCGTTCGGCCTCACACCCTTTGATTCGAGTTTAATCCGACCCAGCCTAAAATATTAAAAATTTCAATTAAAACTGCACGAATGTTCTTGAACTAAATCAAGTTTTAAGTACTAATCGGGCCTAGGCTCGAATCCCAATCTGAACTCTATCGAACTTTAAGGTGCTTAAGTTTATTCGAACTTGGACTCGAATTTTGGTTCGAGCCTAACCCATTGCTACCCCTTTAGTCTGAATGTTATATGTGGAAGTCAACTCACACCTAACCTTATCTATTGCCACTTTTAGTATGAGTGGTATACTTCCCTAAGTTAAAAGAAGGCAAGTTATTCGTCCAATCTTACCTTAAATAATGTTTATTATAATATATTTATACCCTTTGAAAAGGAAAAAATCCTAACTAAGTTAAAGGCTTTTAAACACGAGTCTTTCATTAAAATAATTAGGGTTTAAACTAATATTTTTAAAATCTAAAAAATTTAAACAAGTGTAAGACAGAAGTAGTGAGCTATCGAAAGTTATGTTTGTAACGTAAAATAATTAATTAAACAATAATAAAAGTCTTATTGTATATTTTGTCCAACTTGATTGTTATGATTTCATTGATTTTCATTGTTTCTTGAAATTTCTTGAAGCGTTTCTTTAAATTTTTTAGCTTTTGATCTTGTTATTTGTTTATTCGACATTACTAGCTTATCTTTGGCTCTATTTATTTACAAATTCTCATGATTGTGCTCAAATTAGTAAAGTTGTGTATATCGATTATCTTCCTTTGACTTTCTCAAATAAAGAGTCTTGTATATTGTATAAGTAACCTTTTTTTAATCCATTAAGAAAACAAACTTAATTTAACGGAATCTTAGTTAAAAAATATAACTGATTAGATAATATAAGATTTTTATAATTCAAAATTTTAAGAAATATTTTTTCACTAGGTTTAACTTATTAAAAGGAATATATTAAATAAATATTTGTTTATTTGAAGTACTAGAGGCTCAGAGCCCAATATGAGAAGCCCAGTGAGGAACAGATTAGGTAGAACATTCGCAAGAGGTCAAAAGTCAAAACCCTAACCTGAAATAACCCATAGCGATCGTTCGCACGTGACAAGCACCTGACTAAGAAAACTATGCACAGAGGCGCCGCAATAACCCTACCACCTAGAAAAACATATTCTCGAGCATCCACCGTTAGATATCCCGCCACCTCATCAATCCGCGTGAATCCTAATTTTAACGGACAAGATTCGCAGTTGCAGAGCTACTGGTACAACGAACGAGGAAGCTCATCGCTTCTGACTATGACTCTCAATTTTTGATTTCCAATTTTTTTTTTCCGGAAAAAAATTCGAAGCTCTGAGAAAGTTTAGTTTGTGCCTAGGACTCAACTAAGCTTCGCTGAACATGAGAATCATGGAGCAGAAAGAAGAAGTTTTGCGAGAGGAAAAGATTGGGATTGTGAAAAAAGAAGATGAAGTGGAGGATATTGAAGAAGAGAGCGTAGAAGCTGAAGTGGAGGATGAAGAGGACGACGAAGATGGTGACGGTGAGGAAGACGAGGACGAGGACGATGACGACGATGACGACGGTGAGGGGGTAGATGACGAGGACGAGGAGGAGGACGACGAGGTCCAGATTTTACATTCTTCTGGAGGTCCGGCTGTTCACTCGGTGGATGACGACGAGGACGACGTCGACGACGACGACGATGAAGGTGAAGGCGGGGATGACGACGACGACGACGACGACGACGACGAGGGAGTGGATGACGACGGTGATGATGAGGTGCAGGTGTTACATTCCTCAGGCGGACCGCCGGTTCTGTTAGCGGACGACGATGAGGAGGACGAAGAGGATGAGGATGATGGAGGTGAAGGAGGCGGCGGCGGCGACGACGACGACGACGACGACGACGACGACGAAGACGACGAAGAAGATGCTGAAGAAGAGGTATATCACTTCGAATCGGAAATTTTACTTGCATCTTCGTAATGATACAGAAACCCAAACTTTTGCTGCTAACTTAAGTTGATGCGGTATTTCTAAGCTTCGATTAGATTTAGTTGAAGTTTTCAGATCTTCAATCTTCGAGTCGATTTTTGGAACGAGAATTAATTCTATACTCGGATTAAAAATCAGACTTCGTGTTTTTTGCTGTTTTGTCTTTGGATTCGATGTGTTCTTAGCTTTTTCGGTAGATTTACGAGTTTTAAACAGGAGATCTGTTCGTAGAGTAGATGATTGGAAATGAAAATTCCACAGATCGACAGCTGTTACATGGATTCGAGTTCTAAGTGAAAGGGGGAAAAAAGGGGTTTTGGGGTTTTCACTTCGATTTCTCATATGCTCTGACTGAAACTACAGATCCCGATTCTGTAATCAACTTTTGAAATTCTGTTACTGTCTGTTGTCTGCTTAGTTAGGCGCCTAAATGTCAGAATCTATTGTTTCTAGTTTTTACTTCTTAGCTCAAGCTTTTGACTATGGAGTTTCTTTTATGTCTGGCTGATGATCTTAAGAACGGTGAATCATCTCCATGGATTCATCAGAAAATATGTGCTATTACAAAGTTGTCAGCTTTTTGTCGTGAAAAAGTAATAGTTACACGATAGTGAATAACCTTTGAAGCTTTGCCCTTTTCTTTTTCATGTCTGTGTACACACAGGAGGATATGGGCACGGAGTACCTGGTCCGACCCGTGGGACCGGCGGAGGCTGAGGAAGACGGGAGTGATTTTGAGCCGGAGGAGAATTGTGAGGAGGAAGATATTGATGATGAGGAAGATGGGAAAGTAGAGGACGATGGCGAGCCGGCAGAGAATCCGGCAAAGAGGAAGAGATCAGGTAAGGACGACGACGATTCAGATGACGACGACGGTGGTGGTGAGGATGAGGATGACCAGAGACCATCCAAGCGATAAGGGGAAGTTAAACTTCTGGTTACGAGGAAAGACTGACCAGTTTAACAAAAAGAAAACATTTAGGTCAATCTCTCTTATCTCTCACTCTCTTTAGGACCCCTCTGTCTGTTCATCTTCATCGTCAGAATAGAAATGGCTTTGGGTGTATCATGTTCAGAACTCATTAGGGCTTTTTTTTACAAGTTCAATTTCGGTTTGTAGGATTTGCATAGTTCTTTATGATGTTGGGGGTTCAAAAAACTCTTTGTAGAATTCACAATTTATCTTCCATCTTGGTAGGTTAGTTGTTGGATTGTCACTGAATCTATAGAATGATGGTTGAATGAGTCTTTATAAATTTAATCTCTTCATGTCCTAAAGTTACCCTATGTGGTACAATCCATACCGGCCCGTCATCATCATTCGGATTCGGACTTAAAAGATAAAGGTTGCACATTCTCCATCTTTATTCTGGCTTAAAATGAAGTTAAAGATGTATTGGTAAAGGACAAAGATTACTCGGCAACCTAAATCAAAATATTGCAATATCTAAAGATTGGGTGCGAACTTGCACATAGTAACAGCGTTCAGAGTCCGAGCAAGACCAAGACCAACTACTTACTATTATTGGTTAAGTTTAGATTTTTCTTAAAAAAAATAATCATAATAAAGTTTGAAAGCTAGAGTCTGACCAATTGATGGTGGTTGTGCAGGTGGAGGTGGGAAACAGTGGTGGCTATAATAAGATAAGATCCGAAGCATTGATGCTAGGCACGAGATCAATCACTCAAGTTGTATGATGTCACCTTGTGTTTCTCGTTCTTGTCTTGAAGACTTGAGAGGCAAAAGGTAATTAAAAAGGAGACTCGACGTTCACGATCATAACATGAGAAATGAGCTCGCGCCATTGATTAAAAAAATTGAAAATTAATTTATTCTAAAATTAATAAATTAGATATGTTTTATTAAATTTAGTTAAAATTAAATTTAGCGTATATATTTATACGCTAAATTCGAGTTTAAGTTTTAAACAATTAAAATTTATATTCGAAATTAGAATGGGCTTCGGTGTCAAGAGCTGCATCAACTTTGGGCCTATCAATTTTTTGTGTTTGGGCCTAGTCTACATTTTATTTTTGAAATATGGCGACTCAGTGTAGATCTGAATTACGGACGGTGGTAATTTGGATTCGGCCGACAGACATTTGAGTGACTCATGGACATTGATTCATTCGTCACCCCCCTCATACTCTTAGGCTAGACCCCACTAACTACAACTCCCCACCTACTCACCCTGACCCATCTCTCTTCTTCTCTTCTACTTCTCCGTTTTAGTCGGTGACGGACTTATCCTCAAAAGTAAAAATATTAATGATAAAAAAGTGAGTTGGTTGAAACTTTGAATTGATTTATTAATATAATATAATAATAACAATAATTAATTATCAGTTTTTAATTAATTCTTTTTTAATTAATATGATTTTTAAAGTTTTTTATTTTATTAATTTAATTTTTGATTTTTAAGTGTTAATTGAATTAATTGTAATATTTTATGTAGAAATATTCATATAAATAATAAACAAAAATATATTTAGTGACGGTGAAGAAGATGACAATGAGCAAAATTCAAATTTATTTGATATTTCCATTGTTCTTGTTGGTGCTCCTCAAGCCTCAATCGCTTTCACTTGTTTTCTTCTTTTTATGCAGTACAAACAGCTAGATTCGGTCCAGAAATCTAGCGGCTCGCCTTGTCCGTACACCTCCAGATCTGGTTATCGCGCCACTCCGTTTCGCTTCAAATGCTCTCTTCTCTTCAGTGAGTTGTAGCAAACGGTAATGGCGATCACCAGTCCCATCACTCCCGGTCAGGTACTGTGGATCTTGTCATGTACAGAGTTTTCTCGCTTTTTTTATCGAAGTTTTTGGGTTTTGGATGTGGCAACGGTTTTGATTTTGCAGGTGTCGTTTGCTCTTGGGATCATACCTGTAATTGCTGCATGGATTTACTCCGAATTTCTAGAGTATAAGAGAAAGGCTGCTGCTCAACAAAAAGCGTGAGTTTGATTTGTTTGTTTAATTGGCGCGTTTTTCTTGATGTTTTAATGATGTCTCCTATCAACAGAAAAGCTTTGGTGTTTGTCATAGTAGGCATTCTGATATCGGTTTGGTGGAGGTGCATGATGAGACGATTAAAGAGGATGATAGCGCTGTTCTGCTTGAAGGAGGAGGTCTCCACTCCGCATCTCCTCGAGCTAGTGCTTCGCCAGCCTTTTCTCCGATCTTGAGGTTCGTGATTATTGATTTGAGGTATTGTTGTTGAGATCTCGTGTTACTTAATTTGCGTGCTTGTTTTTTTTTTATGTTGTTGTTGGTTAGGTTCATTTCGATGGATGAGCATTTCTTAATCGACAACAGATTGACGCTTCGGGCCATGTGAGCTTATTTGATTAAGAATAGTTTTGCTTGTGACGTTATATGGATTTTTGTTTTTTGAATTTTTGTATTCTCTTTCTCCATTCAGATCTGAGTTTGGTTTCTTTATGGCATACTTCTACATCTGTGACCGTACGGATATTTTGGGCTCGTCAAAGAAGGTACATAACTTTTTTATGCTACATTATTTTACTAAACACGATGTAGTTTGTGTGAAATCTATTTTTTCCTCAAATGTATCGGGCCAAGTGTGTTGGAGAAGAATGAGCTGACATGCCTTCAAATATATTATTGGAACTTATATTCCTGATTTGCTTCTAACTTCATGCCATTATCTGTCTGTGCAGAGCTATAATCGGGATCTCTTTTTGTTTCTCTACTTCCTTCTCATCATAGTTTCAGCTATAACCTCTTTCAAGATACACCATGATCGATCACCATTCTCAGGGAAATCAATCCTTTATTTAAATAGGCATCAAACTGAGGAGTGGAAAGGCTGGATGCAGGTTTGTTACTCTTCCAAATTTTAGTATGGAAGTATCTGATGAAGATAATTTTGGAGGTTGGGAAAGAAAAACAAATTTGGGTTGGTTTTATGCATCACTAGGTGCAATTTTCACCACAACAAATTACCTAGTTCGCCTTCTCAACTTCCTGTGTCCTTTTTAAGTTCGTAAACCAGTTTCAAATTAAGTATTAAAAGATAATAGATTTCTTGAAACTCTGTATCTATATGGGCTTGTTCACTTGTGAGTTCAGTTCATTTCTACTGGCATGTTATTGTTGTTAGTCTCACTTATTTTTCTTCCATCTTACAGGTATTGTTTTTGATGTACCATTACTTTGCTGCAACAGAAATCTACAATGCTATTAGGATATTTATTGCTGCATATGTATGGATGACTGGATTTGGGAATTTCTCATATTATTATGTTCGCAAAGATTTCAGTCTTCCAAGGTTTGCACAGGTATGCTCTTCCTTGAAGACTTTTTTTGACTTTTTCTCTAAATGTTCTCAATAATTGGGTAGTTTCAAGTTGTAAGAATTTGTTGTTGATCAGATGATGTGGCGGCTTAATTTCTTGGTGCTGTTCTGCTGCGTCGTGCTTAACAACAGTTATATGCTGTACTACATTTGTCCGATGCACACGCTTTTCACTCTTATGGTATATGGGGCACTTGGTATTTTGAACAAGTACAATGAGATAGGATCGGTAATCGCTGTGAAAATTGTTGCCTGCTTCTTGGTGGTAATTCTAATGTGGGAGGTTCCTGGAGTCTTCGAACTGATTTGGAGTCCATTCACTTTCCTTCTTGGTGTGTATAGTGCCAAAAATTAATTGTTTTGCTAAGCCCATCATGGTTGTACTCATTCTCCCTCAAAACCTTACAGATTACACTGACCCTGCAAAACCAGATTTTCCTCGCTTGCATGAGTGGCATTTTCGTTCAGGCCTTGATCGCTATATCTGGATCGTTGGGATGATATATGCCTACTATCATCCAACAGTAAGTTCTATCACATTGACATTCCATCCACATAGTTACGCAATTAAGTATAGTTGGAAGAAATGCTTTTCTATTTAGATAAATAATTTGCATTTGCTACTGTAGGTGGAGAGGTGGATGGAGAAACTGGAAGAAACGGAAGTGAAGCAGAGGATAACTATTAAAATTGCTGTAGCATCCACAGCCCTAGTGGTATTATGAATATATTGGGATAGTGTTCTTGTCGAGCTGATGTTACTATACTACCTCTGCTGACCATTCTTGTGATACCTAGGTGGGGTATTTGTGGTATGAACACATCTACAAGCTGGACAAGATTACTTACAACAAATACCATCCTTATACCTCGTGGATTCCAATTACGTATGCTATAATTACTCTTCTTCCTTATCCTATTTCCTTTCTTCTTGTTTTGATTTTAACATTAGTCTCTTTTGTTTATTAGTGTATATATATGTTTGAGGAATGTCACTCAATACTTCCGCAGCTACACTTTGACTCTTTTTGCGTAAGTCACTTCATGGTTGATTCTTTCTGATTTCTCCCCCCTGTCCATCTACTGTGGTATCATCAGAAAAAATTGACTGTTGTCTAGTGAATTTGGATATATTCCTCCCTAATTTGGCATTGTTGTTTGTGTGGACTAGATGGCTTGGAAAAGTAACATTGGAGACATACATTTCACAGATACATATATGGTTAAGGTACGGTGAAGAATTCCTGTAAAACTTTTTCTAGTTCAGAATTGATGTCGATATGCACTCACATTGTTAGTCATATGGACCTACCCATGCTGCTTCCTGTAAAACTTTTTCTAGTTCAGAATTGGTGTCGATATGCACTCACATTGTTAGTCATATGGACCTACCCATGCTGCTTCCTAATTCACTTGCACTGCACTTGCAGATCAGGCATTCCAGATGGGCAACCAAAACTCTTGCTATTACTTATCCCAGACTACCCTATGTTAAACTTCATGCTAACGACTTCTATCTATGTTGCAGTAAGTATACAATCGATCAATTTGATCTCATTAGATAGTTCTACAATAATAAAGACTCCTTTCTCCCCTTTTTTAGGTCTCTTACAGACTTTTCGAGTTGACAAATACATTGAAAATAGCATTCTTACCCAGTAAAGATGATAAGCGCCTTACTCACAACGTAATTACAGCCGCAGTGATTTCAGTTCTTCTATACTCGGTTTCTTTTGTGTTCTTAAAAGTCCCTCAGCTGCTGGTAAGTTTTACCATCTAAACTAATCGATCATTGTGGCATATAAACATTTTGTTATCCATGACACAGATGATTATAGAAATGTGCAAATTGACTGATGTACTTCAAATTCACAGGCGTGATATATCCACAAGTTCAGTTAAAGACATGGAAGGTGTCATAGTTTTTGCCCAGATTGCAGACTCGAACCTGTACGGAGGATTTACCCGAAAGTTCGATGAAGATCAAGATTATGGTCTTAAATTTTGTGTCATGCATTTGTATAGGTGAAGAGTTGATGAAAGGATAATGCCACCATATGTGTCATCTTCTCTAGCATTATTTAATTTCTTCTTCCCATGTAGCAAATTGAAATCAAATACGCAATTCTCTATTACACGTACTCATACATCTGTAGCATCGATCAATAAGTTGAGATTCTGCAACTTAATAGCTGAAATCCATGAACAAATTCGTCCGAGCAGTTAATAATATTTGACACAATGTTTACAAACTAAACTTAACCCACCTCTAAACAACTTGTGGATAAACTGAAACAAAGTTTCAGGAACCTTTATAATTGTGTTCTGATGCTTACAATCATACAGAAAGCATCAAAAGGAGTGACTCAGATTTCCCCGAATTCAACTTAGTAGAGGCATGTAGCTCAATTGGCAGCACCAGAGCTTTCCTTCCATTTGCAGGTGTAGCAGATACCTCATCAGAAAATGTGCACAATATCATATGCAAATCTATTTGTGTCAAGGAAATGAAAAGGTAAAGCCAAAATGTAACACTTTATTCTGAGACCTCTTAAAGTGAATGAGTGACTGAATGCAAAACATTGATAACTATGAAGTATCTCGATTCGTGAAAGGATACGTCCAGAATAGCACGAACGACTGCAAAATCAGAGTAGAAGAGTTAACACTATGTTTGATATAAATTGGAATGAAGAGACGTGTTAATGCAATGTTTGATATAAATTGGAACCAAGAGACAGCAGTGTTATAGAAAAGCCTACGATTCGTAGTGTAAGATTGGCTCTCATAAACCCTTTAAGAGGTGGCACAGATGCCGCCGATGGGTGAGCTCAATCTTTAATGTTACAATGGTAAGGCATGATCAATAGTTACTCAATGCAAACAGTTTCAGAGTGTCTCTAGTGGAACCATTCATATTATCCCATGCTACCATACTTCCCAACATGTTGGAGGACAAACTAAGAAAGTAGGAGACTTTGTTTCTCAAGGTATAGAAACTTAAAATGCCAAAGAACATCACAATAAAGAAGGCCAAACAAATAGATTCAAAAACCAAAATAACCAGAAAGAAGAGAACACATACCATGAGTCCACCCAAAAAGCCATCAAGGACAACTTGATTCCACGAGTCGAAATAAGACCGGATAGAAAACTTCGCCTTAGCTACAAGTCCGATCGAAGTGATTGCCATGATAAGGAAATATAAGATAAATCCAGACAGGCCGGTGAATCCCATAATTCCGGCTATTACTCCGGCGACAATGGATAGAAATGTCCGGCTACATAGAAAAAACACCTCAGTCTCATGTACTCCACATCGAATCAAACACCTTATCAATTGAGGGCAATGCTTGCTCTAAATCAAGTTTAAAATTATTTGTTTTTAACACTTTAATTATTCTGATAACGTTGCATCCTTTTTGATCGCATTACAATCTTATACTGAAACACATTCATCATATATAGATAACTGATAAGGTTCTTTTTGAAAGACTAGCACGAGAAGTTAACTTATATCGGGATATACTTAAATTCGAAAACCGTCCAAATTATTCCAGATGCTGTACTCTTAAGTCTTTCCCAACTGTTGAACAAACCTGTAATATATAACTTTCATGTTGCTCTGCAGATTTTCAGCATTGAATGTTTGCAGATCATTGGTGGCTTCACTTGATCTCTTATCATAAGCACTCGACTCTGTCTGCCCAGCCATTCCTTCTAATCTTAGGAGTCATAAAACACGCAAAATCAAAATCATAATCCTAATTTCTTCATTGAAAACCAAATGTTTATTCGAAAATCAATCAATTGTTGCAAAATGTGACGAAAAGGAAGAAAAATTGAAAATTGTGATATGGGCTTGCTCTAATCCTATTGTTTACAGTGGAAGTCGAAGAAAAAATTGAATCG
>JAOQMP010000210.1:56255252-56265439 GCA_027563575.1 Erythroxylum pedicellare
TACCACTGACGACCTAATTGGTCATATAAATACCCTTTTCTTTAATATACACATGCATAGTTGGAAAATGACATTTTGGAAAAGTCCATTTCATTGGAAAAATTGATAATGATGTATTCATATCTTATTTGTGAATAGAGTTTATTTTTAATTGGACTCAGTCTAAAATTAAATTAAATTAATTTTAAAATAAAATATATAATTTGGTTCAATTTAATTAAATTATGTTATTTTATTATATAAATAAATAAATAATTAGTTGATCAGTTTTTTTTTTTTTTTTGCGTGTTCACATCCATGACCAAGTCAACAAAATGAAGGAAGTCAACCTTCTGGGATGTTTCGTGACAGGAATTTGATAGTTGTACTTCACCACAGCACGCCTTCGATTTCAGCATGCTACACACTTCCAGAGATTCTCTCTTCCTCGTCTTCTCTATATATGTTCCTCTGCCTCTTCTATCTATGTCATCTTCGTCCATAACTACACTCCTCTAACCTTCTTCCTCTTTCAACCATTCCTCTTCTCTTCCTATTCCTCTTTCTCTTCTCTGCAACTATAGTGTAAGTTTGACAAGCTTTTTCACGTATAGTTATAGCCTGTTTGAGTATAAGGAAATAGCCATGGTTGTTGCGTCTCCAACTCAAGTTCGAGGTGAGAAGGTTCAGTCCGTCGAGTTGCCTGTAATAGACCTCTCAGCTTCAAGATCAGAGGTGTCAGGATTCATTGTCAAAGCTTGCCAAGAGTTTGGTTTCTTTAAGGTGATCAACCATGGTGTTTCTGAGGACATTATTTCGAGAATGGAACAAGAAAGTCTCAAGTTTTTCGCTAAACCAGCTAATGAGAAGCTGCAAGCTGGACCTGCCAATCCCTTTGGTTATTGCTGCAAGAACATAGGCTTTAATGGCGACGTTGGAGAGGTTGAGTATCTTATGTTCAACACCAACCCTGTTTCCATTTCTCAAAGATCCAAAACCGTATCTGGTGACCCAGTAAAGTTCAGGTACTCTTACTACAGTCTATTTATCACTCGTATGTCAACTTTAGAAGAAAAATATCTGCATGTCTCACCATCTTTGGTATCATATCAATCAGTTTTCTTCTTATAGATTGCTTGTTTCTTTCACTTTCCAATTTGAAAAAGCAATACAATAACCTTGAAAACTAGCAAATCGGGTATAAGGATGAATGGTGGTAAATACTGCAGAATCTGCTGCTGACAGGTCGAGCAAAACATGTAGCAGAGACGTAACCATTGTTTTCTTTTGAAAGTTCAGATTCTTTATTTTATAGTTCTTCGCATTATTGAATTAATAATAACCTTAAACCATTTTCTTAGTAATGTTACAAGATAGAATCACTGAAAAAAAAGGGTCTGGAGAGTGGAGTGATCCTGACTCTCTTCTCCTAGAAGGTGGGATAACATGTCAGACACATAGGCTTTTTCGCTTCTCTGTCACTTCACATCCATCTATCTACCCATTTTGGATTGAGAAGTCAGGGAAAGGTCCAATCAAATCCAGAGAAACTAAGCTTAAAGAGAAAAAAATAAAAAACTACCAGGAGGTGATGATTATGAGTTTTGTGTATGGATTGGATTGGAGGTGAAATGAAACTGATGTGATGATTCTTTTCTGGTCCTGATGGATGTGGCAGCTCTGTGGTGAGTAATTACATTGAAGCAGTTAGAGAGGTGGCATGTGAGATATTAGATATGATGGCAGAGGGAATGCGGGTCCAGGACACGTCAGTGTTTAGCAGGATGATCAGGGACGTTGATTCTGACTCAATCCTCAGGCTCAATCACTACCCAGCTGTACCTATACTACAGAATACTAGAGACCCGTCAGTATCATCTCCTTCTTCTTACAAGGTTGGCTTTGGAGAGCATTCTGACCCTCAGATCCTCACCGTCTTGAGATCGAACGACGTGGGTGGCCTCCAGATTTCCTTAAATCACGGTCTGTGGGTCCCTGTTCCTCCTGACCCAACTGCCTTCTGGGTCAACGTAGGTGACCTATTACAGGTTTGTTCCACCGCTCTCATGTGGTAGTATTAATACTGCATTAAGATTTCAGATACAATCTTGTAATTTGAGAATTTATTTAACACGCATTCAAAAAATAACAATCGGAAATCTTTTTCAATAAATGTGAAATGGACTGATGGTAACTAAGGAATCCTTCCTGTAGATTATGAATTGAGTTCTTGATGTTGTCAGTGGAGTGGGGACTGAATTCTTACAAGTTCCCATCAAATGGGGGAATATCAGCAGTTCTATTCTATTTTCGAGTAACTAGCTGGTTTCAATTTACAGGTCGGCTTCAGAAAGTTTTCAACTTGCTGTACTTGAAACGATAAGTTTTCCTTGAAAACGTACCTTAGGTTTTGAATACTGTATCCACCAGACTCCTTTTTTTACGATATCTCGGAAGATTTTTGAAGTTTCTGATGTTGACATAAATTAAGCAGGAGCGTTGCAGTGAAATGTCACTCTTTTTCCGAATTGCAGACTCTGCCACTAACTAGTGCCTTTTCTACTACTAAAATGAAGTCGAACTTGTTAGGGAAACCAATTTGAAGATAAATCTGATGTTTTTTATGAGTTTCTGTTCTCTCTGTTTCCTCTGTCTAGGCTATGACAAATGGGAGATTCGTTAGTGTGAGGCACAGAGCTCTGACCACTTCATACAAGTCAAGAATATCAATGGCATATTTTGCTGCACCACCACTTCAAGCAAGGATCTCTGCACTGCCTGAGATGTTCACACCGATAAGGCCTTTACTGTACAGGCCTTTCACTTGGTCTGAGTACAAGAAAGCTGCGTACTCTCTACGGCTTGGAGATAGCCGACTCGACCTCTTCAGGATACGAGGAGGTGACGAATGAATCATTGCTTGAAATTATCTGCATCACTTGGAAATGGTTAAAGGCCGTGTCTTTTTGGTGCCAAGATAGGAAAATTCTGCTCCGAAGTGGTTAAAGGTCGTGTATTTTTGATGCCCAGATCGGAAATTCTTGCTTGGAAATAGTTAAAGGTCGTGTCTTTTTGGTGCCCAAATAGGCAAATTTTGTTCAGCAATCATCAAATGTAGTTCCTGGTAAAGAGGGAATGGCTTTTGCAGTTTCTTAGTGCGGTCATTAATGTAAAAGTTTCTATTTCAGCACGCTGAAGTCTATGTTCGGTGATTATGATGTTCACAGATGAAACAAGCTTGCCAGAAAATGCTTCAGATAAAATTTCAAGTGTAGGAACTAGGGAAAAAAGTAGGATATACTCCCATGCGAGTATATGAAAGGAATTTTATTGAAGATTCAAAGTTAATACAAGTTAAATGTTTCTATGGCTTCTGCTGCTGTTAAGAAGCCATAGAAATAACAATGGAGGCTCTCCGAAAACAGAGCCAACAAATTCAGATCGTTTCTTAAGTACAGCCCCGTGAAGGGTTACCAGATGTTTGGTAATGAAATGGAAATATATCATAAATCTAAGAGTAGCATTAATTATTCACATGAAAAGGTTAAAGACTAGCCTTCTTGGCCGTTCGCTTCCCCATACTCAGCAAGTACCTCAACGTGCCTCTGCAGGCAGGTAGATACCGAAAGACTATGCGTGACTTTTCGACTTTGCTGCAAGGCGTGAACATTTTTTCCGGCCAGTTTTGTTAAGAGCACAAACACAAGTCTCCAGGATGTCATAATCCTCCTCCCAGAATAACAACGAGGCCTTCTCTGGTTTCTCTAAGAGCATCTTGGATGTTAAGAAACCGGCAATTGTCCATGTCTGGCAAAGTCGTGCCTGCTTGCCAATAAACCTCCCGCTACGTGTGTAGTAGTACTCAGGCCACAGATCTGCAGACAACCTCTTCTCCGCTGACGCGACAGCCTTCTGTGCAAGTTCTGGTCTACCCATCTTGATGCATGCCAAGGTAAACTGGATAACAAGCGTTGATGTCAGGGAATATCTTTGAAACAAAACCAATAAATTCTAGAATATCATTTAACATAATTGTAGTTAGAATAATATTATGTATACCTGCCATAGAAGTGTAGGCCAAGATCCACCGTTGTGATATGACCATGGGCTGCAACATTCAGAGAGAAAAGATTGCCAATTCGAATTAGTAAATGCCATTGTAGCTGGAAATGTAAAATGCGGAAGATTTAAAAAGAACACGCATATAAATGTAACAAAACAGGAGTCTCACGTATTTTTAGGATCACTGCCAGTAATTATTCGCCATTCTTCAGACTCCAAAGCAGGGTAACAAATTTTAAGAGGCATACGGGCCACAAGATCGTCCCATTTAGCCTCAATCAAGTTGAGAATACCATTGTTCTGTTTTTGAGTTCCTAAGGAGGAAACAATGGCCCAAAGATTTCCAAGAGTGAAAAATCTAAAATCCATATGAGCAGGTTGAAGATTCCCAATGAGGTAGCCACCCTCCTCAGGGATCCAATCCACAAGCCATGAAGGAATTTGATCTGGATAGATGTTAAACTTGTTGACTGCATCTTGGGAGTATTCCTCAGTGTGGTAACGATATATCTCATTGATCTTCTTCATATCCACCCAGTAGTACTCTCTGACATGAAATGACAGAGCACTGAGTCGGTTATTGATGGCAGCCACCAAACTTTTCGTTCCATCATTGACAGTGAGCATCTCACGTGCGCAGCGCAAAGCAGTGTAAAATAAGGCCTAGAACATCATATCGGGTAAAGCGTGTGAAAAACTAAGCATGTTTAGTGGCATGCAAAGTAAAGCTATGAATGAAGTAATATGGCAAAGCAGACAATGAAAACGATGCAAGTATGCGCTCGAGGAAGGGGAATGTTGTTAGGATGTTACAAGAGACAGTTAAATTAGGTCAAGCCAAGAAGATCCTGCATCCAATTTTCACTAGTCACTTGCTTCCTAAAAATAATTTGTTTCGTAACCAAAGACTTCTAGCTCAACCCTTAGTCTAGTTTCTATTAGTAAATGTAGCTCTAACTCTTAATCTTTACAACAAAATATTGATGAGAGGAAGTTTCAATAATGCATGGATTCTGCTCAGCTTACTTGAATTTCGAGCGGATGTCCATGAATGCCCATCCTTCTATCAATCATGCACGACCCATCAGTGACAAGTAGAGTTGGAAACATGTCAAATCCATCGGTCAAACACAAATTGAGTACGAGTCTTATGCCTGTCTGGACATCAACCCTCTCTTGCAATGCATAGTCACCCGTGATCTTTCCATAAGCTCTCAACAAAATTATCCACCATAGCCCTGTATATAGAACAAATAATTGCTTTAGATTCCGGCAGTTCCTAGACACATAATAGTTCAAACAGAACTACTATGATAATATACAGTGTGCAAGCAATTTCCTTTTACCTGAATCTACAGGAGCTACACGCCCAATGGCTGATTCGCCAAAATCAGGGTCCAAAACCTCCTCAAGTGCTCCATCACTTCCTTCTAGAGGCACAGATTTAACTTTGAAACTTGCAGGCATCAGCCCTTGCCCAGGACTGTAACTGTCCACTGTCTTCTCCCAACTCTAGCAAAACAAGAGATATTTTCCAGTTCTGTAAATAAAAATGCACACTAACTTTTTTATCCCCGTGGAAAAGCATTAAAGGTGATAATGCATATTGAGACCAATACTATTATGTCACATGCCCAGCAAAAGTAGTTAATTCATTTTTTAAAGTTTCATCCTTTGAAGCAATTGAAGTTCTCACTCATGGCTGCCAGTGGTATAAAACACAAACCTTCTAGGTCATTTCTTCTGTGCATTGGTTCCTATTTAATAAGAGCTAAGAAGGCGATTAAAACACTGCTATAGCAAGCACTAAGTTAAATGAGCCTACCAATAATGTATCAAATCTTTTTAAAGACAAGAATGATTGAAAAGAATAATATTTTGCGAGAATGTGTAAGCATGTCGTTACGAGAATGTCTAAGCATGTCTTTACACCAATACTCTTTGATTGATCTTCTATGGCGCCTCTGCTTCATGAGGAAGTCTTAGGTACAAGATAAGCATGTTTAAGGGAATGGGCATGTTGAGCTGTTCAAAAAATGAAGTACCTGTAATTGCAGTGTGTGAAGAAGAAAATTCTTCACTATCTCCGCATCTCCTTTAAGTAGAAAAGCAAGTGCAGATGGTACAAAATCCCGAATGAAGACTTGATCATAGTTCAATGGTTGCTTATCAGCGGGATCATTAGCAGCAACAGTCCCCACTGGATTACCACAATAAGTCACAACGGCATCTTGGAGCAACTTCCATGCCTCCTTTTCAATCGCAGACACCTCTCTCTCAACTCTAGGAGTAGTCTCATTCAAACCCTTTAAAAAATCTATATTTACACCAGATCCATTTATCTCTACCCTATCAGACTTAGCTTCTTCTTTAATTACATCATTTTCTGTTTCAATCTTCTCAATCACCAAAGGCTGTACATTCAAGCCACCTTGAATGTAAATCCTCTCGAACCCTTTTTCATTAACATTAGACTCTACAGATGTTGAATGATTTCTAAAATCTGAAGCAACCTTGGGGACTACCAAAACGCCCCGTAAGCCACCTCTACGATCACGTAAACTCGACACAAAAACCCTAGCTTTACCCCAATTCAACTTGGGAAGATCAAAAGCCCTAGAATTCGTATCAAACACAGACTTATAACCCTTAATTTGAGATCCATTACAGCTAGCATAGCAGCATATTCTACGGCTAGGAACGGAACTTGGATGTGATTTCGACAAATTATGTTTAACAACATGATTATTCAGCTTAGGGAAAGAAAATCCAAAAAGAGCAGAGCTTTTATAACTAACCAAGATTCTGCAACAGGGTTTCATAGTAGACATCCCAATACAGCTACTAGTACTCATACTTGAATCTTAGTATGCGTATACACTATATGCGCAAAAAGAATCAAAACCCACTTGGATAAATGGGAACAACCCTTAATGCAAAGTATAGATTTTGGGGAATTTTCGTATATATACAAAGCCAATTCACTCTGTTAGTCCTCAAAAATGGAAGAACAGAGTTGAATAGTGAAACAGTATCTAATATACCTAAAATAGGAATCAAAAGAAAGCTAGAAACTTGAAGAACCTGAAAACCGTTGTTACTTACAGTTAAAGAGACGTTGATGAACAGAATCGAAGGCAATAAAGAGAGAGAGAGATGGTACGTAGATCGATGAAAATGAACAAGGTTAGGTAATTTTATAGACGAGAACAGGCGAAAGTTCGTGGATGCGGAAATTGTTGTAGTCAAAGGACAATTTTGCCCCCACATCTGACTTCTTCATTTGATATTATCCTCCACGTCATTACGATTACACCCTCCACATAATATTTTTATATAAGCAAATAATATTTTTTTTCAAAAAATACATTAACAAACAAGTTATAATAGTAATTATTATTAGGATTTCATTCACATAATTCATTATATATGCATACATTAATATGTAAATTCAACATGTATACTAATAGCGAATTAGTTAAAATACTTTAAATAATAAAATCATTATATTATCAAATAATTTATTTAAAATATATAATTTAAATTTTATTTAAATATAGGTTGAAAGACTTAGGTAGAAAATGATGTGCATTGCAAGGAAAGGGTAATAATGGTAAACTGATAAAGAAAAGTAGAGCCGTGACATAGTGGATGGGCATTGTTCAAGTGGATAAAGGGCAAAAGTGTCCTTCAACATTCGCACTAAACCAATGAACACGGCCCGACCCGACCCGACCAGAAGTTGTTTGTTCTGTCCTATTTCCGTAGCGAAGGTAATAAAAAAAACGTGAACAATTCAGAAAAACACGTCACTTTGTCTTTTCTTATTCTGAGGAAAATGTCAAATATTACAACTGGAAAAGTTCATCAAAAGATATTTTGTAGAAACCAAAAAAGGATATTTTGTGCTCTGATTTTTTTTATTATTATGATTTTTTTCATTTTCTAAACAAATTATTACTTCAATAAAAACAATTAACTTATTCTAGTTAAATTTAAAGTGTCGGGAATAATTACATGTGTTTACGTAAGAAAGAAGACTAACATATAAATTTAGTGGACTGCTCTATCTGTTATCAATTAGTTATAAGGTAAACTTCACTTGAGGTTGTGTGCGGTTTCACTTTCCTTATCATATAAATCCGTAATTTTGAAGATAATAAAATTGATAAAATTAAATTTAGATTTAATTAATTAAAATATATATTAATCAAATTGAATAATTTGTATATTAAAATAAGTTTATGACATTACGAATGCTTAAAATAAGTTGAGTGGTCGGTGAACTTTTGAAGTGGTCCCCTATTTTTCTTTATATTATTTTAATTTTATTAAAATTAATATTATTAGCTCATGGAAAACGATGAAAAGTTGAAAGTGTACTGGTGTCTCCGACGTCGTTTTCGTTATCTCCATATTTGTCAAATTCCATTAACGAACGCTTGTCGTTTTTGGACCCACACGTTGAAGCTAACAAGTTGAAGTGGTTACACAAAAGTTTACTTAAATGGGCTGACAAGAAGCTCCCTCTCATTTGGGCCATGAAACCCGACTAAAATCAATTGGGCTTCAAATAGGCTTACTTATATACACAAGTCAATTGGGCCTGGCCATTGGCATTTTAGTGCTTAACCATGAAGTTTAAACCTTTTAATTACCGTTTACAAATGAAGTAAGAACACATAATCGTTCATTCTAGATGCTCCCACGTCCTAGCTCGACAGAATTGTGAGGGGAATAAATTACAGTTTGATTTTACTTAGTTTATCAAAAAGGTAGCCTATTATTCGGTGCGCATAAGGAGTTAACAAATTGGATGAATTCTTACACCGCTGCTACCGAAACTCAAGACTGAGACCTTGTACTTAACTTCCTTTCTGACATTCAAGACAACAATTAGACTATGTTTGTCAATTGTTTACAAACATAATCTAATTGTTGTCTTGAAGTTATCCATCTTAGGAATGGTAATGGGTCGATCCATAACTTATCTTGTCAAATTTTTTAAATAACTTTCTTAAAATTAAAATTATAAAATAATATTTTTTTAATTGAGTTTGGACAATCTGGAAATATCCGGACTTATTTAAGACCTCTCCTTTTAAATACTTGAGCTTCAAATTAGTCTAAATCTGAGTCTAATTCATAATCAACTTATTGAAAACACCTAAATATGAGTGTACACGCACAAAGTCGTTCTCATTATGGTACATCCAAACAAAAGCTTGCATAATCTAGTTGAAAGAAAGTGGGTTATCAAGATTTACTGAGAAGGATAGGCATTAAAACAATGCACAACATATGTTACTACTTCAAGTGGAAGTAGTGACACTTTCTGTCCATTCTCGTACATACATCAGTAACTTCTTCTGTCCATCATCACTTTCTATACAAACGCTTCACGCAAGAGAGACTGAAAGTGAAACGGGTCATCTTCGAAGAAAGGGAAAGAAAATGAATGATTAGAAATAAAAATATCTCTATAATTTACATTAATAAGTATGTAAATTTCGTATGTCAATTAATTCATTTTATAAATTATGTATTAATCAATTTAATCCCGAATTTTTATAATTAATTTTTTTATTTAGAGAGAAACTTTAAACATATTTTGAATATAAGAAATTGATCAAAATTAAGATAATTAATAAATTAAATTATAAAATATAACCACAATTGAACTTATTATTATAATTTAATGTTTACCTGTTCAACGGTTTCCCCAATTTGACCATTCAAGTTATTTAGTATAAGTCTATGTTTGATTAAGTTTATACTAGTAGAGCTTCTATTAGTAAATTTAAAAAAAAAATCTTTTACGATAAGAATTTTTTTAAGAAACCAGTTAACTATTTGACTATCGTTTAAACAAGAGCTTTTTTGAAAGAGCTTCATACAGTAGACTGTTTGGTAAAAAAGAAAACTTTTAATTGTAATTATATTTTATTATGTAATAAAAATTATTTATGTATATAAAAATTATTTAAAATATATTAAACAATATGCAAAGCATCATCATCATCATCATCATCACCCAGTCTGAAATCCCACAATGAAGCAGAGTTTAGGGAGTTCCGATAATACGCAGCCTTACCCCTACATAGTAGAGAGGCTGTTTCCGGTGGACTCGCATGCAAATGAGACAA
>JAOQMP010000210.1:56270908-56296477 GCA_027563575.1 Erythroxylum pedicellare
TTGTGCTGTCGGGTTTGATGCACTTTGGACCTTGTTTTCTTTGTTTTGTTGTGATTTACACATATGTAGTTGTAAGCATCCCAAAAGGCTGTGAATTAAATGGAAAGCCACATATGATAAAACCTAAATTATATTACTTGATATAAAGGCACAGGACCCATTTGAATTTTTTGATAAAACAATGCACAGAGAACTAATGTGAACAGAACAACCTCGTGTAGGCCAAAATGATGCTACTATAGTTTAAGAAAATAATTAAATTAAACGGGACATTTTAATATAAAAGTATGAGAAATAAATTGTTTTATTAATTTATAAAAAATTATTTATTGTCTCTTAATTAATTATTTTTAATTCTATAATTTTCTTAGCATCGATATAAGATTAAAGAGAACATTTTTTATTTTATGAAACATTACATTAAAAATATTAACCTTGTGGAACTCGTTGATATATATATATATAGATAGAGAGAGGTGTGATTGATTCTCTGTATCAAAAGCAGTGCTGTAGCTATAGACATCTATATTTGAGAAAGATGGCAGGGAATATATAAAACTAATTAAATATGCCTCACACAATAGCTTCAGCTATTGTGGTGAAACGGTTCCTTAATATGGTATCAATCCCTTTGTGACCAAGTGGTCATGAGTTTAAATTCTACCACCTATCTATTATTCAGCACAAGGTAGAGTGAGTCTGTGCAAGTTTTAAACCCAAATAACTTTCACTTGGGGGGGTATGATAGTGAATATACACAACCAATTAAGTTGGTCTCACACAATAATTTAAGCTATTATGATGAAACGATCACTTAATACGGACGCGTTATTATTAGATTGAGTTTGCTTTTTTGCTTTAAAGCACAATCTTTATTCTCTCTGATGGAGAGAATAAGCAAGTATTAAATTACCTACAAGGAATAACTCGTGGAGACTTGTGTGGAAATTGATAGTTCTAGATGGATTGTAAAGAGAATATGTTAATCATACTCCCCCAGAGGAGACTCCTAAGGACAAACCAAAGATTAGATAAAGTAATAATAAATTCTATTCCTTTGAGACTTATCCCACTAAATTAAACTAAATCTTTTCTTCTATGACTAGAAAACTACTTGTTTAATCACTAATTGGACTCCTTGTGTTCTCTCCACTTACTTCAGCTAACAAACTTCCTTCCATTATATGTGGTTGACAATTAGTGACCCTAATAGATGTTAACATCTATTTAACTTGTATGGGTAGGACTATGTTTTTACTTTGAACTATAATGTTACAAAATCAAAAAAGAAGAGACATGTGACTATTTATACTTGGATGTTTCAGTTTAGGCTTTAGGTTAGACATTTATGTGTTCAAACTCTAATCCAGACCTGTATTTTGTCAAATTTAACATGTTGACTTTAAGTAGAATTGGATCGATCCGATTCATATTCAAACATTCCTACCAATATGTATGAACAGTGTGTGAAAAAACATGACTTTAAACTTGGGTTTAATTTAATTTTTTATTTATAATTTGAGTTTAACTTGATAAGAGAAGAATAACTCAGCCACTCCCAACTTATCCTACATAAACAAAACTTGTTGTGAGCTATACAAAGCGTCATTGGAACCCAAAAACAAAGGGATAAGTTGAAAATATTGGACTAGATTCATTCTTGGTGAAAGTGACATCAATCAATTAAAATTCCTTGTCAAAAGCTGTGCGGATTTTAGGGGTTAATGGGTTGACAATTCCACTAGGACGGTGCTAATACACCGTATTAGATGAACATTTTCTCTTATCTCTTTTCCCTTTCCTTTCCCTCAAATAGGAAGCATTAAGCCAAATTTGCACTATAACACAATTAATACTCTTGTATTGTAAATTTAATACACTAATAAGGTGTGCATATATATACACTTAAACCATGATTTGTTAGAGAACAACCCTTTTTGTTTCCTCATCTTTTCTAGCTAAATTATCACTTGTATAATATAAGTATATGTAAAATTTACTTCTCTTTCTCGTGCTTTCTTCTCCATAAACTGAAGCGTCTTTGACCAAAACTCGTGCTAGAGACCCCCCCTTTTGTTTAATATATTACATCTCTTTGAGGCATGTGTATAATTTTCCTGGCCTACGATGTGTACAGGTTAGGTTTGAAAACTTTGTCAATGTTTGACGATTTTGTTCAAAATTAAATAATTACAAGCGCCCTTCTACAAAAGCTAACCAACAGTTTCAACCATGGTTTTAATTTTTAAATTGAGATTCAAACCCTTATTATGATTTTTTTCATTATCCTAATTTGCAATTTAAAACTTCAATTTTAACTTTTTTTAATTAAAAATGAATATTTTTTAATTAATCATGTTCCTTTTCAATTCTTAAAGGATAGAAAATATTGAAAATGTTTTCTATATTAAAATTCAATATTATTCATTACTTAAATTTAGAAAAAATGAGTCTTCTACTTGCATTGAAAAAAAAGAAAAAACATATAATTTATTAAATTTGTCGTAATTATATTTGTATTGTTCATAATTATCATAACTTGTAATTTAAAACCTTAATTTTAAGAGAATATTTTATATATACGTTGCTCGGTTTAAAATTCAATATTGTTCATGACAGAAAACACTCATTTCTTCCACTTGCATTAAAAAAAAATAAAGAAGAAGAAGAAGAAGAAAACAGGAGAAGAAGAAAAGGAGTGTCACTCATATTCTTAATTTATGCAATCAAACAACAGACAATCCCGTCGAGAAAGTTTGACGTGAACATGTACTGTTCTTTTGTTATACGAACCTCATGCCAAATTTACCGTCATAAACTGGCAAAGAGTTAAGGATTACCATCAAACTAATCCTACCACATTCATAATACCAACACAATTAGACAACTAATAAGAAAGCCGCCAAAGCAAACTCAGAAAACGACCGCCACCAATGTCTCATCCCCGAGACGCATGCCTTAGTTTATAGCTAATTTTAAAGACAAAAGTACGAGTTTCTTGTTCCCTTGGTCATTCCTATTTTGTTATATGCGTAACCATGTTGGCCTCTACCTCTTCTCTGCTAATCATGGTTTCTTCTTTTTTTCTCTTTAATAATCCAAAACTCTTTAGTTTCTTCGGCCCATGGTCCTGTCCTTCACCACTTAGAGAAAAAAGGGTTTTGCTTAGTTTAATATAATGCCTTCTTCATTCAACGTTAAGACCATCTAGGTCCTTCGGTTTTACCAGCTTTCTCTTAATCACCATTCACACTGCATGGAGAAGATGATCGAAATATTGCGGAATCGTTATAGCTTGCAATCGCAATATAATCCATAATCCGTTATTGAACAAAAGGTTAGTTTGAAGTAATCAGGATTAACCACAGCAAGTTGGCAAGTACTGATGGTGATTACTTGCAACTGGTTAAGCGCATAGGTTTTTGATCACGGTCTGTCATAGAACTATTGGCTACGAATCTAATCATCTTATTTATTAGGGCGCATAATACAAAGAAAATGACGATAAGATCTATTAGTTAACCGTCCTAAGATACGTAAATTGACCATTTGTACCAATCCATGTTTCACTTTCTATACAACTAACAACATAAACTCTTTTTAACACTTGTAACTGAGGAAGGGATAGAGAAAAGGAGGGGACCAAAGGCCAACTACTCTTTGTTTTCCTTCTTTCGACAAGTAATATGTGAATTTGGAATTTCTGTCATAAGAGATGATCACAATAGTGACAATAACAAGATTACCATGATAATAGAAATTCATAGATATACAAATTTATAATAATCGATTTTTGTTAGTGTATAATCAAGCACTAATTGTGTCAATTTAGAAATTTTCATGTGCTTTAATTATGTTTAATATAAGGTTGTATACTACTAAATTTCTCTAGACTCTGCATTTTAATGAGATTTCTACCGGATATTATTATTGTTTATATGAGAATAATAATAAAAACTTTCATTTCCCAAAAATGAACAAAGTAGATGTGAAATTGGAGTTTGGTTATAAGAGATGGTCGCGATGACAATAGAAATTAAAGGAATACATTTTATAATAATATGTTTTTGGTAGTATATATTTAGGTATTAATCGTGCCAATTTGGAGATCTTTATGCTTATTGTTAAATTGAATTAAAATGAAAGATTACATATATAGTATAGCATGATAAATAGTGTTTAGTATTTGATAATTATAGTAGGATTTTATAGGAATGATAAGAATTATGTACGTGGGGACCGAGAGATGAAGAAAACCAAAAGCGCTTTTCGTCTAGATACAATGGCACCCCTTCCTTCGAGTCCACGCAATAAAAAGGACTTGTGCTCTTTGCCCTTGTTATAACTTTAGGGTTTATTAAGCATTCTCTACCTTTTCAAAGAAAATTCGATCATCTAGATTCACGTTTCTACTAACGATATTATAGACTTTTCTCAAGAAAGTGATGGGAAATTATTGTTATTTTTAATTTTACTTTGCCTCTTTTGTTTGCTACTTGCTTTCTACCCATTTTGTCTTGTAATGTCATATAGCATGTTGTCATTTTCTATTAATAAAAAAAAAAGACCACAAACAATGAAGGAAATCATTAATAATAATACTAATAACAATGAGTTTTCCTTGATCTAAAGAGCTAGAATTTCTTAAATTTGGAGTTAGTTGAAGACAAAATTGACCATACTTCTTCATCAACTTAGTTTAATTTTAATGTGGATAATTTATTTTAACAATCAATTTGCATTATTTTAATTTGAGGGGCATCATAAATCACGTGTGGCTGCCTTCTTTTTCTTTTGATTATAACCATAATTACTTTTAAAAATTGTGATTAGTTCACTCTTTGAAAGCTTAATACATACATCATTAAGGTACGCTATATGATTAGTTCTAAGGAAACAAACAAAGTTGGAATAGAATGAAGGAGTTCAAACTAGGCATTGGGATACTAACCAAAAGTTGAAAGCCTCCAAAGTGGCTTTGAACATGTTTTTTCCCCCCAAATTTGGAGACATTTGGTTGGTTAAAAGCACAACAAAACAAAAGGGTTTAAGTTGAAAGAATTAAGGTCATTAATTTTTAAAATATTTATTGTATTTCTGAATACTTTAATTCATGATTTTAAATTCAATAAACCCTTTTTTAGGGTTTGAAAGTAATTAAAGAAAAGGAATCTAGACACCAGAGGGAAGGAGGGAAATGACTATGGGCAAAAGTTTCAACACCTACATTTGGCTATAATTATGAAGTGCTTTTGCCCTAGTTGCTTGTCAACAAAGGATGCTTACTTAGCAAATTAAATATAATTTCCACATCAATGATATGGGGTAGAACTATTACTATATCTAATAAGGGAAAATGATTTCATACCATACTTAATTAAGAAAGTTACCTTTCTTCTTTGTTTTTCACGAGCTAGATAATTTATTGTTTAGAATTTTAAAATATTAAAATAAAATAACCCTTTTTTAAATTTTAATTACATAATAAATGTCATTTAATCAAAGAACATTTAAAAATAAATTTGTAAGAGTAAAATTCACAATTATTAGATAAATTTCAATTAAATAAAGAATAATATTATGTAAGATTCAAAAAACCAAAAAAGTAATTGGTTAATTTGAAATCCTTTGGACTTGAAAATCTAATGATTCTACTTTCCTTATCTTTACCTCTCTTGACTTTTCATAAAAAAGGAAAAAAAGAAAAATAAAAACTACCATCAACCCACGTAGTGAAAGCCAATTTTCTAGACTTTCTCATAAACGGAGTGTAAAAAAAATTTAAAAAAAAGGTTTGAAAATGGAAGTCAAAGATGCAAAAAAAAGTCAACCTGGGATAGTTTAGAACCAATTGAAGGAGACAACTTGTAAGTGGGTAAGGCAGGCGTCAGCTCAATAAGCAATTAACAGAGTTGAATAAAAAGCATGTAATGATTAGTTAAGCAAAAATCAGAATTAAGCTTCTCCTATAAACATGACATTTGCACTAACACCTAATTTGCTTTGACATTTGAAGGAGGTTGGACTTATTTCCACTTAACGAATCTACTCTTAATCCTAAGTGAGATGAACGTATAATATTTTCTTCATAGATGACAATTTGAGTCCGGGATGACTTGAAAAATTGGTCTAAAAATTAATTCAAACGACTCGATTTTATGATCGATCATAACATTATATTTGGTTTGATATTTGAAAAAGGTTGGACCAATTTTTCCTTTAAAATCTGTTTTTAGTCTCAGGTGAAAAGAAGAAACAATATTGTATTTTTATTATTCATCTTGCTCTATATTTATTGTATGATTTATTTTATTACTGATTTTTACACTTTTTATATGTTTATTTTATTTTATTAGTAATGTTATATTGTCTTTTATTTTATTTTATTTTTAACTAGGGTTATTTTGTTATTTTAATGAGTATATGCTTTTTTTTAATATGAATATATAAAAAACAATCTCTTTATTAATTATGAATAAGACTGTATATTACTGAACTTTCCATATTAAGATATTCATTTTTATTATAAAAAGATGTTAATTTATTTTTTAATTACAAGGGAAAGCTAAAAACAACTAAACTAAAACACGCATTGTGCGGTTGTACTCGACTCCTTGTTGGTCCCTGTGGACCAAATTTTGGAGGGGCAAAGGGGGCTCTTGAAGAATATGGAGTTCTGGTCTGCATTGGACTGCAAACACGGTCAGTTGATTCACGCATTGGTTGCCTTTTCGGTGTATATGCTCGATTTTCACCTCCTAATTACGGTGAAGAAAGTCCTGAATACCTGTAAATGAAAATGGATTGATATCAGTCTCAGAAAAAGGGAGATAAAAGCAGTTGGATGACCTTTAGGACGTCCACTTTTAAAATGATCCGGCAAAATTTCAAAGTAAAAGCAAGAGTGATGTCCGAGTGGACTCTCCAAAGCTCAGCAGTGATAGCCGAGCTGCGACTGATGTGGTGAAAAAACCCACCGTACCGTTGGCCTTCATTATCGCAATTTTTATTATAAAAAGATGTTATTTTAAGTTATCTTAACGACGAGGCATGACTAGTTGTCATTCTCTTTACTCATTCTTTAGTTACTTGGTTGTTTTTGGATAGGATTACTACAAGAATCCTGAAAAGAAAACAAAAAAACAGTTAAACCACTCCCCGCCCATTGTTTTAGAGTTCGTTACAAGTCAAATACCAACATTCTTCGTACAAGCAAATTGGAGCTCCCTTCAACCGGTCCAACTAACGGGGAACTCCCAAAATATCTTGTAATATTTAAAAGACATTGACTCTAGTCTTGGATCCAGTGTTTAGAGGCTTTGTGTTCGAGTTTGAGCCCGGTCTTGGCCCAAAATTGACTTAGCTCGGCCTATTACAATCCTTACTTCCTTCTATTAGGACATTGGGCCGAAATTAAAAATAGGCTACGTTCATGTTGGGTTGTACTTGTCCTAGTCTCTTACCAGATCATCAAAATCGGGTAGCCCAAGTGAATGTAAAGTCCAAGTCAAATCGAAGGAACATTAATGGTGTTCAAGTAAAGTAGCTCCTTTCTTGTTCAATTCACTTCTCTCTCGCCCTTTCCAAATCGAAACCGACTATATCATAGACCTTGATCAGATTTTTCCTTTCGGAGCAAAAAAATGTTCTTCACAGGCGACCCGACGACTCGGAAGCGGGTGGATTTGGGTGGTCGGAGCTCCAAGGAAAGGGATAGGCAAAAGCTGTTGGAGCAAACTAGGTTAGAGCGTAATCGCCGATTGTCGTTGAGGCAACAGAATTCCGCTGCTATTACTATTCAGGTTACTTTTTTGTAATTAGTTGAAATCGCAGTCTTTATCTGAATGCAAAATTGGGTATTTTACTTGTTGCAACTTATTAGTACTTTACAGAAATGCTTCAGAGGTAGGAAGACCTTGGAAGCTCAACAATATCAGGTTCGAGACCAATTCTATTCTGTCTACGGAAAACATTGTCAAAATATAGACAGGTGAGTGTTTAGTGATAACCCCGTTTACTTTTTGTACAAAGTCTATTTGACGATTCTCTTGATGTTGAGGGATTTGTACGACTTTCTTTTCGCTTTTGCAATTTTCAGGCGTTGTTTTGGTCCAGATTCTGAGTTCCTACGCCAGCTGTTGTTTTTCTTTGATGCAAAACATTGTGATGATTTTGCGGCCTTGACGGTGACTTGTCAGCTGCTTCTGCATATTGTTAAGGATAGCGGTACTTTACATCTAAATCTTCTTGGTTTTGTTTTGTGGGTGTGATCAAAATGACCTTTCCTCTTTTCCCTTTTGTTTGGAGTATTTGTATGCCTTGTGAGGTTGTGATGTCACTGCATTGCCACCTGTCTGTTGTATTGTTTGCGTCTTTCTTTTGCACTTATATGGGTTAGACGTGTCTTCAGTGCGTAAGTATTGCCATTGCAAATGACAAGGAATGAAAAAACTTTTATTAATGCTAAATCACGTTTTCTGTCTTTCTTTCACTTCCCCCCCCCTCTCGATGTATGGCAATTTAGATTTCATTTCCACATTCTTTATGGTATGCATGTCCATATGTATGTATAATCTTGAGTTGTTGTGCCTGCTGCCCTTTGCTGTTCAGTTATTGTTTGGCAGATTAAACAACTTACCCTTATGGTCCAGGAGATGCTATCATTCTATTTGGGGGTGTTGATTATCAAAGTAAGCATGCTGTTGTCGACTACAGAGTGAAACGTTTTGCCTTTACATGTATCCAGGCCTTGTATCAAAACCGGTTGGTTCTGTGAAGTCTTCTTCATTAATTATCTCTAATTAGCACAGGGCATAGATATATTGTTGACATATTTTCTGTTGATTTACTTGTATAAGTGATCCTTATCTAATTGTAGTATCTTGTGGCAAAGTGAAGAGTTGAATAGTTATAAATGTTACTCTGTGTGGCTTCCAAGTTTTCTACACCATTTCCAGGTGAAGTTGTATACTATTCGGGACATTGATTATCATATTTGCAGAAGATGTTCTATTGCATGCACGAATGGATTTAGCTTACCTCTTAGTGTCTCATTTTCTTTGGGAAAGTTTTAATTGGAAATCTGGTATTATATTGCTTGTTCATATTTAAGAAGCAATTGACCTTATGTACTATACATATAACTAACGTACAATGAAAGACATCTTCCATTAGTTAAATCCTAAAGTCTTATTTAGGATAGTGACTGAATTGACTGCAGCTGTTGGTTTTGGGTTGTAGGCCATGTATCTCCCTATTGTTCTGGACAATAGAGAGATATGTACTTGGGTTAGAGGAGCTTTTTGGAAGCTACATTCATTGCAAATTTACCTAGCACGGTAGCTGTTATAGGAGATACCATAGTGACTTGATAGGAAAACCCCTGACATGGTTTATAGGCAGCTTATGGTTTTTGCACATAAAGGTCATGTTTTGATCTTTTGGGCAAGAGGTGAGGACCTGAATCATAATGGAACATTCATAAGCATTGGGGTTCTGGCATAATTATTAGAGCTTTGTGCTCATAATATCAAAATGTAATAGGTAGTTTTGAAAAGTTGGGTTACTCTTTTATTATAGTTGTATCATGGAGATTTTAAAACACATTGAATTACTTTATAGTAACTGCTTCAAGGATTTAGTGCATGAAAGAGAAATAAATACTTAAAGATGGCTAAGCTTAGCAACTTATACTGTCTCTAGGATCAAATGACACTGGTACACTTTTTGTGAAGATAGCATGTTTTTTAGGAAATTTATTTTCTACCTTCTCAGTTTCTTTTTTGGCTACATAACACTTGTTCTAGGGTATCTGATATTTACAAATTCTCATTAAATGTGGCAAGTCAATATCAGTGATTTTTTTTTAAGTGCATTTTTCATGCAATTGTTGCTCATTTCTATTCTCTTTATTGCAGAGAGCAATTGAAGGGTCAACTTTTAATGATGCCTGTGGAATCTAGTGCTCCAGCAACTTTTTTGCTGGAAACTGTAAATTTGTTGATAGACCCCAAACTTCCATGGGCTTGTAAGATTGTTGATCATCTCTTGCAAAGAAATGCATACTCTCTACTCAGAGAAATTGTTCTTGCAGGCAAAGTATGCATCTAATTCATAAAAATTGTTTTTAGTGAAGTCATCTTCTCTCATTTGCCAATTTTAGTCTACGTTGCCCATTTCTCTTCCCCATTCTCTCCAACTGGCCCCTTATTTCTTGTGTGTTGGATGCCAGAAATTCCTTCCATACTGGTAGTGCTAAGAAACCTTATATAAGACATTTGAACTGGTGATATGAAAATGGATGTCTTTTTCCATTAGGTTGTTGTTAAATGATATGATGCTGGTACCGAATAATCCAGCATATTGCAAAAGAAAAAGATGATTTGAAAAGGAAATTTGTCATTTTAATCATTTGATTAGAAATTGGCTTTTCTCATGGTTAGGTTAACACTGCCAACCAGATTGAAATGTATTTTTTGTTATTTTAACTTTCTTAGACCTGCATGAGTTACTTAAGACTTTTTTATTCTGAAATGACACGCAGGAAAATGTAGAGGCTTGTAGTTCCGTAGGGAAAGTATCTTCACTAGAGCGCATGGTCGCCCTTATCATTTCTCACATTGGTCAGCTGCCATGTATTTGTTCCAGTATTGATCCTCGGCGGAGTTTCTCATCTCAGATGCTGACAATTCCATTCCTGTGGCAACTTTTTCCTAATTTGAAAGAGGTGTATTATGCTTATTTGCCTTTCTAATAACTTTCTAATATGTTTATCATGTACGAAAGAAGATTGGATAAAAGAACAAGGAAAAAGCAAATGCTATGATGAATTTTATCTTTTTAGTTTAGGACTCGTTAATTTTGTTATTGTTGCTGCCTTGTGTTACATGTTTCCTTAATTTTCTTTCATTTGCCAATTGTGTAGTACTTAATGGAGTTATGCTTTTATTTATTTATTTATATCCAGGTATTTGCAACCTCGCGTCTGAGCGAACATTATATTCATCAAATGGCATTATGTGTGAAGAATCATGCTAACGTGTTGCCCAATGATATATCATTTGAATATCCTGGTTATGCCTGCCTCCTTGGGAATATGTTAGAAACTGCAGGAGTTGCTCTATCTCTGCCTGACTGTTCATTTGGGATGGTACACAATTGTTCTAATTTGTTTTAGTTTTCCTTCTTTATTAGTCTGTCCATTGAGGATTTGCAGTGTTCAAGATATTTTTTTGGGAAATGAGAATTCTAAAGAAGCTGTTGACTGCAAGAAACTGCTTTTGTTAACTCTCCAAGTTTAATGTTCAATTCTAAGAATGAGGAACAACATATGTTTTTCTTTTCTTATGTCTCTCTGTTTCTTTTTTTAATAACTTTTCAACATTGACTTCAAAATGCTATTCCGGCATCTTTCTCATTTCAGGTTCAATGAGTTTAACACATTATTTCTTTTTGGTTTAGAGAAATGAATGTATAATGAACCCTCAACTAAAATGATAAACAAGAATACTTTTTTAAAAAAAATAAATAAATGCACATTACATGTCTTAGTTCTTGGCGTTTATCTAAGGATCATTTTGGGTATTATCCTTACCTTTGGATTACTTGGAACTTGATTTAACGTTTTCTGTGTTAGTCATCTTGCTTTAGTTGTATTTAAGATTTTTACATTCTGCAACTAATTTCCTCCAATTAGGCCATTGATATTGCAGCTGTCACAACTTTCCTGTTGGAGGCACTTCCGTCAATTAAAGCATCAAGTCAGGAAACAAAAGAAAGTATGTACTCTTTACTGTGTTCCATTTGTTTGATTCTTATACAAGTTAATTGAGTTGATTGAGGATTTCAGGTTCTGGGCTGAGTGAGGATGAGGTGACCCTGCCTGATGAAATGGGAGTAGTTCTGAGTAGAAGTTTAGAGAAACAGATTATGAATGCTATAGATTCACGCTTTCTTTTGCAACTGGTATTCATATTGATACTCTTTCTCAATAAATAGTAACACTTCTATGTTGAGGCAACGAACTAACAATTTGATACTTTGCCTTGGAGCAGACAAATGTTCTGTTTGAAGGAATTTCGCCAATGAAAGATTCAAATAGTCAACTGGATGAAACAGACGTTGCAGCTATTGGGGCTACTTGTGCATTCTTGCATGTCACCTTTGACACTTTACCCCTTGAGCGGATCATGACTGTACTAGCTTATAGAACTGAACTTGTTCGAGTTCTTTGGAATTTTATGAAGCGTTGTCATGAAAACCAAAAATGGTCATTCTTATCAGAGCAGTTATCATATCTTCCAAGAGAAGCTCCTGGTTGGCTTTTACCTCTCGCTGTTTTCTGTCCTATTTACAAGTAAGTGTTCTCTTAATTTGATGGCTTTTTTTTACGATTTGCTTTGTTTTATAGCAGTCCATTTCATGATGAATCAGTTGTGACATTGAACAACACGATGTTTTTAGAAGAACCTATCCAACTGGACATGTTCCTGCAAATGCCTAGTTTTTCTTTCTTCTGCTGGAAGTAGATATTTCTATCTAACTCCTGATGATCAAACAGGCATATGCTTACAATTGTTCATAATGAGGAGTTCTATGAGCAGGAGAAACCACTATCACTAAATGATATCCGCTCCCTAATTATTATACTGAGAGAGGTGAGTTCTTGTTGACCATTTGCAATTGAACATGTCTGAAAAAGGATGTGTAAGGTGGGGATTATTACACTTAGTGGCTAGATTTTAGAACCTGTTTAGTAATGATAATATCAGTTGACATCTGTGCATTTGCTATTTTCTGTAGGCCTTATGGCAGCTCTTATGGGTGAATCCTATGGCACATAACAATTCGGTAAAACCTGCTGCTAGCACCTCTTCCAGTAAGCGGAACCCTGTTGAATCCATTAAAAAGAGAGTTGGTATTGTGGCCTCTGAGCTCCTCTCTCAGGTAATTGTTGGGCTTTTCCAGTCTAATGAGATAAATATTGTTTGTCAATCATGGAATGTTATTATTTTCATTTGATATATATATCTGGCTTTTTGTTGCTTGAAATTGTTAAACTTCATGATGTAGTTACAAGATTGGAATAATAGAAGACAATTCACACCATCCAGTGACTTCCATGCCGACGGTGTTGATGATTTTTTCATTTCTCAGGTAATGGCATCTCCAAGAGTTCTTCATGATCTGGAATGGAACATCATAATCTTGATTTTCTTGCATTTTCTTTTACAGGCTGTAATTGATGGGACCAAGGCAAATGACATATTAAAGAGAGCTCCTTTTTTGATACCCTTCACAAGCAGGGTTAAAATATTTAATGTAAGTAGTTTGTCTTGTGTGACTATGCTTAAATTAGGTGTAATTTCTTAAATTGTCAGCAAGAGAGTTAAGGTGGCTATTATGAATGTTTCTTTATATAGCTACCCTTCCTTTTCCATTTATATACTCATCCTGAATTTCCCCTTTAGAGGAGGTCAATAGCTGAATGCAAATTTGGATTTACATTTTCTTTGTTGAAATGTGACATAAACTTTTGTCTCTCCAGTCACAACTATCAGCAGTAAGGCAAAGACATGGATCACATGGTGTTTTTACAAGAAATAGATTTAGAATACGACGTGATCATATTCTAGAAGATGCTTACAGTCAGATGAGTGCATTATCTGAAGAGGATCTTAAAGGCCTGGTAATGTTCTTGTCTGTGTTTATATTTGTATTAGAGAATTCTGTTTCTTAAAACAGTTACTCTTGTTTGTCACATGTAGATTCGTGTATCATTTGTAAATGAGTTTGGAGTTGAGGAGGCTGGCATTGATGGTGGTGGAATCTTTAAAGATTTCATGGAAAATATTACTCGAGCAGCCTTTGATGTGCAGTATGGCTTATTCAAGGTCTATCTTCTGCTTTGTTCTTTCTTTCCTCTGCTTCTTTCTCCTTCTATTTATGTCTGTGTGTACACACTTATGTTAAGAATGGGATTCCCTTAGCATCTTAGTTTCTACATGCAAATCCTAAAGATATTCTTTTACTCTGCTGGAATATTTAAATACAAAGTCCACGGACTATTACTCTAAAAAGCAATCAGTACATGCTTTATTTCCAGATAGAGATCGAGGAGTACCTTGGAAGTCTCCTGCTTGTACGTGAATAAGATTGAAACTGAAATTTCTCTTCAGAAGAACAAATAAATCTTATCGGAGAAAAAAATGAAACTTAGATATTTTTGGTTAAGTGTGTTGAATTCCCACATTGACTAGAAGCAAGATTTAAGTTTTGAAGATGGTGTCACCCCTCATATATGAGCCGCTTCAAGCATAATCCATTCATTTCCCCTCAAAGATGCAGATAACTCTAGTACTAAATTTAATACCTTTCAACTTAGTTTGTTCCAAGTTTTTTTTTTCCCTCATTTATGTTGGATGTACTAGCAGCTTGATTTTTGCAGGTGACTGCCAATGAAGAGGTATTAAAATAAATGAGCGGAAAGTGAATCTACTTATTAGAGAAAGAAGATTAGTAAATAGAGAAGATAAGTTTAGATTCTTGTGTTTGTCCTCCATCACATTACTTTTTCAGTGACTCATAAATCTAGCAGTGGTGTCAAGTTATGGAATATTGAGCTGATTGCTCTGTTGTTACTTAAAATATCATTATCAGTCAGGTTATAAATGACTGAAATCACCATTGTCCAGTGGGGTATCAAGTTAGCGCTGTACTTTCTGAATTTGGAAGCGTTGGCTTGATGAGAATTGAAGTATGCATATGAAGAGAGTTAAGGATGGGATTCATTGGAATAATGAGTTGAAGCCCTTCCAAGACTCCTGGGGCTGTCTGATTGGTGGTATGAGCGGTTAATATTTATTTAATCACTTTAGGTGTAGGTCTTGATGTAATTAGTAGCTTTCTAGGTCTCAGTATGATATACTTGATCTTTGAAAGGGTTGGAGCCTCTCTGATGGCATATTAATTAAGTCTCTGTGAAGGCACTGATACCTGGACCCGCCTTTATTTTTTTCCAAGGTTTAAGAATCTCTAATTTTCTCCAAGAATGCTGCCGATGGATCAACATAATTGGATACTAATTTGAAGGAATTTCTTTGTTTCGAGTTTACACTTATTCCTTTGTTGCTTATTGTACGCCCTCAGCTGTGGGTTATGCCATTGGTATCTGTTCTGTGCTGTTGTTTTATTTATATACCTGGCAGTTTATGTAGTATTTGCTTGCATATATTCAGGAAACGGCTGATCATCTACTCTACCCAAATCCTGGATCAGGACTTATACATGAGCAACACCTCCAGTTTTTCCATTTTCTTGGAACCCTACTTGCCAAGGTTTGGTGCCATCCTTTTTCTTTGTTATGGTTAGTTAAATAGTCTAATAAAATTTGTGGCCCTTATTCGGGGCGTACAAGGGGAGACATCCCTTTAGGTCTACCTCTGTGGTTACTTCTGGCTTGCATATCTTCACATATGGCCAACTAATAATATTTTACTTTGGATTTCATTCATTTCCTTGAAATTATACTTTTGCAGGCTATGTTTGAAGGTATTCTTGTTGATATCCCTTTTGCAACATTCTTCCTGAGCAAGTTGAAACTAAAGTATGTATTAACTCTTAACACTTGCTTTCAAACTGCTGTTTCTGTTGAAAGAACTAAAACTTAGCGTCTAGTTATTTTAGAGCCAATGTCATTTAGTCCTCCTTAAGTTTAAAACTTAGCGTCTAGTTATTTTCGAGCCAATGTTATTTAGTCCTCCTTAAGGTTCTTTATTATCTGGATCGGTCAATTTTCACACTCATTAAGAGTGTTGTTGATGGGCTTGAATGCTAAAATTCCTTGCTGTTATGAATTATTTCACTGCTCCTATGACTCTGTATGATGTGTACCTCTTCTGATTGATCAGGCATAACTACTTGAATGACTTGCCTTCACTGGATCCAGAATTATATCGCCACCTTATTTTTCTAAAGGTAAATTTATTTTCTTATGGTTGTTTGTGGCCTGGCTTGTATTCTGTTCTTATCCTTCTTTTACTGTGAAAAGGTGAATTGTTAATGGAGATGCGTATCATGCTACATAGTTCTTACCATATATTCCAGTGTTGATAGTTTCATTAGTCATAAATAAAATGCTAGCAAATGCTCTAGTAAAATAGAAATCTGCAGTCTAGTTATGATGTGCTTAATTTCAGACTGTTTGACTTACTCAAGTGTAAGCTTTGTTTTCTCCAACTCAAACATGTAATAGTAAGCTCAGGTTTTACTTAAAACTGAGAATGAACAACAGTTTGAGGAGGTGGTTTTACTGTTCAGTCCATCTGAGGAGGTGACTTGGCGCTTTTTGATGTGGATGTTGTTGGAGATGGTTTTTGTTTTGAGTTTCTTTCTGTTCTTGTCGCTTATTTATCTTATGATTGCTCATACTTGTGCCATCTACAGCATTATCAAGGCGATATTTCTGAGTTGGAGCTCTACTTTGTAATTGTGAATAACGAGTATGGAGAGCAAACAGAAGAAGAGTTGCTTCCTGGGGGTAGAAACATTCGAGTCACTAATGAGAACGTTATTACATTTATCCATCTTGTATCCAATCATCGATTAAATTTTCAGGTATTTTTTGTTTCACTTTATACTATTCCAACAGTTGATTCTGAAATCATCCTTGTTCCTGATGTTCAGTCATACTGTACGGTTTTGTGGTATGAATCACTCTCCCTTACAGATACGTCAACAAAGTTCCCATTTCTTGAGGGGGTTTCAGCAGCTTATACAGAAAGATTGGATTGATATGTTTAATGAGCATGAACTTCAGGTATGTTCACCCAATTTTTAATTATAACTCAATCTGTGAATGAAGTGGTCATTTTCTTCTTTGAACACATATAAAAAGACATGTTGGACTGAAATGGTTGTTTGCTTCTTTGAACTCATATAAAAAGGCATGTTGGACAAGAATTAGATTTTAGATGAGAAAACACATTCATTTACAGTGACCAATGGAATTCCATTGATCAATGACATTGGCGGTTTGTGAACATTCACTTGCTGGTTGTTTGGAGCCTCTCCCCAAACTTGACCAGAAAAGAAGTAAAATGGAAGAGCATGTTTATTCCAATAATGTACTTACCCATTTGACCTATGTTTTTGTGTTTACAGCTCCTGATCTCTGGCTCAGTTGACAGCTTGGATATTGATGATCTTCGTACACATACCAATTATGCTGGTGGTTACCATAGTGTAAGTTTGTTTCTTTTTATTTTTTGACATTGTTCTGAAATGATATTTCAGTGGGAGATTGCAGTGTTGGCTTCAAATGTAGATGGTTCACCGGTTTTAGAAATTAGATTTTGTTCATGTTGTTTTCTGGTAATTAAATTTTGTTTACACCAGGGAAAACCATAAGTATTATACAAAATAAAGATGGACAAAGAAAATCCTAGATTTTGAAACAACCTTCTTAGAATATATGTAGGTAAATCTAACAAGTTACCACTTCAAGCCTCCAGGTTTTCTAGTTATTACTACAATTACTTAGATGAGTTTTTTGCCAATTCCAGAATTGTCATTTGTTCTCTACATTTTGTTCTTTCTGATCTTTTCTTCTCTGAGTCTTTTCTTTACCTTTCTAGTGAGAAACTGATTTGGAACGTCTACTATTCCATTTTCTCCCAATTCAACATTCCCAGCAGCATCCATTTTAATTAAAAAGGAATCTTTGTTTGATGTTCTTCTGGAGAATGATTAGAGTTCTGGATCTTGCTGCGAAATGTGTGTATTGTTTGGCCTCCCTTTATATGGGATGCGACATTTTTCTGACCTGTAATTACCATTTCTTAACAGGAGCATTATGTTATTGAGATCTTCTGGGAAGTTCTCAAAGGCTTTACAATGGAAAATCAAAAGAAATTTTTGAAGTGAGTTTCCTCTTCCCTAATAAATTTTATTTTTTGAGAGGTTGACTGTACTTTTACATTGGTTATCAGCTTTTTGTCCGATTGTGAATGCATGTTCAACATGATTTGACCGCAAAAATCTTCCAGGTTTGTGACAGGATGCTCACGAGGACCCCTACTTGGTTTCAAATACCTTGAGCCATTGTTTTGCATACAGAGGTGATAATTTGAAAAGATTGGCTGGCAAGTTTATTTAGTTACTTTGGTCTTATCTAGGTGGCAGGCAAAGGGTACAAAAACTTTGATCTTTATATCCTTAAAGATTGTGATATCTCTTGCTGGCATTTTCATTTAGGGCTTCTGGCAGTGCGTCAGAGGAAGCTCTTGACCGCTTACCAACATCAGCTACTTGTATGAATCTTCTGAAGCTTCCACCTTATAGAAGGTTTGTCTGCATATCCCTTGAATTATTATAAGCGAAATGAATTGGTGTGCAACAAAAAGTTGGATGATAAAATATAGTAGCACTCAATGAATTTTGAGTATTTTAGGAATCCATTGCACCACTCAGCCTTTGCAGATTACATATGAGGGGAGCAATTGTGTAACTATACATTCTTTACTGGTTGTTATTTCCTGGATAAGGTGGCTATACTTGAAGTCTCTTTTTGGTGTTCCTGAACTAATTTATTTCTTCTCGTAGTGCATATGCTAAAATTTTTGTACGAGTGGTCAATCCTTGTTTACCAATTATCTTGTTTAATGTTTCTTATGTAGCAAGGAGCAGCTGGAAACAAAGTTGCTATACGCTATAAATGCTGATGCGGGCTTTGATTTGAGCTGATTTGTGGATTTGTTCGTAATTGCAAGTGAAGTCTCAGTACTGTGGCCTTGCCATGCTAGTTTTCATGTGGAGGTTCCACTTAAATATCTCAACAAACAAAGGTTGGAGACCAAGGGAAATGTTTGGAAGATTGAAACTTGCAGTAAGACTTTAATCAACTGAAGGCTGAGTTTAGAAGCATGATATGATCACTCACTGCTGATTTTGTTCACTTGTAGATAGTGTGGAGACATCTACTGTATATGCCAAGTTAAGTTAATATGCGATGGACGGCCTGCAATTGCAGGCTGTTATTTGTGCAATATGGGGCTTCTAGGTGAATGGACAATGAGGCTTGCAAAAGCTTCATTTTGTAAATGGTGTTTTATAATAACTTTTCCATGTGTATGCAATTATCTGTAAAGAAAGCCACTTAGAATCTCTACATTTTAAAAGGCGTAAGCTATGGCTTTCCAAATAGGATGGATAGAGGAAATTCAGTTTCATGTAGAAATAAATATGTACTATCAATACTCTGATTTGGCTTTTCAATGTACAACTTTCATAAAAACTACTTTGGATGTTCGGCTCTTCATTGGCGCTTTTGAGAGAGATTTTGTTTGTTAATCTTAATCAGATGATGTGCTTTACACAAGAGCAATCTTAAACTAACCCACTAGATTTCTTGAGCTGAACCAAAATTTACTCACCAGATTCTATCCAATTCTTGGCTACTTGTCTAGTTTCTGTTTGTTTTTTCCTTAGGGTTGTAAAATAAGGTGGGGAGATGAAGTCTTACTGACCCATACTGCCTGTGAGATACTCTTCCTTCAATTGTATTGTGTAAAGAATGAGAGTTTGAGAAATAGTTTGCATATGCTTCTTATATGTTGTTGCTTTGCAATCATTCAGAGGTGTCTAAATGTTCTTTGCTTTGGTATTTATTGCATTAGAATCGGGAAAGAGAGATTTGGTTGATGTTGCATTTATATTTTGCTTTTCATATTCTACAGGCACAAGTTCTCCTTTTTCAACTATAGATAGCGATCAAGTTGTACAAGTACCATCTCTTTTTTTTCCCTTGTGGCCATAATATGAACTGAGTTAGGATCTCTTTTTAAGTTTAAGCCTCTTGTTTTCATCTTTTCAAGGCTCTCACCAGAGCTTCTGCAGAAGAATACAAAAAAATCTGGACAGTAACCGAGTGGCTTGCCATTGCAAGTTCTATTAAGAAATGAAGAACTCGAATCGCTCCTCTTCCGTGGCAGATTGCTATTCTTCCACGGCAGAAATGTCGCTCAAGTCTAAGCCCTCTTCTGGCATGTCTGATGAGAGTGGCCCCAAGATCCCATCAGAGCTGAGAGTTAGTCCACTCTGTATGAAAGGATACGTCATGTTAACTGGAAGTAATTGTAATTTTAATCAACTCTAATATTAACATGAAATAGTGCCTCTTGCCAACTCTCTCAGCTTGTTTTGTCGTCCCGTTAAGGTCAAATAATCACAATTGGATGGAGGAAAATGAACCAATCTAGCTAAAGTTTTCTCAGAGACAAGAAGTTAAATCACTAGTCAATCTAATGCATGTCCTCATAATGGAATGACACCTCTTAAATGCTCGCCTACTGCTTCTTGATTGTTAAAAACCAAAGATGTGTTCAGTTTAGAAAGTACCTCAGGCTGGAATCTCAGCATGTCTGCACGAGCCATAGCTTCAGCTTGAGCAATTCTCTGTCTGAATGTCTGCGCCATCTCTTCGGCCTATTAAAATAAGAAGAAGATGACATAAAAGAAAAACAGACACAATCATACTTTAAACATCAAAAGCATAATCTTAGATTTGTGCAAGAAACCAAAACTATAGTTCACCATTACATGTGCCAATAACCTACAAATTCAATCTCAAAATTTGGACATCACCTTCTCAAAAACAAGCTTTGGATTCCGAATCATATCACCGGGAGTTGGTTCTAACTTCTTGGTTGAAAGACTTACTCGACCCCTCTCACGATCATGGCTCAGTATCATGACCTACACGATGAAATGGTTAAATGCTGTACGACATATAAAGCGCAGAAAATGCTTCTCTCTAGAGGTAGAGGATCAAATTATCAGCTAATATTCAACTCACCTTGAGTGTATCACCAGGTTGAAGAACTGTTGCAATATCAGAGACCCGATCATGACTTATTTGACTGACATGAAGAAGTCCATTGATACCACCAATATCGATGAAGGCACCATATGGTTTCAGGCTCTGAACAGTTCCAATCACAACTGAGCCAATGCCTAGTTGTGCCTGGCTGTCTGCCATGGCCTTGCGGTTACTGAGGACTAGCCTAGCCTGTTCCTCATCAACATCAACAAACTTGAGAGGAAGTTCTTTCCCGAGAAGTTCTTCTCCAGTTGTTTTCTGAACATAAGCTGTGTCATTAGTATATTATTCAATCAATATGTAAGAGTTAACTTGGGCAGGCAACAAAAAGAGAATGGATATATATACTCTAAGATGAGTTTTGTTTCTCGAAACTGACAAAACATTCAATTTTTTTGTCCAAAGTCTGTCCTTTCATGATGTTATACACAGACATTTATACAGTACCTTGAATGACACAAAAAGATCACCAATGAATTCCTCCCCCCCTCCCTTTTTCATTCGAGACTGAAAAACCAAAAGTCAGAGCCGATAACTAACCGATGATATTTGTGAGAAAGGAACAAATCCTCGCAGGCCCTCCACTTGAGCAACCACTCCTCCTTTATTTGCACTTACAACCTGCATATATTTCCATTTAAAACATTACAAGCAATAAAACAGAACTTGTAAGCTTCAAAGCAATAACTTAGACGATTACTTGTCAAAAATAAAAATTTGCACAGTTGTATGAATTGCAGTACATAATTAGGAGTTACAAGAATGAGAAGCCATGCAACTAAGTCCCTTTTGCACCATTTCAAGCATTTATCTCAAATAAGGAACTTAGGTAACATATCAAGTAAGTATTTAATAAAAAAAGGGAGATAAAACTTCCTGAAGCTCAAGTGAAGAAAGAAAGTGTCGAAAGTACTCACCTTACCCTTGACTGTGACATCCTCAGCTTGAAGCTGCCTACATCTTTCCCAGGCAAGGTCATACTGGGTCAGCCTTAAACTCAAGATTAAACTATCATCAACTTCATTTTCCCCAACAATCACAAACTCCTCTTTCACGCCAGGAACTATACCGGCTTCTTCCACGTGTTTGATTCTGTGAATGCATGCCTCTTGAACAGGCAAGTATGCAGAAGATTTTGCAGGAATGTCAACATAAGCTCCATTGGCATCAGTCATAAAAACTGTACCTTTTACCTGATCACATGAGTAAGAGCACAATTATCTCTAAAAATCATCAAAATGTTTTTTCACGAGAACAATCGAAGCGGTTCTTTTCCAGTTTTTTTTTGAAGAATTTCCCAAGAAAGCTTATTAACAAAACCCCCTCAAGCCCATTCAACTTGAGAAATTCAATGTAGATACTCATTTCTCACTTTGAACTATTAAAAGAAGTGAATAAGAAACATTCGAATTTTGTTGATGGCCACTTCAATCCCAGTACCATACAACACACAAACACGATTACAATTGAAACCTATTTTCCATTCCACAGCCCAAAACAAATTCAAAGAAAAAGAATCAAACTCACAACTAACCTTGGTTCCAACCTCAGAATTGAAGTCATACTTGTCAAGAGCAGCGTTGAAGTCTTCAACAGTGAAAGAAACCCCCTCCATAGGAGCAGTACGGCAACGCTCATAGGCTTCCTCGAAGAGCTGCTTGAGTTTCTGCCTTTCCTTAGTCTGTGCATTAGATATAGCCACAGCTGCCACTACAAAGTTGGACCTTTTGTGCTTTGAAGATGATAAAAATGTCGCCTTTTTTGTGAGAATCGAAGTAGAGAGTGTTGGGCATCTTAACCCTGTAAACTGCTGAGCTAAAGATGCCATTTTTTGAGAGTTGTGTGAATGGTACTTCGTCCCGATAAGGTTATGATATACTTCTTGTTGGGTTGTTGTGAGAAAGCCAAGTGTTTGTGCAGTGAGACAGCTTGAGGTAGAGTGTCAAGTCCTTACCCTTCTGGTTTTGCCTTAAAATATTTGATTATTATGCTCTTAATTTTTTTATATTATTATTAATTTGAATTTCTATTTAAAAGAATAATATTTTAATACTAATGAATTAAAAGATGATTATTTTAAATTATAAAATAACCATATTTTATAGAATTCTTATTCTTATTATAAGAGTACAAGTGTAAAACTTAGTTTCAATTAACTTAGAATTGAAATTAAAATAACAAATATTTACAAATAAATAAATAAATAAGAGTTGCTTGCCACTACTTAATTAAATAATAATAAAATTAAATAAATAAAAAGGTAGTGGCAGGCAACTACTAGACTTTTCTTTCGATAAAAAGGAACCCAAATTCTCTAAAGCTAGCCATAAAGATGGAGGAAGCAAAATCAGTGGTGAAGCACATATTGCTCGCCAAGTTCAAAGACGATATTTTACCTGAGCAAATCGACAACCACATTAAAGGTTATGCTCATCTCGTCAATCTCATCGAACCCATGAAGGCTTTTGAGTGGTAAGCATCTGCATACCCCTCGCTACCGATATTTCCCGCCCGTTTCCGGCTCCTTAATGTTGCGATTTTTTCTGTTATGCTGGCTAGGTTTCTGCTTAATTCCTAATTGGAATAACATTTGCTACTCGTTTTACAGAAAAAGTTCTGAACTTGCCCTGTGTTTTGTCTCAATGTGTTGGTTTGAGTTAATGATGTTTCCAGGGAATAAGCGAGGGAAGATTTTCTTAGTAGTGTATATGAATCTATTTGAGCTTCCAAAATATACACATATTTTATTGGAATGATGTGGTAGATATTCCACTGATGAGTTTAATTGTCAATGGAACGATGTGGCAGGGGTACTGATGTGAGCATTGAGAACCTGGATCAGGGATTCACTCATGTTTTCGTATCGACGTTTGAGAGTACAGAGGGCATTGCGGAGTATATAGCTCATCCTGCTCATGTTGAATATGCCTCTTCATTCTTGCCTGCGTTGGAAAAAGTCCTTGTCGTTGACTACAAGCCCACTACTTTTCGCCTTTAAAAACAAGATGTATGCTTCCATTCCTCTGCTTGCTGTTATCCTCTTGGAGAGAAGTTTGCTTGGTTTGGAATTTCGGATTAAGCATTAGTGTGTGGTTGTGATGAACTTCCCAGATGTTTGTTTCCTGTTTTTCCAGGAAGAGCTATTGCAAATAAGTTCAAATGTGACGTTTTCTATTCTTCTTTTCGTGTAACTTACGATGTAATTTTCACATTGTTGAAATCACCAGTTTATCACCAATGATTGTGTAGCCTTGGTAGATGGTTTCAAAATTACATCTTTTCAAATGGAGTTTGGTCAATAACAAGTACGATGAGGAAGATAATTTATGGCTGCTTGGGACTAAACCAATTCTCCTTCCAAAACCAAGGATAGATGCTTAGTTCATTCAAGTCAAAAACCCAGTAGTATTCTACGATATAGATCTCAGTTCATTATTGCAGTGATTGCTCTGATGATGTTTACTGATGACTGGAGTGGGCTCTCTGAATTCTGTGTAGGTTGGGTTAAGGAAGAGTTTTCTCATCTTGGTCTATGCTTAGTTTTGATCAAATTTGTGTCTTTGCGTGGAATGACTCAACCCTGCAATCTGATAATTTTGAGGACATAGTCCGGATTCCTGAAATGTGTTGGATTTAACAGAAGTGCAGGATCTGTATAGGGAAAGGATATCTCAAACTTAGATCTGAGCAAGTAGTCTGAGTTCATATCTTCGCAGGGCGAAGAAAGATCAAAATTCCCTAGCCAAAAGACACACCAGGTTAAATATAATGGAGCAAGACACATTAACCTTAATTCAGCATTTCTGTAATTGACAAGTTATGACTTAGCTTTTGGTTCATTGAGCTTTGTAGAGACTGGTAAGATAGATGATCTGCTATCGTTTTCCAAATCTGAAGGAACCTGTTTGGTTTAGGTTCTTCTCATATTCATTCTAGTATGAATTACCATATTTTAAACTGGAAGGCAGCAATGAAATAAACATGACCTGTCATATTAATAAGCATTACGAGAGTGATTCCAGATTCTACCAGATTTGCAAGATTGGTAAAGAATTTCAGACAGAAAGTGATCACGCCCTCTTTCTTAACGAAAATTAAAAAGTTTAGAATTGTATTAAGAAAGAAATACAAGCAATAGGACAGAAAGGTTCTTTATAATGTTTATTTATCTGGTTTAGCTCATACATGAAAATTGAACTGCATGCTTTGAAGGGTTCACCAGCTTTATCCGCGCAGTTTAGCAATAACAGCTAAGATGACTCTGCTCAGAGAAATATTGTCTTGATTAAGCTTTGGGAGTTGAGAAGGATCAGATGTTGGCTTATTCAAGTCATCATCACAAGTACCAATGTCATCCAATAGTCCAGATACTTGAGTTTGTGCACTAAAATAGTCACCAGAGCTGATATACCCTTTTGCCTGCTTGACAGTTCCTAGTCCGTCTTCATAGGTCTCAGAACATTCCGAGTACCTTTCCTTTAAACTAGGACCACCACCAGGAGGTGGCTTTGGAGAAGCTTGCTTGATGAGTTCCTTAATAACATTAGCAGTTTGTTGGAGATTGCCTTGTTCTTTGTCAAGAAGGATATTGGCAACACCTTTAAGATCAGCAGAGACTAGTTTAGGATCTGACTTGAAGACTTGGGAACAATAATCAGGGACTATGGTGCTTGAACAGATGGCCTTGATGTCAC
>JAOQMP010000210.1:56296547-56338563 GCA_027563575.1 Erythroxylum pedicellare
AGTAATGGAGGAGAAACTGCAGAAAGAAACCATCTTTGCTTCTTCTTTTAATTCTTGGAACATGAACTGTTCTTGTCTTTGCTCTTTTGTGATCCTTATATAAAATCTCTGGATTGCTTAAAATAGAAAAGGAAAAAGTTCTTAATGGTAACCAAATAAAGTTATAATTATCAATTTCAATGCTATTTATGGAGTTTTAATTACCCATTAGGTATGGATTTGGTTTTGAACAGTTGCTGAGGGTTTGGATATACCTCTAAAACTTATCTATTCTTTGCCTTGGTTGTGAAAAAAATGGGAGTGTTTTCCATATTGTTTAAAAAAAGTTGAGACCTTTCCATTCAAATGCACTTTTTAATTTGCAAAACCAAAAAAAGCATTAGAAAAATAGCTTTATACATTTCTTTCTAAATTTTTGATACAGTTTAATGGTTTTTCTCAATTTGTCCTGAGTAGTTTTTCATTTAGATAATACATTAATTTACAACCAAAAATATGAATTTTTAGTTTAGTCAAATTTATATATTAGAAATTTTCAACTTCAAATTACAGGATATGCATTTTCCTTTTTCTATATTGATTCTTGGTATTTTCTCGCAGGCATTTCCTTAACAATTTTCTTGTAGCTACTCCTGACTGTCTTTCTTAGGCTTAAGGCCCATTGGACCCGGTCGAATATTTTGGGCCAAACTAGGCCCATCCATACCCGGCCTATAGACTTGGGGAAGAGAAGATGGGATTTCTTTCTACAATTATATATTTCAGATCAGCAGCTCCAAAAGCTGAAGTTGCACCCTTGACCTTTGGAACTAAAGCTTGAAGTTATAACCCCGTACTCTGAATGTTGCAAAGATGGTAGAAATAGAAACTTCTTCCAAGACAAAGGGGCTTAAACAGGGATAAAAGACGAAGAAAATCCTGCCTCTTCCCTTTTTTCGGAGAAAAAAAGAGTACATTATCCATGCAGATGATTCATAACAGCTAAAATGACTCTTAAAAGACGACTAGCATCTATATTATGTCTTGCTAGTGGTGATGGACCAGGTGTTGGATCTGTCAAGTCATCATCACAAGTAACAATATCATCCAACACAGCTGATGCGTGAATCTGTGCACCAAAGTAGTCATGAGAGATTATAAATTGCTTTGCTTCCAATATATCAGCTAATGCATCATCGTAGTTCTCAGAACATGATATATACCTCTCCTTCAAACTGGGTCCTCCACCAGGAGGTGGTTTTGGAGAAGCTTTCTTGATAAGTGTCTTGATCAGCTTTTCAGTTCTGTTGAGCTTGTCCTGCTCTTTGATGATTAGGATAGTTGCGACGCTTGGAAGATCTGTAGAGACTAGTTGAGGATCAGATTTAAAGAGCTTGAAACAATATGCAGGAATTATGGTGCTTTCGCAGATGGCCTTGATATCACTTTCTGATGTCTTTTCATGGATACGCATGCTTGCAAACGAAGCAACAGTCAACAGTAACACTGCTACTGAGAATGAAAAGGATGAAAAACTGCAGAAACATACCATGCTTTGTATTTCTTATGCAGTGACCTCGTCTTGCTGCCTGTCTGTCTTCTTTTAGCTCTTACATATACTGCCAAATTCAAGGATTAGATAGTCATGAAAAGGTTGTTTGCATTAAATATTTTGTCTAGTAAAGACTATATGCTCATTTATTACAGGTTTATTATAATGTCAGGAGTATCTAGTGCTTAAAGGGCGAGGATCCTGTCCATATTATCTTTAGACTTTCAGTTTGTGATCATACCGTCAAAATAGTCAACTTGTACCTAAAGTGCCTAAGATGCTAAAACAGTAATATGTCTAGGAAAGTTTTACATTACCATTGGTTTACAGGGATATATTCCAAATTGATGGATGGATTTTGTGGAATCAGTGTCTCATCGAAAGAATGAGGACTGTCATGTCTTCATTCAAACCATCCATTTGCTAGGCCGGAAAGTTTCCAACTGATAAAGACCATTAAACAAGATTAGATTCCTCAAAAACTAAAGAGATTATTCTATTTTCCCCCAATTGACAAGTTCAGCATAGAGATTTGGCTTCCTTTTCCCACACAGAAACAAACTTTGGTGGGTATTTCCGTGCAAGAAAACCTCTCTTTCATCTCACTATTCCTGAAAAAGTATATTATTCACAAGAATCAGAACCGGATGGTAACAACAATGAAGCCAGAAGCTTGCTGTCTGCTCCTCTTTCTGCTGTAGAAAATGCTGCAGCTGTCGCAGCAGGAAGGGTAAAAGTTTAGTTCACAATTTGATGCTACAGAAATGCCACACAAAACATGGTTATTAAGGGGCATGCAAATGTATAAAATCTGAAGAGCTAACCTTATGAGATAATGACGTCGAAAGATTAACTTATATTCTTGTATCACTGTGTTGGGCGTACACACTACTAAAAACTTGGCAGAAACCCAGAACAAGTTCAATATCTAACCCACAATTTTATAATATCATAACCTATTGAAATACATAAAGAAATTTGACAGCAAAACTTGGAGAAAAATCAAGTAACTGCACTCATATTGATACATTAGGGCACAAAGGCACCTGTTACTAAAACTAACTCCCGCCTGTGCATGTGTACTTCTTCAACTTAGCAAGGATGACATTGATGCATGAATACACATGAAATTATTTCTCGCTAATAGATATAAGTGATTGAACAGAAAATTTCTATTCAATTATTCCATCTGCTTAAGTGAATGATGAATGGGATGGGAAAAACACAAGTGGACACTAAGACAAAAATTACAACAACAAATGGAAATCTCTTATATGTGAATGGGCTTGTCATAAGTTGCCATGGCAGCTTCTTTCAATGCCTCACTCATTGTTGGATGTGCATGGCACACGCGTGCTATATCCTCACTTGCCGCATCATAAGTAAGGGCGATTGCTGCCTCATGAATAAGCTCCCCAGCATTAGGTGCCATGATGTGGACTCCTAGTACTTTGTCCGTCTCCTTATCAGCCAGTATCTTGACAATCCCTTCAGCATCATCTATGGCCTTGGCACGACTATTTGCCAAGAATGGGAATTTCCCAACACGATAACTAATGCCAAGTGCCTTGACTTGCTCCTCAGTCTTACCAACCGAAGCAACCTCAGGGTGTGTATAAACAACTCCAGGGACCTTATCATAGTCAACGTGCCCATGCTTGCCAGCTATAAACTCTACACATGCAACTCCATCCTCTTCAGCCTTGTGGGCAAGCATTGGCCCTGGAATTACATCTCCAATGGCATACACACCAGAAACATTTGTTTGAAACCTATCGTCCACTAAAATTCTCCCACCTTTGTCAGTTTCCACACCTATTTTATCCAGATAAAGTCCAGCAGTGAATGGAATCCTACCAGCTGAGACAAGAACCACATCAGCTTGAAGTGTTGTCTGCTCACCACCAGATGCTGGTTCAATTGTCAACTTCACGCCATCACCGGATGTATCAACTCCTACAACCTTAGTTTTGAGCATAAATTTTATCTTCTGTTTCTCCAGACTACGCTGGAATTGCTTGCGAACTTCCCATCCATGCTTGGCACAATATCAGGAGCAAACTCTACCACAGTTACTTCTGAACCAAGCCGGTTCCAAACTGAACCCATCTCTAGCCCAATGTAGCCTGCCCCGATGACCACAAGCTTCTTAGGAATTTCTGACAAGGGTAGAGCACCAGTAGACGATACAATTTTCTTCTCGTCTATCGTAATACCAGGCAGAGACTTGACATCTGAACCAGTAGCAACAATAATATTCTTGCCTTTCACAGTGGCATGCCCACCATCAATGGTGTCCACGGACACCTCAGAGGGGGAAACAAACTTGCCATAACCTTTGATATAGGTCACTTTGTTCTTTTTAAACAAACCTTCAATACCTCGTGTTAGGTTGGCTACAGCTTTGTCTTTTTGAGCCATCATGGCAGCTAAATCGATCCCAACAGAAGAAAACTTCACTCCATGGTTGGCAAATGAATGTTGGGCTTCATGGAACATGTGGCTCGAGTGTAAAAGTGCCTAGATAAAAGTTGACACGAATTTACAAGCGTGCAGATGTAAGACAATGAACTTGCATCTCGATGCCTATCATAAGTGGTTAGCCATAACAAAGTTGAATATTGTTTGAAGTAATCACAGAGATGAACAGCACATGTGAATTTGACTTAAAAAGTGTGATCAATAGCTATTATAATTGAATGATAAACTCACAAATTTTTTTTTGAAATTAAATACCTTTCATCAATCAGTTAATGTACATTACAATGAGGCTTCAATTCTAGGTTGGTACAAAATATCAGATGTTTGGATTAACAAAACACAAAAAACCTATATAAAAAAAGATCTTGCTCCTATCTACCCTGATATTCAAGATGATTCATTCCAATGACCATCTCTTCTCATGTTTGTGGATAGATTAGTTGGTACCCCTCTAGCTAGTAAAGTCAGCGTGATCTGTAGTACAGTTTCTTGAGAGACCTCGTGCTTCTGCTTTCTTGTCTGAATATTCTGCCATTCCTTTCCTTCCATAATTAACTAAACATATCCATAGCATCAAAAATCTAAGTCTGGCAGCATTATCTTAACTACATATGGGCCTATTATTTGGTCGGAAACAAACATTCACTTGAGATGCCCAAGAACGAAACCAAGCTGCTTCTTTTTTCTTTTTGCATACATCATAAAATTGCTTGATCCATTCGTGTAATACATGATATTTCACCAAACAGGCTAAATGATAAGTATTATTTTCCCTAAGATAAAACATTCACTAACACAGAAAAACGAAATGGGCAAATTAGCAACAAAAGATGGTACGAACAACATCAACACCTATTGAAACTTTAAATGAACGAAACCAGATAAATAGAAGCAGATAAGCAATATCAACAAAACAAACAGTACATAACAATCGGATGAAAAATGAGACAGCGAACCAAGACGCAACCTTGGAAGGGATGCAGCCAACATTGAGGCAAGTGCCACCAAGGGTACCGCGTTTCTCGATACAGGTCGTTTTAAGGCCGAGCTGAGCAGCTTTGATGGCGGCGACGTAGCCACCGGGACCGCCGCCGATGACGACGACATCGTTATCGTCAGATCCAGCGGAGGCAAAGCCGTGAGAGAAGAAGCTAAATGGCGCATGCGAATTACAAGCAGCGAGTAGATGATGATACGCCTTTCTTCTCACTAAACTTGCCATCGCCATTTTCAATTACTCAAATCACAACCTCTACGACTCGTGGGTCTCTCTTCCTTTGGATTAAAGAGACCAAAGACTGCGCCTTTTTTTCTTAGCCCGCTAGTTACGGTTGGTTGGACCGTTCTCTAAGTGCTTTGAGAGATTCATTTGCTTAATATTTTATTTAAAAATTACAATCATTCAGATTATCAGTTAATTAATTTAAATTCACATATAAATTTCTTTAAAATACATAATAAAATATTTCAAACAGGTCCCTTGTAAGGATTTGTGTTTCTTAAGGACAACATATCAACTCAACCCTACTGGGTTGGAGTTTAGACTTGAGACCGATCCGATCCAGTTTATTAGAAATGTCAAAAAAAGATTTTCAAGATTGAGGGGTGATGGAAGATTTGGGTAATCCGAACTCAAACTTCACCTTTGACCTCAACTGAGACACATTTCCAGTCTTATACGGAGAGTACGTCCAAAAGTAAAGAAAGAATGGGGGCATACAAGTGTACCATTGGAATGCCTAATTAACCAAAACAAGAAGATACTAATCTGCCATTTCAACCAGGTTACAATACAACCTACCAATGTCCTCATCCCCAGTAAGTATTCTCCCCCTCTACCCTGCAAAACTTTTGGCTGCTTTTTATATACCATCTGAAGCAGCCAAAAACAGACAAACACCCTCTGTGCCGGCGGCCCCATCAATCTGTTGCGAGAAATAATCTGTATGTACATTCAATTGCCTCCTAATATGCTCTTCAACCTGTTCCTGGCCTCCTCAGAAAGGCTAAAGCACCTCATCCTTTGCCTCTGAGGGGGGCATGACTCAACGGACTGTGGCAAAGAAAAGCAGATAACTACCACTGTAAGATTATCTGTTGAATGCAGGCGTAATGCTTCCTTGACAAGTTCTCTGGCACAGCACTCAGGGTCATTGTACCGTCTGAGAGCACGCCGTACAAGGCTGACAGCAGCTTGGCTTGAAATGACGTCCCAAATGCCATCACAACCAATGATCAAGAACTCATCATCTTCTGTTAACACAACCTGTTGGACATCCGGCTCTGCAATTAGAGGTGATGCGGACCCATACGGAAGTTTGAAAGCCCAGTCGCCAAGAGCCCGAGTGACAGAGAGATCTCCATTAAGATACTCGCCTTCGATGTGTCCGCCTAACAGTTCCACCCGCATGCGCTCTGGCAAGAATGAAGGCCTGTGATCATGGGACATATCAACAGCCACACCTTTCCTACATAGGACTGCTCGACAGTCACCAGCATTAGCAACAAGTAAATGCCTTCCAAGAACTAGGGCAGTTAGAGCTGTTGTTCCACAAGAACTGCTGATGCTACTCTCAATGGCCAAGGCACTGTCTGCTAGTAAAAATGCTTTGCGATGGGAATCCACCAATGCTTCTAGGAAAATAGAATCAACATCAGATGTCAGCGGTATATCAGCATCTTCGAAAAACAATCTCATTGCATTTCGTTTAACATAGGCAGCTGCATCAGGTCCTCCATGGCCGTCAAAAACAGCATAAAAAGCACTTGGCAACTTGAAAAAAGAACCCAAATGTATAGATAAATCATCAATCCTGATGTGTTCATCATCCATGGAAGGTCTAGATCCAATATCGGCATAGCTACCAGAACGAATGCATGGAAAAGATTTGGAAGTGGAAACCTCAATAAGAGTGTCTTTAATGGTTTCCGAGCAACTCACAAACTACAATGCAAGAAAGGAAAGGGGTAAGTTCATATCCCAAAAATAGGTAGAACCTGTACATGGACAATGTTGAGTGAAGGAAGAAAAGAGAGCACGACAGACATACTAGGACATAAAGGATTACATTAGGAGGAAAAGCATATGTAACCCACTGTATTAGCTCTACCAAGTGATCAAAGCATATATGTGCAGAGCCATTAATTTCATGCACATCTTAATCGATTTGTAATCAAAGAACCACAATTTATCAGAAGAAACCCCCAAAATTACAAGACTGGAAGAATAACCATAATGAAGGTCAGATTTAAATGTTTCTTTCATACACAAGCACGCAAAGTATAGAAATCGGTCGAGGGACGACAATAATAATAATAAACCATTATATGAGAAGTTCCGCTAAGACTCATATGAAAAGGGAAAACTAAAACAAAAGCCTAAGTCCAAGCATAAGAAGATCAATTCTTAGTATGGCTATTTCAACAGCAAACTTGGGAACTGTAAATTAGTGTAAGGTGGTCTTCAAACAATCATCCCCCATATCCAATTACGAGATTCAGACCCAATTTTCAAACAAAATAATCACAAGAAACCCAAGAATCCGTCAAAACACATCCTTCCAACCAACTAAAAACCCATTAAAAAGCACGTAAAATTGATGAAATCCGCATATAAAAAAAGAGGAAGAAAACACAGGAATTCCAAATCTAACCCACAAATAACGAGAAGTTAAAACTATCAATCAAAGTAACCACAAAAACAAATCTTTAGGTACAATCCACTAAATCCCCATAAAAGAGAAACAAACACATACGGATTCGAAGCGCGAAACTTCGGAAGAAACGGACTCGAAGATCGGAGTGGAAGGATTGTTAACATCGACCTTCAAGATGGGTTCTTTAACCACACAAAGGTCGTACTGCACATCCAAAACCGCCGGCATACTCGCTTGATAAATCACCTCCGTTTTCTCCACCATAAAAACCACCACAACCAACAATCTAGGGCTCCGAAAACAGCAACAAAAATCACCAAATTACACTTTTAACGAAAATTGGGTTCTCTTTCTTTTTGCTTCGTTCGTTTGCTCTATAATTGACAATCAATCGCTAACAATAATAGTACAATGAATGGAACTAGGGTTTTTTAGAGGAAGCACAAGACCAATTGGATCCTTGAAAGATTAATCCAGAGAATATTAGGCGTTTCCGTATTTATAGAAAAATTAAATTAAAGTATGAAACTAAAATCAAAATAACCGGCGGTTACCCGTAACACCGATCAGGTTTACCGCCACGTGCTGGTTGTGGAAGAGTCGGGCACGGAACCAGAGAGACAAGCCCACTTGCACAATTACCGATTTACCCTACTTATCCTTTTGTTTTTTGATTTTATTTGAACAATTTAATTTATTTAGAAATATCATCATATTTTCTTTTTATAATTTTTATTTTAATTCAAGTCGTCCAATTAATTAATAAAATTTGAAATTATTCTATAAATTTAAATGTAATTTTTTATTTAATTTAAATAATAAAATTATACATAAATATTACGAAGCCTTAATTTTTATAATCAATGAATTAATAATAATGGCTCTAATTATTTTTTATTTATGATTAATTTATTATTTTTAAATTATGAAATGATGGACTAATAATTTATTTAATACTCACAATTGTAAGTAATTTAACAAAACACACTACACTTACTTTACCAAGTGCTTGATGATCCTATCCACATTACCATATGTAGTGGCCATTCCGAATTTGTCATCTTCTCGTTAAATACTTAGACAGTTGAACGTTTCGTACAATGATTGGTGAATTCTGGATATGGACACTGGGTAGTTGCCGTAAGAAATGCCTTTTTTTGTATTTCTTAAAGAGAGAGACGTGTGTCTTTTAAGTTATTGTTCAGTGTTTCATGGATGCTTTGCTTTTTAACCACACGTCTTTGACAACACCTTGTCTTCTAAGTTATCCTCAAGTTCATGTCTTTTTTTTAAAGTCAATCCAACTAGACAACCAGCCAACAGCAAACAGGATTGTGGGTGGAAGTTGGAAACACTGACAGCTTCTAGCTTTGCAAAAGTTAGGTGAACCACAGATGGCCAAAAGTTCTGCTTTTGCCTCTTGTTACTTTCTGTTGTTACCTTAATCTGTAGCAAAAATGCATTCGGTAAGGATGGTAATAGGCAAGCCGGAGGCTTGAACTTGTAAACCTAAAGTAACGTCTTTTCTGGATCAATGTTTTCTATCTCATAGAAGAGGGACAACTATGTCCAACAATGGCATGTTAACGCTTGTTGAAGCAAGATGATGGTTAGTTGGCAGCTGAAACTTTGACTAGAACAAGGCTTGTTATGTACTATATATGCTTGCAGGAAAGAAAAATTCCACCAACATTTACAAATCATTTCTGTTTCCATGTGCAAATTGCAATCAGAATACATGGCAAACAAAGCATATGATTTGAAGTTTCAGACAAAGAAAAAAGAAAAAACAAGAGATGGCTAACTGGATTAGCTCAAAGCAACCTGGCTTCTCTCAGGAAACCTCAAGATCTCCAACTAGTGGGTCTTCTTGATAGATAAATGGATATTAGAATCTCTCACTCGCAGCAAAGAGGCTGATGATCTTTCTGCAACTTCTCCCAGAGGCACAATACCAACCTGGGGCTCTGGTAATGGGCGAGAATGTAGTTCTTTTCACATCCGGCATTGAAGAATCTCTCGTCGTTAATGTAATGAACTTCTTTGCCACTGTTCTTGAATTGTTGAATCCATATGCCCATTGCAACATCTTCTAGTTTAAAGAGCTGAAAGAATCAACAACGCTCAGCCTCAGGTAAGAAATCAACAACTACACTTGTGATGCCTCATCAGTTACATGAACTCTAAAAAAAGTTGTGAGAAACGTGTACCTTAAGCTCTCTTTCGTGATGACCCTGAACGATGTATTTTGCAATGTCTTGAGAGATGATATAGCCTGGTCCGTGTGCCCATGGCGGATAAGAGTCATGTGGCCATTCCTGCACAAAAGAACCACTCTATGAACCAAAGAAATGACAGAGAATAAAAAGTGTGCAATGGAGTATGTAGTAACACAAATACCGGGAAGCTGGGATGGTTACCTCACTACTTATATACCATTTGCTGTCTTTGTTCCTATGAGGGGATGATTCAAAGGATATAAAACCATACAAGAGACCGTCAGGCGGCTTTGCTTTGAGACTCGTAAGAACTTCATCAATTCTGACAAAAGCATCATCGTCTGTTTTCATTATGTACTTAGCTGGAAGAATATTCGTCTGCTCCAGAATAAAAGGTCCCGGATAAATCACCATAAAGAGAGAAAAAGTAAAAAAGTTCAATATAGATGAAGTTACAAACCCCCATGATACAGATGGCAATGGTTTTCAAACTGATCAGGCTGTAATAATCTACAAAGGGCATGAATTGGATATCACCATATGCCTGGGCTTCTTTCCACAGCTCAAAATTGACTTGTCTGTTCTTGTGCTGCAGGAAAGAAACGCTAAAGTAGTTAGTAGACAAAAGTTTCTGATCAAGGCAACAAGAATTAGCCAATTTGTTGATACAGTATATTCACAATATTATGACTAGTTGACAGAAGTAATTAGTTCCCGTTTTGAATGAAGTTGTGCCTAACTGCTTAAGGTAGCTAAAAGGTGAATTTTGTCAAGTCATATGCCAGCTTTTGAAAATTGTGCATCTTTGTCATCATAAAATACATTTGAACCAAATATTAAGTTGAAGATGACCAAATATATAGGAGGATTTAAAGACTCTCCACGAAACATTCTGTATATCCAAATCTGTAATTCATCACTTACAAGGCCAATGAAAAACCGCACAGCCACATCCCCGGAGCGTATAGCTTCATATTGCATCCAAGACCTTCTCAGTGCCATTCGACGCTCAAAGTTATTCCCGGTAGAGAAAACCCCAACCAACATAGTTATCCTTTTCCTCTTTACTGGTGGAGCTTTGAGGTGATCAGCGTCAACAATTAAATCATGATCTTCAGAAACTGGCAACCCTTTGGCCAAAGCAGATAAGACCTCCAAGCCACCAGCCACTTTGACTCCACTTGCCAACCATGGTTCAAGTTTCTGCATATATGATAAGTATATCCAGAATGATAGTGCCCAGTTCCCTCAGAACGACACATATTTAATGTATAATTTTAGCTTCTTCAACTTGTAATAGTGGATGATTCCATACCTTACCTCCCTATAAGCAAATGATGTTTCATGTCTCCCATTCACAGTCATGTGGAATCCCTCCAAACCAACCCATAATGTAGCAGTGAAGGGATTGCCCTCAACAAATGGGAAATTAGAACTTCCATGGCCAGTTCCATGAGAAACATGAACTGATGCATCATTAATGGGCTGACTTGTATTTTTAGTATATTCCAGGGTACCTCTGAAACCTTGTTCATTGCAAAGAACAAGTGCGTCCACTGTTGATAATCACAAATAAGTTAAATAATATTTACTAGTAATCTTCCTTCAAAAAGAAATCAATATCCTTAAAAGGGCAAGTTGGTGTCATAAGAACAGGAAAAAAAACTATACAATATCTAAAAATCCAGAAAACCCATTGTGATTTTCAATATAAATGTGAAGTGCTAATACCTGTTGATGTACTAACAGATCCAGAGGAGGGACATCTTTCCTTTTTGCCCCAACCATCTTTGTTAGTCCATGTATTTTGAACAATAAAGGGCTCCTCAGTCATATTTTCTCCAGGTAGACTGACACTGTAATGCAAGATGATTGAAGGGTTTGACTCATCCAACGATTGTGAGCCTGCAAGTTCAATTTGGAAGGTTTGATTGCCTCCATCAGGAATGGCAACTACTGTAATGGATGAACCTTCGACTAGGCCACAAGGCAACTCAAGAATGGATCTGCTGCCTGATATTGTTGTATCAGTGGAACTTACAGAATAAGGACAGTTTTCACTTTCTAGTTTATCAGTGTTGTTGATCTTGGAGGCCTTGTCTTCCTCAATTGTGGACAACAATCCCCTCCATGCCACAGAAGCTTCTTTAACCCCCTGAGCTGTTTCAGCTAAAGCATCAGCCCTGGACAACAATATGCGCATATGTGGCCATACAAGTAAGGGCTTTGTCTGGTCCTTGGAAATATTGCTTGGAGCATAAAGATCATGGAGTCCTTCAACATTTGCAAGTTTTGACTTCTTCGGTGATTTAACAAATCTCTTCTCTTCCAATGGAGGAGATACAACAGCACTGGTGCCATCCTTTAACACGGAACTGTCAGGTACAGGCTGCTTCTTCTGGGGTGGAGCTCCAATAAGGCTATAACTTGAAATCAAAATTACAGCAAGAGCTATAATGAGCAACCCACCAGACCATTTTTTCATTCTGAACAAAGGCAAAACTGATTTGTAGAATTTCATTCTAAATCATCATAACCCAAACAAGCAGAATCTTCTGATGAGCAGATGAGGCAAGCAAGCATGATGCAACACAGTTAATGTACTGTTGCATCCCATTTGAACATGCCCTGAGATTAAAAAAAAAAGTATATATAAAAAAAAAGAGTGAGCATCCAAGAAATCCAAGTTATTATGAGCAGATTGGCTACAGAAAATTAGCTAAAGAGAACTACAGATCAAGAAAGGAAACACTAAGAAGCTCCTCTAATGACAAAGTTATAAGCTTTGCAAGCATTTACCGAGATCTACAAACACTTAAACACATGCTTCAATCATCAACTCCACTTAAGAAAAGAAGAAAGCAGCAATCTTTAAGCTTGCCGCCTAAGTAGCTAAAGTTTCTTGGTACAAGCAAAGTTGAATGGATTCAAAACTCAAAGCTTTATCTAGCAAACATTTGCAGCACCTACCTCACACATTGTGGGGATAGATCCACCAACTTAAGAAAAACAAAAGAAAGACATATGTAAGCAAACAGAAGGTTGTTTGTTGGATTTCGGGAAAATGGGTTAAAGAAATGTAGATTTAGCGTTTGGATTGGATTGGATTCCTATGTTCCCCGAAACTACGGAGTTGCTGTCGGAAACTTCAACTCAATCTTACTTGAGAACATCACAGGCTCAATTTAAACAGTTTTGGTGGAGTTTTTAACTTTTGAATAATATACTTATTTTAATTATAAAAATTTTAAAAAATATATTATAACAAGAGAAACATTACATTTCTTTTTATTATATTAAATTATAATTAAAGAATTATTCAAATCCATTCATATCAAATTTACCGACAAAGAATTTTACTACCTTAAAGTCGATATATTTACGGCCACCGTTCACCGGAGCTTTGTTCACCGGCTCGCCTATCATAATGTCATCGATTTCCTTGACTTTCGGAGCAGGCGTCAGCAAACATTCACATTAAATAATGAATAGAAATAATAATAATTTTTAATTTTTTTAATACCTAGTTATCTGAACAAAACGCACCGTTTGGGTGTTCAATTTTGCACCTTTAAGTCATTAGCTTTCGTTCTCTGCTTCGCTTTGCTCGCAAAGCTGGTCCCGTTCTCTGTGCGCCTCCCGTCTTCTCCGACCCTGAAAGCTTGTTCCTTTTCCTCTCAAGACTCGAGCTTAAGACTAGAATTCGTCCGAACAGCGAAAAGGGATTTTCCCGCGGCTTTCTTTCTTTCTCTCTTTGTCTTAAATCTCTCTGAAGAAATCGAATTAAAAAAAACACATAAACGATGCCGTCTCTCCAAACTGCATTACCTCCTGAGCTCGCTAACAATGTTATTAGGGTTCCGTTTCTCTTACTTTGCTTTCACTTGTAGTGTTTATGAAATTTTGATTTCTCAGATGCTTTGGTTTTTTTTTTCTAATTTATGGTTATGTTTTTGCAGCTTTATCGAGAGTGCCTTAGAAGAGCTAAATACATTGGTCAACAGGTATCTCTCCCTCTCTCTGTATATACATTCTTTAAATTTGTACTTCTAGTAGAAGTTTATTGCTCTTGGTGTCGAAGAATTGTTATTAATCTTCAAATTGTAGAAACAAATTCTATTTTCAGTTTGAATTTGTTGTTCATTGTATTGATCATTGGTTCCACAATCTCTTACCTGGAAACCAATGTGAAAGGTATATACAATTGCGTTATGTTTCAAAGATTTGTTAGTTGTGAGGATGGCTTGTGCAAGCTGACTGCTTTTTGCTTGCAATTCATAGTATTTGAGGACACTAGAATTTTGAATTGGTTATTCTTATGTTTTGTTTTTCCTTCCTCTGGGACGAGGGGTTCTTCCCGCTTTCAGGAATTGTTGTTTAAATGCAAATGTATCAATGCCAGACTTTGGAGATTAAATTGGAATTTTGATGATTTATTGGTGCAGAAACATAACACAGAGTTACTTGTTGGCATGGTAAGGCAGCAGTTTAAAAAGAACATGCACGAGACAGATCCCGAGAAGATTGAAAAGTTGAAAGACGAGTTAGTTTCACTCACCCTTGTGGCTGCGCTTTTGCTTTAATAGATCATTTTTAGGAGAATATTAATGACCATCAGTGCCATTATCTGTTTCATAGTGTTTTTTTATTGAAATAACAGTTTATGATGGAGAACACCTGTGCTGTTGCTTAAGTGAAAAAAATAGACTTTGATCACGGTATTCATTGCTGAATTTGACATGCTTCCTCATGTTTGCAGTGCGGCAAGAGGACTTATAAACCACTTATTGTATGAGACCGAGAGAATGTCTGGTCGGAAATTCAGCAAGAGTGGTTGATTCACTGCTATCTCTTGTCCAACATGAGAAGTCTGTCTGTTAGATGAAATTTTGCCTGTTAGAACATGAATAAAGGAAGGAGACTCACTACTGTCATCGACATGTGCTTATAATGATTGGAATTTTCATATTGGCTCTCTATATCTTATCTGTTCAATAGAACAAAACTTGGATTAATCAACTTATTGAAGGATGAGCATTCAGCAAAGTCTCATGATGTCATAACTTTCCCTTGCGAAGAAGGCCTACACAGAATCATTTGATCTCATTGATTATATTGCCTTTAGTTTTCTTTCCAACTATGGCGGGCTATTAGGACATAGATTACTTTCTTGTGGTCACATAACTTAGAAGAATAGCTTGTCTATTTTTACCGGATTGGGGAAGTGGAAAGTTTGTGCTTCAAGGGTCACATTGTCCTCTTCCATGAAGGATATAAAACACTACATACATACGTATGTTTCTTTTGTTCATTATGTCTGATCTTGCACTTGAAAGAACGACTCTCGTCAATTGATAAATGTTTCTAACAAGATCTCCTTGTCTACATTTTACAACTACTCAGGAATAAATTTCCGCTGACAAACAAATCACTGACCTATCTATCTCGGCCTTAGTCCTCCTGTTAAAGGAGGAATCGCCAAAAAAGAAAAGTACTTCAGATGTCCAGGTTCTGACTACTCTTTCCTAGATTTGATGGTTTAGTTTCTACAGCTCTTGGACTAAATGGTCCTCTTCCACCAAGTCGAGGACTGAAATCCCCTCTACTTTGGCCTTCTCGAGGGCTGTACACCCTGTCTGCAAATCTTGCACTATGCACGGTCCTGAATTCTTTGGCAGGTGAACCTGTGGAGTTTGTTATCAATTTGAGGCTGCACATACGTCGTATTTCACCTCTGCTTCGAGTGATCACCCCATCTAAAACTTCTTTCTCGCCGGCAAATGAAGTTGTTCGACTCATCTCCGACTCCTGATATCACAATATTATATTAGTAACACAAGCTTTGGTAAGCAGCAAACACTAACTTGAGGACCTTCGTCTGTATATGCTAATTTCAACTTAGAAATCGAATGCAATAAGAGGTGTAAACATGCATTGCATCTTCACAAATAAAGAACTTGAAAATATCATGACTAGTACTTAATGCAGTAGAGAGACAGAAAATTGAAAAACTTACAGTTGCAAGGTTGAATGATAAAGCAGGAGCCTCTTCATACTCTGCAGCATCCAAATCCTGGAGGTGTACTCCTTTAAAAAATTTTGGTAAAATGTATTGTCTCACAGGAACCAAAAGCATGATCAACAAAGGAAAGAGAACCCCGGCAATCGGAATCCATGTAATGCCGAAACAGAGAAGCAAGTAAGCAGTCTGGAACATGGTAAACATAGCTATTGTCTTGAATGGTACAGTTTCCACAAAAGTGGCATGGCAATCCTCCAGCACTCTAATGGAGAGAAAAAGAAAAGAATGTTCATTGGCATAGTTGTAAAGATGGATATAACTTCAGAAATTTCCAAAGTATTAAGGATACAGGAAAAGGCTAGATAAATGGAGAAGAAAAGGCCATGTGTTATTTACTTGTATCTCCTGCTTGGAGCAGTAAAGAGCAGTAAGATTCGCTCCCAGAACTGGTTACCAGGTAAGCTCTCAATGGCCATGAAAGCAAAATATCCCCAAAGAACTGAGGTTGGGATCTTCTTGATTAAAGGCATGGCTGCGACACATCCTCCAACCAGTGTAGCTTGAAGAAAGTTACTAAGCCTCTGTTCTTTCACCTCAACAGGTAATAGATCATCAATTTCCTTCTCAACATCAAAGACCGTCACATCAACAGGTGCATCAACATTCCCTGTGCTTGCAGCTGTCTGAATTGTTGACTCTCTCAATTCTTTCAAACCCTGCATAAGCATAGAAGAGGTCAAGATTATCAGTCATGTACTACACTATCAAACTTAAGCAGATAGTATAAAAGAAAACCATAATAGGCTGCACAGAACCATTCATTCAACACCAGAAATTACAATTACAAAGATTTCAATCCATAGCTAGAGCTGTTTAACATTAAATTATGTCATCAAGTTATCGTATCATAGTATAAATTCCTGAGCCCTCTGTACCATCAGCAACCTTTTGATTAGTGGAATAACCAGAAATGGAATAAGATGTTGGTATACCGAGGCAGAAGGTTGCTGGTGAACAAGTGGTGACTGCAGCTGTTGATAGGCTTCTTGCATGCTTCCATATACTTGTCCCAAGCTTGCATTCTTACTCATACATTTTCTTGCTGTTGCCACAAGGCGATTACGAAGTAACTGCATCACATGGACAAATGTTGGTTTTAGGTACATTGCTTAATGGAATTTATGAGAAAAAAGGTAGTGGTAAACATTAAAACTCGAGTCATTCAGTCTTGTACTTGGTGCTTCAGGGTAGCCAAACTCTTAGTGTGCATGGGGGATTGAGGTATGACACCATTTGCAGGAGGTATGCCGATAAGACCACACAATATGACCTGCAACACCATGAAGGAGCTTCAGGAACATTATGAATAATCATAATTTTCAGTCGTGGCGCAAGAGGACATAATACAGTACCATGAATCCTAAAAGAAGCAAGTCATAATGGAAAGAAGGTGGTTTTCGCAAGTTAAATTCTTTCTGCTGAGCAAGCTGTGAAGCAACGCTGTGATCAAAATAATAGAGAACTGCAATCATAGTCGCTGGAATGAAAGCTCCAATTATGTACATAATCGGCACATTTAGCATGTCCTGTAGATTCAATGCATATGATGTATTAGTACACAAAGGATAATCAGAATTTGAGAATGTAAAAAACATAAAGTTTCAAGAATCAGTCAGTGCCTTTATCACAGTCCAGTTCTCATATGCACCAGGTGACCACGGATTTGGACTAGAAAGACGCCTTGGGATTCCTTCTGGAGTGTTTCTTGCTGGCATATAGGAAACAGCAGTCCACACTAAAACCATGACCGGCACTCCATAATCAGCTGTGAAGCCTCGAAGCCACTCTGTCAGGAAATAAAAATGGATTCAGAAAAAGTATGAAGGTGAGAGATTCCTAGTTTTTCATTGAGGATCAAATCAAACTCACCAGAACCATATCTCCAAGATCTGGCTTTCCTACTTCTTAATGCTGTAAGCAGAAGACCAAATGACAGAACCAAAGCAAACATGCCATTTGCAAATCTCCATGGAAGTTGGAACTCAATAGACCTTGGATTTTCTCTTTCAGGTACCCGGAATTCTTCCACAATCCCCTGGGAAACCCCAATTGCGTAAATCAATAAAAGCTAAGAAAAGGGAGTTGTAAGTGAAGTATAAAACAGTAACATAACAATCTTCTTAAAAATATGAATTATACTTCGAAATTATATTAGTTTCTACTTCACTGATAAGAAATGGGAACAAAAGTAAAGAGGTTAACGTTCTTACTTTGATTGCTTCCTGCATGAAAAGCATGGCTATTAGTAAGCCAAACAATTCCCCTGCAATACGAGTAAACCTATTGATAATGGAGCAAGCTCCTAAAATAGCCAGCAGAAAGAGCAAGGCTGCAGTCCATACGCACACCCTATCCAACAAAAGAGCCACTTAATTGTTAAAAAGAAATAAAAGTATGAAGCAGTCAAAATGGCTGATGAAACAAAGTGGAGTTATGGGAAATGAACTCAAGAATAGAGATTGCCGAGTTGAGTTAAGTAAGTTGCAGAGTCAGCAGAAAAGAGAATACCATCCACTCCACGCCAAGAACAGCTTTGATCCCAAATCAGGTCTACTTTTCGCAAAGTTGAACATGAATGTGTACATTATCACAGTTGGTTCTGCAACTCCAAGTATCAGTAGAGGCTGCCCTCCTATGATAGAATGTATAATTCCACATAATGCAGTAGAAGCCAAGGTTTGAACAGCTGTGAGAACTCCATCTGTTGGCAATATGTTTCAGAACTTTTGAGTCACTCATTGGTGTACAGATTGCAACATTTAACTGGAGGAGGAGTATGCAAGCTACCTGTATCTCTTCCCAATTGCTCTCCAAACGAAATAACTGGAATTGCTGATGCGAAAAAAATATATGTAGTTGGGGCCAAAATCCTAAGAAAACAAAGGTCAAAACATCTCAATCAATCACCACTTGTTAAGTTGTATATTTTTATGATATGAAGAATGCACAATTTTATCCCGGACCGACATACCTGAAGCCTGCTTTGAAGCCACCAGTCCAATCTTGCTTATAACACATCAATCTCCCTCTAAGATCATTCTTAATACCTTGTAACGGCACAAAGCTCTCTTCCATAATCTCTTATGTAAGCAGAACAACAATCGAAACTTCTTGTGTGTGCCAGTTAAAGAACCAGAAACAAATTTCTCAACAGAAACGGTCACCTTCACGTTCGTGTTTTGAGGGACAGCATTGGAGGATTATGAAGCACAGAATCTGTTCCAAAAATAAACAAATAAATAAAGACGTGAGCACCAAAAAAGAAGAAGAAGAATAAGAAGGAACTAACTCAAACATTGTAAAATGTAGTTATAGATCAAGTAAAAACGATGTCTTTAGTGTAAGGAATAGATTTCTGCCACTAAAGCTCCAAGTATCAAGTCACAAACTCATTGAGTCATATGTTGGCTTCTTGGGTAAACAATATTCAACTTCCTAAGAAGAATGCCAAGTGAATCTGAAATCTCAAAGCTTTTGAGTAGTACTGACCTCCAAAACATGGAGAGGAGACACGAGGGTTTGAAGAAAGACTCCACATTTATAATCCTAAAGAAGGGTATAAAGCTAGATTTAATGTTGATTGGGATATGGGTCAAAAGAGGACGAAAGGAACACTAGTAGGGAATGAATGATAATGGTCCGGTGCCAAGAAGGAAAGATGAAAACTTTACATCTTATACACAAAAGTAAGAGCAAAAGATAAGCTAAAAAGAATCAGAGATATGGAAAGTTAAAGAGATTCAGAGTGTAGAAATGAGAAAATCTCACCAGCTGAACTCAAAGACAACCAAAATGGCAGAGAGAAATGTAGGACGGCTAGGTTATTTCTGTGCAATCTTCTTTGCTTTAAAAGAAACAGAGAAACATAGTTAAGAAATAGCTGCTAAAAGAGGAGGAAGCTCTCCATGATAGCAGGGGAGATTGTACGAAAGACAGAGTGCCAGTCCATGACAAGCTGGCTTGCAAGGAAGCAAGTAGTTTCGCTTCACTTGACTAGAACCAAGCATCCAATCTCTACAGTGTTTTTTAGGCATAAAGCATAAGAAGAACATGATTGGTATTTCATAAATAAAACGCGTAGGGAAAGGACAAGACATGACACGGATTGGAGGGATGTCTTTTTAATTGTCGATTCAGTTTCACCTCTCCAAGTCCAAAATCCATGCATGAATGTGGGTTATGAGCAATACTTAATAATGTTACCTCAAAATAAATAACATAATAGCAAAACCAATACCATTATTCTCTTTTTCCTTTTCTGTTTCTTTTTCACAATCCATTTTAGTTATTATAATCATCACTGTGAATTTGCACGTGCAATCAGACCAGAAGTGTTGCACTTTTTTGGTCATTAGAACAACTTGGGTTTGGCTAGCCTGTGTTGTAAGAGTGCACACTTACACTTGTCATGTAAATTTCGTGATGAGATTTGTCTCATCTTCTTTCTCTATTCCTACTGTAACATATCACAGATTTCTAATTAAAGATGATAAGTTGTAAGATTTTGCTTGTTAATTTTGAAGAGAGACTTTCCATTAGATTTTACATATCTATTTGCTTGGTTGTCATTGCTTGTCATCATTTAGTCTATGAATCATCCATCACAAGGAAGTCCAAACACCAACTGAAAAGGACAATACAACTTAAATGTACAGAATCCCAGAGGAGACTTTTAAAATAACCCAACAAAAAAAAACAATTAAGTCTTAGTCAACCATGTTAATTGCAAATCACAAAAGGAAATTCTTTATATCTTCCAGTAAAAAGGATGGAATTGAAAACATTACATTGTATTCCCACTTGATTCCTTCCCCGGGGAAGCCCCAAATCAATCCTAGAAATGAATTTGTATTCAAAATATCTTCAACTGGTCTGGCAGTGGGTTTGCAAAACAATTTAAGGCCAATTTCACCAACAGCCTAATTTGTTAAACCACAAATGATGAGCATGGCATGCTCCAGTTTTACAAAGTTCCGCAATGTCAAAACTAACCATGTAAGATTATGCTCCAGGACCAAACAAAAACGCAGCTAAGAACCAAAACCTTCACGGCTAAAGCACTTTTAAGGTGCATGTTTAGGGACCTCATCACCTTTTTCAACCTGGATTGCCCTGGGATCAAGCTTAATGGTGCCAACTGTTAGAAATCGGGAAGATTCTGCAAGCCCATTAACTTTAACTGGGACAGATCCAACTGTCACTACATCTGAAGGTACAGTATTGCTAGCAACAGGAGTACCAGTATTGGGTAAAGGCTTGGAATTTATATTGAGGGAACCGATTTTTAAAGCAGATGCAATGTCCTCATTATTGACAACAGTCTCCTGAGAATTTTTGTTCTTAGCCAAATCTGGAGCATCAATACTTGAAGAAGCCTGCTTATTGATACAAGACTCTGTTTCCTTCAACAAGTTCCAATCACTGTGCTTCATGCTTTTCTCATCTCTATTTGGATGAAGCTCTGGACAAGTTATCTTATGGTTGGGATCTAATACAGCAGATGAGAGTGGAGCACCAAAACTTTTAAAAATTAACCTGCCCTTCTCTTCCTGCATAATTTTTTGTCGGTTCTCATAGTACATAAAGTCATCAAGTAAAGAAGTCTTTAAAGGATAGTTTTTGAATATTTTCAACATCTCCAGCCCTTGCCTGTACATTATCTGCATATAAACAACGCTAGTATGACCACACAGCATTTAATTCGGCAATCCACAATGGAACATAACTCAAACACAGTCAGAATTCACAACATTAAGTTCAACAGTCAATATCATACGTTTGAGCCACTCTTTTAAAAGTCAAAATCAAATGAGCTTGTTTCACAAGGCTAAACAGCAAATTCATACCTATAAGGAATATATGAGTTTGACATAAAATGTTGCTAGTAAAGGTACCAGTTATCTTATATACAGTGCAAGATAAGGGATCACTCTTAATGATAAAAAGAAGAGAAAAAGCCCTTGTTGAATCATGTTCGTAAGGAACGAGTTTATCATCCATTGGGCATAAAACACATTGCAAATTAACAGAGCACAAAAGAATAGCAGACTTACCTCTTGAGTATCTCTGCTATTAGTTACTGGCTTATTCTCATTGTTCTCCAATATAATGTGCCTAAAGCTGGTATTTGGCACATCTTTAATAATATGCCACTTTACAGGGAAGCTACCACTCCATTTATCTTGCTGCCAGAAATCCATATCCTTATGAAAATCAACTGGACCAATCATTTCCGCAATACCACAGAACTGACCGCTAGCATTAACCTGAACATAGAGAAGACGATAATCTCTCAAGTTAACAAATCAATATAATAAATTATAAAGTCAACTTCATTCTCTATAAGAAACTCACCGAAAAGAACAAAAAGATGGGACAGCATTTTGATTTCTCTGCAGCTACTTTCTGTGCATCTTCATATGCACCCTGCAGTTTCTTGTTTCCGTGGGGTGTTGAAGACCAGACATTATATTTAATGCTCTTATGCACATCATCCTCACTATAAGATTTGATAACAAAAAATTTTGCATCAGCATAGTCAATATGGAAGTCATCCTTGTTATACTGTTCAGTGCACACAATAATATGCCCTTGCGCATTACTGTTTCCCACTTTGTTAGTGTAGGCTTTCACAGCAAATTGACTTTTCATTTTGTTTGTTCTAGGTCCACGGTTCTGCTCACTGATACCATCTGGGCTTCCATTTAAGTCACTTGGAATTCTCCCACTAGGCACTTTAGATCTAAACTTATCCACTAGCGTACCCCCATGAACACTAGATTCAAAACCAGAAAAACCTTTGTTGACTGGAAGAGCAACTTTTAAGTGATTAGGATGAGACAGAATTTTCCCACTTGAAGTATTATCCATAGGTTGTACAGATCCATAAGCATTTCTAGCCTGCAAAATAGAACAGTTGAGCTTTCATTAAAATACAAAAGATATCTGCCCCAAATAACATTTTGGATGTACATATAACCATTAGCAGGTACGCAACTCAGGAATGATGCAGCTTTTGGACATCATAAAATTCTCCAGCTTAATCAAATTCTTGAATTAGTAAATGGAACATGGCAAAACAATGTGTTAATTCCTACCTCAAGGAAACCAGAGGAAACACTGCCATTCGCTAAGGGTTGTTGGCCCTGCCCAACATTAGCTCTTGGTGCTTCTGACATCCTTGCCAATGCATTAGTCTGATCTGCAACATGTTTTGGAAGTTTTTTTGGAAAAGCTGCAGATGTTGAAGCAGGACCATGTTTGATATTTTTTGCTGCACCTGTTTCCACCGACAAGTCTGCTGAACTAGTTGGATTGATGTCTGATTGAACTATAACCGGGATATAGCCATGTGAAGATACAGGGTCTTGATAAGGAGATAGCGTATAATACTGCTGTGCCCCTACATAAGGGCTATCAGCTCCAATCATTGCACCAGGGATGTAAGGATTGTACGGATTATATGGAGACTGTGCATATCCATAGGTAGGTGTATAATATACATAAGGCAAACTTTCTGTTTGTGCACCCTACACAGCAAGAAGCGTAAATTACTAGTGAGAAGTTCCAACAATTTTTAAAAAAGAGGATGCTGCTAAAAGAAAACCACTCACCGCATATTGGACATCTGGACCATCTACACCGAAAATTCTTTGGTGGTCCTCCCATTCACCGGGTGATTCAAATCCTAACCGCATTCAATCGTGGCAAGTATAAGAATGCAATATTGAATTACTGCTTGACCATATTCAAACAGGCTAGTAAATTACCTGTACAGTAGTAACCATAGTTGGCGGGAAAAGGATAATACAAACCCTGATCCACAAAAAACTCAGGGGCTCCTTCATTATACATGGCTTCAACTTGATCTAGAAGTGGACTTGTCAGCTGAGGGTTTGACTCCGTAACTTGAATCTAAAAAGGCAAGACAACAGACATTTCAACTCAAGAAACCAGAGGACACTATAATGCTTTAAGAATTTTATCAAATCTCCATTTCCATGTCCAGAAACATTATATATTTCCTTTCAAGCACAGCCACTCCTGCATAAATGGGTGGGAAATAATTTGAGGATGCAAAGAATCATCTACGTTCAAATTTCTATAAGCGAGCTTTATCTCTCCATCTTTTGACAATAAAGCTTACAAATTCATGAATTCCAACACTCAAATAGAGAGCCCAATCGAAGGGCACAATCCAAATTACAAATGCTGAAAAAAAGAAGGTAACAAATTCTTCCAGAAATCCAGGCAGGGGACCCACAAATCTCGCACGGTTCTCTGGTCTATACATAAACCTCTTTTTTTTATATAAAAAAAAAGCAAGCAAAACGATGGCTTTTTATTTACGGATACAATACAACAAACTCATTCACTTACAAATCAACATACTCGTTAGTCAAACAAAGAAATCAAATCCAGAAATGAAACAGTATCTCACGATGAACTCCAAAAGATTCCACAAATCTCAACTCACAACTGGGATAAAAAGGAAAAAGCGTAAACCCAATAGAATAATCCGTAAGAGCGGAGAGTCGACAGCGAGTCAATTACCAGATGGAAAGGGCAGAATCAAAACATGTTATAGACCTAGGAAAGCAGAGATTTGAAGTGAGGATAAGAATAAGGACAGTTAGTGAGAAATTCAAATTGGATATGTATGGAAATAGAGAAACCCTAACCCTAGCTAGGCCTGGGAAACAAATGAGAGAGAGTAGAGAATGGAGACTTGAAAAGGGCGGTTTGGTTAAGAAAGCGAAGCGACGAGTAAAGAAGGATTCGCAGAGTTTTCTTCATCGGGAATGCCCGAATTGCCCCTACCCACAGGTTTACTTTTAATTTAATAGTAATACTGGCGTCGAAAGAAACGACATCGTTTAGCTGAGGCCAATTCCAAATTATAAGAAACTGAAATTCGATTGAGAAGGGAAGGAAGGAAGGAATGGCTAAATGAGAGAATAAAGAAAAAGCGATGAGCTTTGGGAATCTTATCATCTTGCACGCACTCGGTACTTACTATATGGTTAAAAAACGCATCTCCATATTCAGATTCAGATTTAACAACTTGACCAAATCTGAAAATTTACCTCTGTCGGGTCAATAAAAATAACAAATCTAAGTTAGGTTTGATCAAATTCGGTTCGAAAGATGCTTTAGCCTAATCTTCAAGCCACAATATGGTATTCCTCTCGACCGAACCATGGAATACTTTGAAACAGAAAAGGCAAAAGTCCCATAAACACATAAATCATGTGATATCATCCTAGCAAGTAAATTCACCAAATCATCCATTAACATACCACAACAAAAACCGAGAGGAATCCCCATCATCATCTTAATTCATGGTTGTTGAGTTCTCATCCATAATGCAAAAATGAGCAAATAAATAAATAAAAATCTCTATGCCAATCAGATTACATATATATATATATATGTGTGTATGCTTTAATGACATCACAGGCACAAGTGGCTTATCAAATTTAATTTTAAGAAAATCATCATCACTTGGGACTACCCCTCCTCTCCTCTCCTCTTACCCACTTGGACTTGTCTATTTTATCACAGCCGTTGCTTTGCAACCTAAGTTTCAGCCACCGAATCCACAGCTGACGGTGCATCATCGTCTTTCATGACCACTGGTAACTGTTCAACCTCTGGAAAAAATCCATCACCTTGTGCAATAGGTGGCATAGGAGATGACCCTTTTTCAGACTCCCTTACTTCTGGGTTTATAATAACATCCTTCTTCTCACTCATGTTCTTCTCATGTGGACTTCCAAATCGGTCATAGTTGTGACTGCCACTGCCGCTACGTCTAGGACTACGACTGTAACTGCGACTGTGACTGCGACTGTAGCTCCGGCTACAAGGGCTGCAGTTGTAGCTTCGACTGCGCCGTGGGCTACGGCTATAACTTCGGCTCCGGTCCCTTGACCAACTCCGACTCCTACTCCTACTTCGGCTTCGGCTCCGGCTCCGGCTCCGGCTCCAGCTCCTACTTTTACTGCGCCAAGTCCGAACCGCTTCAGGGCTACGACTGTAACTTCTTCCCCTACTCCTCTCCGCAATATTCCTTCTGCCATCAAATCGTCCCCGTCCCCAACCTCGCCCACGGCCATCCGAACTATTGAAACGATCGTGTGGACCTCGTTCATTCCTACCCCAACCAAGATGGCTACCACCAGGGCCGGCATATCCCCGTCCTCTGTTTCCACGCCCACCAAACGAGTCATTTCTCCCACCGCGTCCACCAAAGGGACGATCCCCACCACGTCCACCGAAGCCACCATCCCTCATGCCAGCACGTCCACCAAAGCCACCATCCCTCATGCCAGCACGTCCACCGAAGCCACCGTCCCTCATGCCACCACGGCCTCCAAACCCATCATCCCTCATGCCACCACGGCCACCAAAACCATCCCTCATACCACGACCACCAAACCCGTCCCTCATACCACCACGACCTCCAGTGTCCCATCGACCACCACCACCAGAATCAAAGCGATTCATCCCACCTCTATCCTTGTTAGGAATAGGACCTCCACGCAAAGCAATGTCTCGCACTTCAGGAGGCACAAGCTGGTTAGCTCCCTCCAGCACTTTAACCAAGTCGGCAGCATATTTCCAGTCTTGCTCGGAGAAAAAGGTGTATGACACACCAGTTGCACCGGCTCTTCCTGTTCTACCAATTCGGTGAACATAGTCCTCAATCCCGGTAGGGAAATCATAGTTGATCACCACCCTGTGACATTAAGATACAGTGTAAACAATATAGTAGGTGTGTTCAAATTATTTGCACTACTTCCGAGTGAACTAAAATTTGATTAGGGTCAGCCAAACCCAAACATTGCGTTCTACATCTTCTTCCTAGAGGTACTTCCACAAACTTTTTCCTAAATTCATAGAGCCTGTTTTTAATTATGATGCAGGAACAAAAGCTGACCTTATATCTTTGATATCAAGACCACGGGCAGCAACATCAGTAGCAACTAAAATAGGTGACTTTCCACTTCGAAACTGATTTAGAACCCAGTCTCTTTCATTTTGAGATTTGTCACCATGGATTGCTGCAGCACCAAAGTTGCGACCTAAACTGCGTGCAAGCTGGTCACATAATCTCTTTGTGGAACAGAAGATAATTACTTTGGAACCTCTCTCTTGTGATCTGAGGATTTGCTCCAAGCGCCTTTCCTTTTCCATCTGTGGGACTACTTCAACATACTGCATATTGTACTATCCAGTTCAGTCTTCAGATACATTAAACAGTAAGTAAAGTAAAAAACCAGTAATGAACACGATACCTGTGTGATAGACTTGTTTGCAGCAAGCTCATCAACACTTCCAATATTCACTTGAACAGGATTAACAAGAAGATCACTTGCTATTTTCCTAACTTCTTTTGGCCATGTTGCAGTATACATAAGCGTTTGCCTCCGTGGGGGTATCTCATTCACAATCTTACGGATTTGAGGTTCAAAACCCATGTCAAGCATTCGATCTGCCTCATCAAGCACAAGTAAAGAAACCTGCTGAAAGTCAATCTTTTTCATTTCAAGAATGTCATTAAGTCGACCAGGGGTTGCGACAACTATATCTGCTCCTCGATCTAATTCTTTCAGCTGAGGACCCTTTGGAGCTCCACCATACAAGCACTGAAATAAAAGACTCATTCATCTGAAAGATCAGTATTCTGATAAAGGAAAATATGTATCACTAACAGTCGTGCAAAATGGGGAACCCACCGTGCAAGAGACTCTTGAAGAGCGGCCAAACTTTATCACCTCATCTTGAATTTGTGTGGCGAGCTCTCTTGTTGGAGCCAACACCAAGACAGTTGGGCCATTTTGAGGATTATTACGGCGTTGTCTCAGAAGCATGAAGGCAGGGATCAAGTAGCCTAGTGTTTTGCCAGAACCAGTTTTTGCAATTGCCACAATATCCCTGCTTTGGATTGCAATTGGCCATGTTTGAGCCTGGATTGGGGTCGGAGTCAAGAACCCGGCAGAATGTATCTGAAACAAAGAGATGAATAACAGTGATGAGGACTGAAAGGAACTAATTTCATACAACATATAGCACAAATGGAACTGGGATCTACAAAGTTTCACGATGGCGAAAAATGAAAACTAAAATTCCATAGGAATACAGTTGCTTACAGAAGCAACTCGATCCAACTAAAAGAGGCCAATAAAGACATAAGAGGCGGAGCCAATAAGCAAGTAACGGCAGTCACATCAGGTGTGAATTGGACAAAAGCCAATCACTCCTTCTAGAAGATGCACAAGAAAGGCTCCAACTGTCCATTTTGCAGCCTCCAAAAATCAGAATACTTGTTGGATGTTAAGTGTGCCAATAGCAGGCAGCGTACGACATATGCTCCTCCTCCGGAGCAGATATCGCACCTGCGACAAGTGAAAACTAATGAGTTTAAAACAAATCTAAAATTAACACAAGAACAGGAAGAAAGTATCTGTCTTTCTAAATCTGATGCAATGAGACACAAAATAAAGTAAGAAAAACTTACATCTCTAAGTATCTCTGGAGGGAAACCAGTAGCTTCAAATGTCATAAATGGGGGCGGAATATTTTCACCCTACACAATGTGAGAAAGAAAAGGTCATGACAGTTGCACTTAATCAAATATGTTATTAACACATACATGAAACAGTGGTCTATCTAGTCTGTCATTGTGTTACCACAGTCAGTTATCTGGTATAAAAGTTGGCAAAATCTCATTTAATTTCTTTGAAACACCCGATATTCAAGTACATCACCACTTATTCTTTGAATCCAAATAAGAAAGAAACGTTGAATATCAGAACCATTTGGAATGAATAGAAAGGCATCATCATAAAATTATCAGTCAAGACACGAACCATAGCTGTGACTTCATGCTCCTGACAGTAAACTTCAGCAGGTGAAAGATTGCCAAGATTTGGGGGTCCAACGAAAGGCGGCCTCATAAAAGCATTATTTGTAAATGGAGGACCAGCAGTTGCATGGTTATACATGTTATTCATGGAATGCCCAGAACCAAATCCACTAGAATAACCTGGTGTGACATTTTGGAAAGGAGCACCACCCATCCTTGACTCCTGAAAATTTAAATGACAAGTAACATCCTCCATGGTAAGAAACCCAAAAAACATAAGAATATACGGTTAAGGTTCTATCCTCAAGGATGCCAACTCCAACTCAATCATGAAAACACTAACTTGGAACAAGATATACCTGATTTCTTGGCATTGGTATGGGCGCAAGATTGGGCTGACCAGACAATGCAGAAGGTCCTTCCACTTTAGCATTGAAAAAGTGATCATTCCCAACCCCACCTTGTGCATTCTTTTCATAACCCACAGTTACCCCAGCAGGTGCATTAGACTGCTGATTTTGCACCATTGATGGGCCCATCTGATTCTGAAACCTACGATCATGTTCTCGGGGAACAATATCAATTCCATTCTCTGACAACTGGGCCACAGAGGAGCGTTGTAGCACATTAGTTGCAGGCATGCCAAATTGTTGAGTTTGACCAACATGAGCACCAGCGGAAACTGAATTGTGTCCAGCAGGCAGGTTATGTGACGATGTCATATTAGCATGTTGAAACTGAGCTGGAGAAGATCTCACTGAACTCCCTTGTTGGAAATCAACTTCCTCCCTAGTAGGAATTGTTGCCTTGTGCTCATTCTGATTGGGGAAAGGGCCCCCTTGTGCACCAAGCTGACTCTGATGCTGTGTGCTTTGCTGGCCATGTGGAAGCATAGCTTGTTGATACGACATATACTGCATCTGCTGATATGTATACTGCTGACCATGTGGCAGTGGCATCTGACCGGTTTGATGCTGCATCATTTGTTGTCCTATCTGCTGGCTAGCTTGTGGCTGCGTCGACTGTCCTGGCTTCTGTAGCAACAGCTGAGCTCCCTGTTGAGGCACCTGCTGGCCAATGTATGATGGCATCGGCTGGTCAGGATGCTGCATCATCTGCGGTCTCAATTTACCTGACTGTTGCACTGGTTGTCCCAGTTGTGACCCTTGTTGCTGTTCAGAAACCTGCACTATTGTAGGACCCCGATGCTGCGACATAGGCTGGCTAAGCTGTTGAGGTGAGTTGCTATTGTGTTGGCCCTGTTGTTGTGTTATGAACCCATTTGGTTGAGGTGTAGGAGGTAGACCAGGAGGCACCGGTGGAGTCAAAGACGCAGGCTTCTCATACTGAGTGACATTAGTTTCAGGGTTCCAGTAGTAAAGAAGACCCGTGCTTCCATCAATCAAACCCATCCACGGTTTTGGAAGACTGGGATCATCGGGGGCATACCGCGGTCCAAGAGAAGCTGCTGAATCAGCAGTTGCCATGTCTACTGCATCAACAAATGTAGAATGCAAGCTTGAAACAAATTCGGCAGACTTTAATCAAAAAAAATTTTAAAAATACTGATGATCGAAGGAGGTGATAATCATCCAAAACATAAACCCAAATTCGAGCACCTCACAGAGCATGAAAGAAATAGGGGCTAACACGGTAATCGACGACAATTGATATCAAAGAGATATAATAAAATACACTCGACATCGAAATCGAATAATCGAAAATGAGGGCGTCTAGTCAACCATACCTTGTCCGGAGATATACGAAATCGAGAAATCGGAAGAGAGCAAAACCGAGCAGATGGCTAGGGTTAGACAAGCAAGAAGAGAAGGTTGAGGCGCAAAAGCCCCATCAAAGCTTAATTTATTTAGTCAGCGGGTAGAAATCTGGAACGTACACTTGTCATCAGATGGCTGTCCGATTTTCTAATTAAACCAAAGAAGACGCAAACGGTGCCGTACCATATTGACATTTAAAAACGACCCGAAACTTGTGATCCGAACCCAAGTCCGACAGGATTGGATAGTTCAAACCCGATCAGCCTGAAATTGGCGAATCCGAATCAATTAGCATGATTATTTTTATAAAATTTAAATTGACATTATTTTATTTTATATATTTTAATTTTAATTTGACTAAATCAGCATGTATGAGTATTACCAGTGTTGTGCTCAAATCCAATACGAGATGAATGAACATAATTTAATTTACTTAGTAAGAACTCAAATTTAAAAGGTTTTAAATTTGAAAAACTGGCCCAAACCCATCTAAATTTGGATCAAAGCCCAAATTTTAGCTGAAATTGTGGAGCTTAGCTGGAATCAAACTCGATTCAAATTGGTTCGGATTTTGAGATGGATTCGATTTTCGGGCCGGTCGGGCCTTTCCTAGACGAAGCAAAAACACGCTGGAAGTTTCGAAAGCAGTTATTCGTAGCTAGGCGGTAGCGGTTGGTTACATGAATTGGTGAGACATGTAGGGGCAGTAGTTAGTTAGTAGAGCAATGGATGTCGACACTGGAGCTCCCACCACCGCTTCGAACTTAGCTCTTGCCGACACCGACATCAACTGGGCTAGGTTTCTACGCAATCCATTTCCGATCGTCGGTAGTCTAGTGTTGCTTGCATGGAAAGACTTGTGTTTGTGTGTGTGTCTTTGTGATGTAGGTTGGACAAGACGAGGTTCCACGTCATCGGAGCTCTTCTCTTCACTGCTCAGCAAGCGTTACTGCATCTGACTACGCTTCTCAAGACGAGGATGCAAGTCGCTGATTCTGGAGTCTCTCACATGTCAGGGACCGCTGTTTTCGAGCACGTCTTGAGGAACGAGGTGCATTACCTGGTAGAGTCCTGGCTTTGACATCTTGGAAGTGTCCAAGGACTTGATGTTGAGATACGGGCAAGACTCAGATATGCCTCAAGCTACTAGCATTGGGATTGCCAATGGAGTGGCCGGAATGTTCTCTAACATTGTTTCTTGCGTCTACTACGTACCTTTGGATGTGGTATGTATATAAGATTAACTTTTCTCTAACTTCTTGCCTGTGGAAGATTCACAATCACAATCACGACGACGATCAGGCTACACTTTCTTAGGTATGTCAAAGACTAATGGTGCAAGGTCTTCCCGGAACTCCATCTTATAGAGGCCCCTTTGATGTGGTACAGACAGTGATACAGACCCAAGGACTGCGAGGTTTGTACAGGGGATTTGGATTAACTGTCATTACTCAGTCCCCTGCGTCTGCACTTTGGTGGGGTGCCTATGGACCTGCCCAACACATCATTTGGAGGTTTGTTTCTGCATTGCTGAAAACATTAACCTGAATTCTGAAATCACATTCATCTTATTCCATCATATTCTGGAGTCTCGGATATAGGGATAATATGGATACCAAACCATCTCATATGGATTAGCATAAAGATAAGCAGATTGGTTTCATTAATCTACCTAAAACTCACCATAACAAGCCTTGTTATTACTTTGACATAACAAGTGTGTCTTATTTTGCTCTTCTTCTGCTTTTCCTACGGCTACCAGAGAGATTATCGATAAAGCAAGTGCCAAACCGGGAGCTCAATCTGCACAACAGGCAGATATGCTGCGGAATTTTTTCAAGTCTCCAATTATGTATTTCCCGTAAATGATAACATCATATTCTAATGAAACTGTGATCCTACTTTTAGTTTTCATCATCCCTTTAGGGAAGGACGATATTTACTTCAGACTTAGTTACCTCTCCTCCTTGTCTGATTATAACGTGAAAAGAATGAGAGATTCTAATCTCTGACAATTGAATAAAAAAGAGCATGTTCATGCAAGTAAATTGATGTATAAGAAAAGAAGAAAGACTTGTATACAAATGTTTCACGTCTCATAGTTGATAAATAGGTCCAAGTTTTTGTGCATTGTACAAACATATTCCAACCGGAATGATTACAAATCAAAATAATCATATCAAACATGTATAAGCCTTTCTAAATTTGTCACTGAAATTTTCAAATCCCACATCATGAAAAGAAAACCTCACACTCTGGAAACGTATTCAAGAACCTTGATCTGATTTCTGATGGCAATATTTGTCCTCCTACTATGTCAGAATGGAACCTCTGGATCAATGAGAAAACTAGTCTCTGTTCATCTATTTCTCCCAAAAATCCTATAAACCCAACAATAATGTCAGCTGATCAGTCCAGACAGCATCCGTTATGGTATAAATGAAATAGCTATTAGCTAGACACACGATTACATAAAAAATTTGACGATCCTAATCGTGGCCGTCCTCAAATATACAACAGGTAGACGGATATAGCAGAAATGTATTGTACATATTGTCGGTCTGTGTATAAATATGTTTCCATAGATTGTATATATTTCGTATATACATATATATACACGAAAGATGATAGTCGGACCAACTTTGGGCTTAATAATCAAAGTTCTAATTGCGGCCAGGTTCAATCTATTGAAATCGATGTGGGTATGCACTTTAGATACATTCTTCTCTAACTACCGGAATGCGAGGGGTTTAAAATCTAAAGGGATAGCAAGCAAATCAGTGAATCACTTATCAATTGAGGGAAGTATCATCGCTTAACTATCTTCTATCAAAAAAAAAAAAAATTTGTTAGATTTTTGGTAAATATTACGTGAGGAGTGTCAAGTGATTTCTGGTTAATAATGTCATAAACCTACCCAATTCAATTTCCTGTTCCTGGTCATCTACATCTCCCTCGTCAACAGTGATCCCGTTGTCTAAGGCAGCAGCAGTTTCTGCATACCTTTCAAGAAACTGTTCTTCGGTTTCTTCAAGTTCATCACCCTCAGAATCCTAAGGAAAAATAACATCACATACCATCAAGTGACACGGAAAAGGAATTCAAGAGACAGTACAGTAGGCTGATCCTTGGGAATTGTCATTTTACATAATCATGATACTATAAACTTTCATTAACTAAAGGTGGAAAATTGACGGTCTCACCTCATCGTCACTATCATAATCATCATTCTCATCTTCGTCATCTTCTTCAAGCTCTCCATCCTCATCTTGATCTTCCCCCATGTCTTCCTGCAACTCTTTCAACCTAATTGATCCCTCTATCAATGAATTAAAGCAATCCCTTAACAGATCCCTGCTCGAATTGTTTTGACCCAACAGTCGTTCAATTAACTTGGCCAGTGTCATAACTGAGAACAAACAATCAGTATTCACTTAGGCTTTCAGCTTAACAGGCATATTTTATAGCCAACAATAGCAGTAAACACTAGATCTAGGCCTCCAAAGACAACATGATGAGCAGCCTTTGACATTATCGCATGTTCGTAACTAAGGTACAATAATGTCAAGTACAGAAGGAAAATGTTTTAGCGAAAGTTCCATGGGTCAGAAAGAACACTGGGCATCTGCTTCAGTCAGGCTGTCCAGTGTCATCATGTCTGAAAGTAAAATTCTAGAGGCATGGAAATTTTTGTTCATCATGCATTCCTTAATCACAGTAAGTGGAATCCCAGCATCTTAGCAAGGCATCAAAGAGCATTATAATTGATACAAGGTGAAATGCATGAACTTTGCAATTGCACATAAATAAAAATGATAGTGATGCATATATAACAGAAACTATCGGTGGAGATTTTCAAGCATAAAATTGTTTGACAGCTCTGAAGATTACAAGTTCTAACCTGTTAAGGTAAATTCGAACTTTGCTGACAGACCAGGTTCAAAAGAGCTGGTGCAAGTAAAAGCCAATGCAGATGCCCAAATTTTGAAGCCTCCTTCTACATCCTTCTCTAATATCACCTCCACTCTATCAGGATAACAGCAATAAGATGAAGATATGGCAAGCAACAAAGGCTTCCACAGCGGGCAAGGATTGCTTTGCATTTGATTGAAACGAGACCAAGCTGCTTGGGTAAAGGCAATTACCAATGACTCTCTGACATCATTGACTTCAGGTGGGTAAATTGGGGAATAAAGTAGCATAGGCACGCATGAGCAAGCCCTCCATGTTGCAGATGGATATTGTGAAATGGCCTCGCTGATAAATGTACCAATTCCTTCAATTATAGATTTTTTAGGCACAGGTGGAGCAGGTGCCAATGGCATCGGTTGAACAACAAAACTCTTCAGTCCATATTTTTTGTGCAGGTTAACGACTTCCTTGATGCAGTCGAAAATTGATAAATCTTCAGATTCTTCCCAAGAATCCCAATCAGCAATCAATCCAGACCAAGCTAATAAAAGCTCAGAGAGCTTAAGCTCTGAAATTGCATTGCTTCCAGAAACAGATAGCATAACAAATCGTAGAAGTGTTGATTAGTCATCTATGCAAGTTGGACTTTGAGAAAACTCACCTTCTTGTTCCTTTCCAATATGCAAGCAAAGAAAAGTTATATCAATACCAAAGTAAATAAGTACATAGAACCAATAGAAAATGAGAACCTACTCCTACAAGAAATATCTGTCAAACCAGAAGCAAGAATCATGATATTAGATTTGCATCGAATTCCCTAATCTGCTTGCAAGAACATGTCAAAGGGTAACTGCTTTCAGTTGGACCCAAAGAAAACATCACAAGGCACTACTTCAAATAGCCGTGTTCAGGTAAAGCATCTAGAAACACGTCAAATCCATCAAGCATGTGAAATGTGCCAAGACACAGCTGGAGGGAGCCGTAATTAGTTCTCACAAAACCAATCATGTGTTAAAAAGATATAGGAATCCAATTAAGCTCTCCAGAATATGAGAAAATGACATGACTAACCTCTGGATGCATGGATGAAAGCCAAGCCTGCTGCAACAGAGATGACAAAGCTCTACCTATGGCCACTTGTCCAGATGCCCACTTGCCAGTAGATTTGATCTGCTCATCTTCTTCCGGCATGAGATTTTCCCACGATTTTGCCATCCCTGCTAATGCTGAAAAGCCACTCTCAACAACCTGTAATATCCAGTGCAGTTCAAGAAGGTAAGGAGTTTAACTTGTCTGGGGAAAAAGGAGAAACTTCAAGATTTTGACATCTTCATACTATTGATTTAAACAATTTGAGCAGGGATCAGAATTTGAAGGCATAAACATCTAGCAAAGATAAAGACGACTTTCACGTCAACATCCAGACTTAACCATTTCATGTTCTTGTCATGGAACTAAAACAACAAACAACTAACACATGCAAAATTGAATGGTAGGAGCAATCGTCTGATAGGTGATAAGACAAGCATTTTGATATGAAACCATGTCCTCTCTCTAAGATGTAATTAAGAATGGATTCTCTTCACAGAAGCTAGTCGTAAGTTTCAAAGAACAATCTTGGCAAATCCAAACAGACTCTGTAATTGGTTGACGCGATATCTTGTATCACCTAAAACAAGATTAGTTCAGGTATTTCCTGGTTCAATAAAAACTCTCTGAACCATGAGATAAACAACTATTTGGAGCAGCTACTTCATGCAAAAAATGTAGATGATATGAACACAACTAGCGAATCCCTCCATGGTTAAGATTAGGCAGAACAATGAACTTATCATTCAGTAAGTGCCATCATATGGTTGAATTAAGTATAAGAACTGGAAACATTTTGTTGGAAGAGATGATTATATTTGCTTGCTTTTGATTCATTCCAAATAACTGCAAACCAAATTTTGAATTAATAAAATAGTTTCATACCCTAAGTAAGACAATAGTTGAAGCACCAACCATGTAACTACACAAAACAACTGGTCCTAGGAATACGTACTTGAGGCCATGAGTTCCTGTCAGAATATGCAAATTTTGACAGAGCTTCAACTAATGATGAGACCATATAAGGGATGTGATCAGCAATATTTTCATCAGCCACCTCAACCACAGAACTCAGAAGCTGAAATAGGACAGATGTCTCTTCATCTTCAATATTTATCCTACCAATTATGACCTGAAGAAGTGGCAACCACTTAGGTGGTTGATAGCCATTCTGTAGAAGACAAACATAATGAAGTTGAGAAATTAGAAAGACGCTATGAAAACCAAATTGCATATCAATATGGTGTCAAATGGAACCCTACTTCAAGAAGTTCTGCAATTGCCCCAGCTGCGGAAACTCGCACAGGATAACAAGAAATATCCCCTTTATTGGGCATTGCTAGTGCCTTAAGTAATGAGGAATATACATCTGCACTCATCTCCTGAGAACATGGTGAAAACTCAGAAAGGGATGTCTACGAGTGTCAGACCGAAAAATCTAGGGTACTGAATTGAGAAACACACAAGAAAAAATAAGCACACAAGATTTTGCGGTTTTGCACAGATAACAATGACCAAATGGAATAATGACACAGAAAAGTGAAAAAATTAAGAGCATGAGCCGGAACAAGTCTCACTTGAGGTAGACATGATGCAAGCTCCCCAAGAACCCAGTTTGCTGTGGCAATTAGGTATGGCGAGCTGATAGATAATGTGTATAATGGTAGCACACGACTGCAAATGAGAACATTTATATATGTAGGTTGTTGCTCCCTGAGAAACTGTTCACAAAATTCAAAAACAGAAAATGATAAGACTCTGATTGAACAGTAGTTCACTGACTGACTATCATATCATAGTTCCTTACATCTTGCAGGCCACCATATGCCATGAGGACACCAGAATAACTGCCACAGTCAATAAACAAATTGGATGAGGAAAAGGATTACAGTCAAGAAAATAAACTGAGATACAGTGTGCATCAAGCATTATTGCATAAAGATAAAAATGAAACCAAGATAGGCATACATCCATGTGGATTGAACAGACAATAAATGATAGGACATAAAGTACAATATTATAAGGCAATGACGATATTCTAGCTCAAAATAGTATATAGTCATAGGCTAGCCACAAGAATTACTTTTACGAGCTTGTGGTTCCTTGAATGTCAGAGTGTTGTTTGCTTTGGAAAAAAACGGCAGCGGCAGAAATGATTTTTCAGTCACAGACCAATGAGTATGTATGATTACTTCACTGAAAAACAGCAGGCACAATTGAATAAATGCAGACCACTAGCAAGAAGCACAAAATCAAATATTTACCCAAGAACAAACTTGCAAAATGTCTGGACAGAGACAATTAAAATTTACAGAAAAAGAAGACGCTAATTGACTATATTTTAGCCAAAATTTTACACACTAGCAGCTGGCAACTGTTGCTCCGCATTCCAGATATTAACTACCAAGATAATAATTATGACGTCAACCAGATTATGTGCATCAAAAGCCAAGGTATTCTTCAAGGACATCAAGGGACATTTTAAGGAAGTTCATATATTACCATCAGTTATCCTTGCAAGGTTTCCATTTGGCATCTTGAAAGAACAAAATGAAACCGAGCCAACAAGAGGATGGTGAAAACGCTAGCTATATATCCAAAAAAAAACTCTTTCATATGCATACTCTGTGTGTGTGTGTGTGTGTGTGTGTAGGAAGTGAAAGAGAACAAACTTGTGAAGAGTAGTGATGTATCTCCAAATATCCAGTTTAGAGGACTTGATAACACTGCAGAAGCATGAAGTTATTTGGTATAGTTATGATGAACTTACTCGTTTAAAATTCTATCTTCAGCTGAATTAACGTCAGAAGGCATGGCATACTTAGACAAAAAAGGAATCACCAACAGCTCCCCCATAGAACTGCGTTGATTATGCTTCTTGTTCTTTTCACCCTTTTTACGTTTGGATGAAGCTAAAGAGACATTGCTAGAACTCCCAACTGGAGGCCCCTATAGGCATTGAGGAGCAGGATAAATTGTTATTATAGCTGTTGTTTAAATGAGAAATTAGAGAGACAAATCAAGGATTTTGAGTAAAAAACCTTTAATCCTGAAATTACACCAAGTAGGTTTATTGCACTTTTCCTGGCTGTAAACAGATCCTCCCTCCATCCAGAAATTTCTCCCTGTAAATGGATTAAAACCAATGAACTTATAGCAACAAAATTGTTGACTAACCACTTAAAAAGAGGATTGTTAACTTCCATACAAGTTCAGATGGAAGATTTTTCTGTATGTATTCATCTGCATCTTCTTCCCATTCCAAAATATCCTACAATGTCCCAAGCAAGAATAGGAGTGCATAAATCCAATTAACATGTATATCAACAAGCAATTGGAATTGCTCTTCACTTCAACTTCTGTACCTTCTTGTTCAGGACAAGTGCTGGGAAGATTGCAGACTCCAGCAGAAATGAAAAACGGGGTGAAACTAATCTCCATCCCTGTTACCAGTGAAACAGTACCTTAAAAAGAGAACTATTATCAAAATAGGAATGCCAGGTGGTCAAACCCAACCAGATACTACCAGACCTTATCAGCCAAATTTTATTCTTCATGCAAACACATATACAATAATCATAACAAGGTATCTACACAATATTAAAAACAACCACAATAACTAAATAAAAGAGTGTAAGTAAACTCACTGGGCCTGTCTCCAGAACATGTGATACCAAATCAAATGCTAATGAAATGATCCTCTCTGACAGAAAATCGAGGCTCTGCATGCAAAAATACACTTTAAGAGTTCTAATTTGACGAAAAAAGTAATAAATGGCAGGAACACAGGCTATTAATCAGCTACATTCATGATAGACAACAGTGCATAGTGCATACTGCTTCTATAATATATTATGGCAACTACCCACCAATTACATTTAGGTAAAACATAAAAGAAAAGTGAAATTACAGCTATATTCTTGCTATGTCCCACAATCTTAAGAGCACAGTTTACAATTTCTGGCATTAACCTGTAGAAAATAAGACAATGAGCATCAATAGAGGTTCTGCTTTCCTTATAAAAATCAAACAGAAACTAGCTCCTACTTGTCAGAATAATTGCCATTTTTCTATCCCAAATAAAAATCAAACAGACTAGTGGCTTACTTGTCAGAATACTTGCGGTGGCGGGTGACCAGCACAGAGAAAATGAGTAAACTCCTTTTTCCAGCCTTCATTCGCAAAGCATATTCATCTTCCATGTCAATAATATCAAAGTTCAAGGAGCCCAGAAGTCCAATCAAGGCACGGCAAAATGAAGGCAGAACCGGAACTAATGCTGAAGGCATATGAGACCTCACCTATAAAACTAAGTGAAATTCAAAAAGAATGGAAGATAATGTGATTTAGGAAAAAAGAATATCATAGATCGGGATATATTTTCACAAGAATGCACTATAATTCCTCCATATGGAGTATGCAACGGTGTTTGAGTTAGATCTGAACTAAAAAATACTTGCAGCCATCATGTCCATGGTTTAGCACTGAAGTTCTGCAGATACAAATAGATACTGATGGTTGTGGATCCCTTTGACTTCCCAATACCGTAATAGAAAGAGTTACTTACAGCAAAATATACACATTTGCATACAACGAGAAGGATCTTCTCTATTTCCGATTCCATTCTACCATGGGTGGATAAAACCTGTCCCATGCACCATACAACCAGTCACTAAAGAAGTGTAATACAACTTCTTAGCTAGAACAAGGAATATAATACAAACAAAAAGAAGAGATACAACAACAACCTTTTCAACAAGTTGATGGAATACAGCTAACATGGGTACAAGAATATCCTTTGCTATTAGCTCTAGTTGTGGTGGCACAGGTTCCTTAGCAACTTTAGGATTTAAAAAGTACTGCCAGATCCAAAAAAAAAAAGACGTTAGTAGAGTATTAAGTATCATCAGATTAACCTTTAAAGTTCTGTATGAAGAATTTTGAATATGAACGACCATTTGTAGGTAGCTTCTCGACGTGAAATTGGGAAAGAAGAATAGTAGCTAATTATCCGAGCAAAACAAAGCAAACCTGGAAAGGTCTTAGGAGTGTCTGAAGGACAGTGAGAGCATTGACAGCTTTTAATCCTGAAATTGCAGGTTGGGAATTTAAAGTACTAATGTAAATAGCACGCTGGACGTCGGAAACAAGTTCCGGCCAAGAATTCTTCTCAACAAATTCAGCTACAACAACGATCCGAAACTGCCGAAAAACAACACACACTTGCCAGTAAATATCAACAACAAAAAGAAACAAAAATGGCATTAAAATGAGGAAGGACATGAAAAAGCGAGTTATATATGTAAAAAGAGAAGTACCGCTTCAACTAAGACTTTAAGAAGCACAGAATCAACTTGCAGCAAAGTTCTCAAGAGCTCATCCTTAAACTCCTTACTGACTTGAGAGTTGACGATATTCCGGCGAGTGAAGTTCTTAAGGTATGTGGCGGCGGCAACTTTCTGACCCGGAGTCTCTCCACCTAAGAAGTCAAACAATCGATTAAGAACCAAAAAGAAAAGGAAAACAAAGAGACATGAAAATGAATTGAGTAGGAGAGTGGAAATGGTACCGACCGGCGACGATGGAGAGAAGAGAGAAAGGGAAGTTAGGGAGGAGAGAGAGACGATCGAGAGCCTGGGTTGAGGAGCGGACGACATTGCCATCGGGGTTGAGAGTGTCGTTTAAGAGTTGAGCGATCTGAGCAACCTCCAAATCCATTGGGAGAGCTTTTTGCTGAGGATGGTATGAGAGAACCCTAAAATTTTGCTTTCTCCAGAACAACGGAAAGAAGAGGGAGTGATTGATGATGTGTTGGCGGGAAAGAAGAAATGAGTCGACGATGTCTGTTACTTTTTGTTTTTGGGGTTTTTTTTTTAACAAAGGAAAACTAAAATTTAAAAAAAAACTCTAAGTAAAGCTCTTGCTTGTCCTAGTGGAAGAGATAAAGATAATTATAGCTAAAACCTAGGCATACCAAACTGAGACACAAGCCATTCATCTCATAACAGCCATCAACTCTTAGGGCCTGCTTTTTTGGAAATCTAAGCTAATCAATCTTCTCTCGCATAACCTAAAACTCAAACAGGATTATGGTTTAGATACTTTTCTGATGCACGTGATCCTTATATGAAGTTAAGTGCAAAGCATAACTCGTATCTCTATGTGACAAAAGAAAATCTATTAAAGATTCAAGCTTTCAAGAGAGAGGTGGAGTTCTAAGAGAAGCCATACGAAAACACACAGTTTTTATTTAATGGAAAGGGTTAATAGCAAACAAAAAAATCTCAAATTCTACTCAGTTTTTTATTTATAGTCTGAACTTTAAAATATGGCAATTAAATACTCACTTTCAATTTCTTTTAATTCTAGTCCGACATTAGTGTCTACATAAAATTTG
>JAOQMP010000210.1:56354174-56420372 GCA_027563575.1 Erythroxylum pedicellare
TAGCTACAATATAATTAATTAATATGAATTACAATAGTTTAATTAATCAACATATTTCAATATAATTAATTAATTAATTAAAATATAATAAACTTTTATTTCTTAATATTTTTTATAAACTAACCATAATAATAATATCTATTCCCATTAATCATTATATTTATTTTCATTCCTATTATGATTATGTCGTAGCAATACTAATTTTGCTAATAGTAGGCGGGACGGGTCACACATTTCAAGAACTGCAACGTCATCGGACAGAGGGCCCAAACATTCTGGGTTGCATCTCAGTGGGCCTGCCATGGCGTGGCCCCTCCTTAATTGCTTCGATCCAACATTGTTCAAATTTCAGAGCGGTCAGGCGGGAAGTGTTCCAATCTTCTATTCAAAAACAGAAAACCCATTTCTTCTCTACCATCGTTCGATCGATCAATTAATGGATAGTTTAGATAGATAGATCGTAGTTACCATTTCAATCCGTCATTCACTTTCCTTTTATTCATACGTATGTCTCAAGAAGTCTCCGCCTCCGCCTCCTCCTCCTCCTCCCCCCCTTATGTTTGCAGCGAGAACCAGTTTGAATTGGCGGTACCATGCGCGTTCCCTCCACCAAGAACGCCTCTCAACTCTATTCCAGATCCTTCTCAGTGCTCCAACGACCCTAGGCTGTCCGAGAACAAGCTCAAATTAGATGGGATTGGGACTACCAGGCACAATGCTGCTTCTGCTGCTGCTGCTGCAACTCCCAAGACTAAGACCGCGCACTCGGAACCCACCTCAGCTCACAACACGCCGGCTAAGAGATCTTCTCTTTACAGTGCCACTCCCCTGCATAGAACCATTACCAAAGCCAGACAACAACACATCACCTCTTCTTTCACTGCTACCACACCAATTTCTGCTGATGCTCCGCAATTTGAGCTCCACCAAGACCCTTCCTTCTGGAAGGATCACAATGTTCAGGTTGTTTCCCTCTTCTTTTACTGTCACTTGTTTCTGCTCATACTATACTGCTTCTCAGAGATTGAAACAAGCTTTTTATTTATTACTTTCTTGATTTTATTATCAAAATGAAGAACAAATTTTAATAAAGAGTTTTTTGTTTGCCCCACTTTTTGGTGAGATCAGGTTCTGATAAGAGTTCGACCATTGAATAACATGGAAAGCGTTTCCCAAGGTTACGGTCGGTGTTTGCGGCAGGAAAGTGCGCAGTCATTGTTATGGCTAGGCCATCCTGAGACCAGATTCACCTTTGATCATGTTGCTTCCGAGACTATATCACAGGTTCTTGCTTTTTATCAATTCACACATTCCCTACCCACTACATGCGCAAACATCACTCTGGAGAAAGACAAACCGGCGTAGAATTGAAGTATTGAATATGTAAATTAGTCCAATCTTTTGCAGGAGCAACCTGTAATAACGGACTTTCAGAATGAATCATAATGCTGAAATGTTAAATGCAGGAAAAGCTATTCAGGATTGCTGGACTGCCTATGGTGGAGAACTGCATATCTGGGTATAATAGCTGTATGTTTGCTTACGGCCAGGTGTGTTTCATGCGTTGATATATGACACTAAAACCAAAACACGGTCTAATGTGCTTAAGATGCCACATTGCAGACAGGCAGTGGCAAAACGTATACCATGATGGGTGACATAAATCAAGTGGATGGTACACTTGGTGACAACTGTGGGATAACGCCTCGCATATTCCACTGCTTATTTTCAAGGATTAAGGAGGTTTGCTGATGCATTTTTTCTTCTATCACCGTCAGAAAAGATCCATATTCGGTACATCCTTCCACAATTTTTTCTTTTTTGGTTTCTGGATTTGTAGGAAGAAGAAGGCAGAAGGGCTGAAAACCTGAAGTTCAGTTGTAAATGTTCTTTTCTGGAAATTTACAACGAGCAGATAACAGATCTCTTGGAGCCTTCATCAACAAATTTACAAGTATTTCAACAGATTCCTTTACCTAATCCATCAAGAGACATGTTCTATATACAGGAACTTATATATACGTATGTATATATACATTGTTATTCGGGTAAATCCTAAGCCTGTCGTTTCATACTGTAGCTCAGAGAGGACATGAAAAAAGGCGTTTATGTAGAAAATCTTACAGAATATAATGTCACAACTGTTGATGATGTCACAAAGCTTTTGTTACAGGTGAGTGAAATATTTTCTTTGTTGGCATCTAGTTATTTTGCTTGAACATCTTGGTCATATTCCACAAATACAGGGGGCTGCAAATAGGAAAATCTCAGCAACTTACATGAACAGTGAAAGTAGTCGTTCTCACAGCGTTTTTACTTGTACAATTGAGAGCTGGTGGGAGAAGGATTCCATGAATCATTTTAGGTTTGCAAGGTTAAATTTGGTTGACTTGGCTGGTTCTGAGAGGTAATTGGTCTTCTTCTGTGGCCATTTTCCAATTATCTTCTTCACAGCCGGACTGAGTTCCATATTTATTAGGCAGAAAAGCTCTGGAGCAGAAGGAGATCGTCTGAAAGAAGCTGCAAACATAAACAAATCCTTATCGACTTTAGGGTAACTGGACCATCGGGCCTTTTTCTCAATCACATTTTGTAGGACAGTACTGCAATCTTGTTTCTCTTTAAGAAGTTGCTATTTTCTTGTTGCGGATCGCGGATATAAATTCTGATCACTAGTTGGTACTATTGTTGCTGTTGATACTTGTTTACTTGTACCAAGTTATCGTGTTGCATTGCATTGTTCTCCATTGTATCACATTGAAAATGTATATTTCACTGTTCTAATATTTGTTGATTGCCCACTTTTTGCTTTTAGATTGGTGATAATGTCTTTGGTTGATCTCGCCCACGGAAAACAAAGGCATGTTCCCTACAGAGATTCTCGGCTAACTTTTCTTCTTCAGGTTTGATTTGAATAATTGATGCCCTTCATCCTTGAATATGGATGGTCCTATCAATTTCTATATTTGCTAGTTCTTTCGTCCATAACTTCGTAGTAAGAAGGTTTTGTGTTCGTGTGTTTTGTTGTAGGACTCATTGGGTGGAAATTCAAAAACCACAATTATTGCAAATGTCAGCCCTTCTACATGGTCTGTGTAAAAATGCATATATTTTCTCGCTACGTTCCTATGCTTTTATTAGTTTTTTGTTTATCTCATAAATTCATTTCTTGCAGCTCTGCGCATGAAACATTAAGCACTCTGAAGTTTGCTCAGCGTGCAAAACTCATCCAGAATAATGTAACAACACCCAACTTCCAAAAATTGTCATATTTAGTAAAAAAATTGAACATTTTTTTATCTTGCTTTCATTGTTTTACAGGCTAAAGTGAATGAAGATGCATCGGGTGATGTTGGTGCGCTTCAGCAGCAAATACAGCAGCTAAAGGTATGAACTGGGGGGATATTTTAGCTGTTCTAATTTTTCCTTACCAATTTGCAATTGTAATTTATTATCTTAGCAAATTTTCATAAACATGCAGGATCAGTTGTCCTCTCTAATGAAGTATAATGGCCTCCCTAGGTCACTCTCCACTTGTATGCCAAGATTTGGACAATCCAGATTGGCTGACGTGTCTGAAATATACAATTTCTGTGAAGATGGAGCAGCAACTATCAACCAGGATACTTTGGACCTGGGAAATAAGAGGGTAGGATTCCACGTCAGCAGAAGGATTATTTGTTCTTTTATAGCAATTGTGTGACAAATGTTAGTGATCGGTATCTCTGATATCCAAAAAGCAGATGAAACAAATGGAAGCCGCATTGGTTGGTGCACTTCGGAGAGAAAAGATGGCTGAAAATGTGATTCGTGAGTTGGAGGCAGAAATTGAGAAGATGAATCAATTTGTACGTCTATCTCTAGCTGTACCTTTCTATCTTCCTGTGAAGAATAATCCCCTCACCATCAGGAAATAATTTGTCAAACACATTTACACTTCAACTGGTAGACATAAAAGTAAAAGCAATCTTTGACTATGCCAATGTTTATAACTGAGGATGCTTTGCAGGCTTGCCAGAGGGAGGAGGAAATGCAGCATACCAATATGATGTTAACGGTCCAACTGGAGAAGATTAAACAGATGGAGAAGTTATCAAATGGTTCACAGCCTTCTGACCATTGTCTCCTAGAGCAAAATAGAGCTTTGAAGGAAGAAATTCAACTACTCCGTGCAAGGATTGAGAAAATTCCGGAGCTGACAGATTTTGCTTTGGAAAACGCAAGGCTTCATGAGCAACATCAATTGTAAACATTGCAATTCACACTTATGCTTTAGATGGGATCTATATATTCCAATTGTAATGGACTTCTCCACATATTTTATTGTCAGATTTCAAAGTTTTTATGAGCAAGGAGAGCGAGAAAAATTGCTAGGTGAAATTTCACAATTACGGGATCAGGTATTAGGATATCTTCATATTATTTCATCTTATGGTTCACCCATAAAAATTATAATGCATTATGTCCATGGTAATTATGCTTACTGTGCGTTTTTTTGTTTTCTTTTTCCCACTGGAGTTCCAGTTACTAGAAAGGCATGAAAGAAATCCCATTGCTTCAAGATATGACAATCAGGTAGAATATCATCGTCAACCATCTATGTAACTTGTGCCTTTTGATCAGCAATCCTGGTTTCTAATCTGTAGCTTCTGAGAATGCAGGAGCATGACACTAGAAAGCAGTTGGAAGCTTGCAGGAAATTGAATTCACAATTGTTTAGGTACTGTCTTAGACCTGTTTGCCAATTTTAGTGTTTGTCGCCTATCAACTGCTTGGCCATTAAGGACTTGGGAAACAATACATAGGTTAGGCTTTCTGTTTGCATCCACAATTTTGATTTGGCAATCTTTAGAAATCGTCTCTAATTTCTGAAAGATCATGCAATGGCCTAGGATGTCGTTGAAGGATGAAAGATTGTTTTTCATCGATATAAAACCATTCAAGTTGTCGGGTGAGGGAACAGGATAGATCCTACATAATCCTAACACACTATTACAGAGAAGTTTGTTAGGCTGAAAGCATAATCCAATTACAATCAATTTGCATCTATGGAATAGTATTATGGTTATAACTTGATCATCTGATTTGCCATGCCAGGGGCATCTTTCTAGTTTTCTTTGTTCTATTGTTCTACCTTTTATTTAGAATTCAGTTTGAGGGAGAGCTTTGGAGCAATTGGTAAAAGTTGGTCCTTGGTGACCAGGTGGGCACAAAGTACATTGGCCTTTTTTTTTTCGACGGGTTTTCCTCTCTGCATGAATTGCAAATGATTTCTTTTCAATGCATTTGACTTTTAGATGGTGATGTTATGATCTAGATAGAAAGAAGTTAATTTAGTTTTCAAATAGAGTTCTTGAGCTTATTCCTCAATGTAAACTATGGTTTCTTTTTCAGAGAAATTGATGAATTGCGAGAACAAGTGATAATGTACGTGAAGAGTAGTGGTCAAACTGCATTTGAGAATGTAAGGACTGGTTCCAGGTATCGGGATAAAGAATTAGTTAAAGCAACTCAAGCCTGTGTTATAGGCATCCTATAATCGTACTTCCTTGCAGGTGACTGATTCTTGCCCATTGGACCCCCAAGAGTTTAGGCACGCTGATAAGTATTCATTGGTAAGCAATACCGGAGTATACATTTAATGGTTATTTGTTGATTGATACTCATCTACCCATTTTACAGGTTGAAACGGTTTCTACTGGAAGTGATTCAGGGGATGATGTGGATTCTCATATCCAGGAATATGATGCAGTTCTGCTATACAAACATGGTTCAGATGTGGTCGCAAATTCTGGCTCTATTGTTCAGCCTAGAAATAGTCAAAAGGAGTTGATTAAAGCTAGGGTGCTAGGTAGAGCTGTGGAATCTGAGCAAATTGATTCTTTGGAATTAGAAAATTTAAGAAAGCCAGTTAGTAGCTCAGTCATGAATGGCAGTGATGATTTGAAGATAAAATCTTTGCAAGCTAAGTTAGACATGATTACAAAAGATCTCGAGGAGGCCAGTTTACGTAATTGTCAATATCAAGAGGTTCAAGAATCACAATTAGCTCATCAACGTGAAAATGAGTTGGTACGCAAAGAGGTTGAGATGGAGACTAGTAGGACAATTATTGATTTGCAGGAGGAACTTATGAGGCTTAAGTGGGATCTTAATGAAAAATTATGTTGCATGGATGAAGAAAACATGAGATTAAGAAACGCAATGGCTGCTAAAGAGGAAGAATTGATGATGCTTCGCCAGGAGTGGGAAAGAGCGACCTTGGAACTAACAAACTTCCTTGTTGAAGGGGCCAAATCCCTCAAAGATGCTTCTAGTCAGATTGAAAGTATTGCTTGTTCATTTCCTCAAGGTAATGTTTGGATCAGCGAAAAGGTTGTGAGGGCTGCTAGAGCTTGCATCGACAAGGAAGAAACGATAAAACAACTTCATGAAAGCTTAGCGGATGCACAACAGATGGTTGTGGACATGGAGCTGAAGGTGAATTCCTTGAAGGAAGCAACAATGGCTTTGAATGATTTTCCTCAAGCAGATAGGGATGACAACACAGAAGAGGCAGTTCACCTGCGTGCTTTGTTAAATGAAAAGAACAATATGGTAAAGTTGCTAGAAAGTGAAGTTAAAGACAAGGAGGACCATAGTCATGAAGCAGAAAAACGTGCTGATGCTGCATTCCTGCTTGTAAAATGGCTTTCTGATCAATACAAGGTTTCTTACCATAACAGCACTGAGAGAAGTACTCGGATCTCAGAACTGGTTTCTCCTACTGGCAGTGATAAGCCTTTTGAGGGGAGCATTGATGCACATAATTGGGATGCTGAAGCTACTGAGGCTCAAAATGAGTTGAAAAATTTAATTTTCGAATCCCATAATGCTTTTAAAACATGTTATAGGGATGTGGAAGTGCACATGGCAGCTGCCCAAGCAGATATTCTTGAAGTTTCTACAACCTATATGAGTTTGGTTCAGGAATTAGTTGAAGAAACTCACGAATTGAGGTGTAAAACTGCAGCAGTGAAAGACGACATGTCTTCCCATCCTTCTACGGTTAAAATGCAAGGACTAAAACCACCTAATTCAATAGAGCCTGGCTTTCTATATTTATTAAGAGATGAAGTTGCTAAGGTGAATGAAAGACTTAAGATCATACATGATTCCTTTGACACAAAAGCAAGAGCAGATTGTTGCATATCGACAGATGAATATCTAACAGAGACAGATAGCTGGAGTGCTGATAGTTCTACATCAAGTTATTCCACATTAGGACATGGTATTCCATCCAAAAATAATTTTTCTGGTGATATGTTGGACAAATTCTTATATACCTGCCACTCAATCTCTAGCAACATACCTAAACAGATGGTTAAACCAAAATTTCAGAAAAGCTTAGTGGTTGAATCTGAGAAGCGGTTGAATAAATTTCAGAAATATGACGAATTTATGCCATTCTCTCTCAGAAATGAGTTGGATATGACATTTACTGCTTTCAACAAGTTATATAATCGTTTGACCAGAGTGTTCAATTGGAATGATGTAGTGGATAATAGTGGCTCTCAAGGTACATATCTTTGTGAACTGTTTTGTTGTGATAATTACGGCAAATTTCTACTAGATGTGGAGTTAACACAACTAACATATGGCACTGGCAGATTCGATGGATATGGTTCGGTCTTGTGTGTTGAGGCAGGAGATTGCTGAGGCATATTGCCATAGTGCTGGGCAGGTACACTTGATTATTGAAATCTCACATGTATTATTTACAGAATTAGGCCATATTTTATTATTGTTGCAAAATAATACATTTATAGCTTTAAAAATCCAGCAAATGTCTAAAAAAAAAAAAAGAGAAGTCACTGTAACCTTTTCCCCTGGATATTTGGATTGTGCAGGTAGTAGCTGATAAAAAGGCAAGCCATGCTAGTGTATTCTTAAGAAACTGTGAAGAAGCCCATGCAACCATGAAAGAAGCTGATCATATGTTGAATGCATTAATGAAATCAAATGAAAGTGCAAAACAACTGAATGTTATGTGGAAGAAAACCAGTGAGGGACTAATGTCAGAAAGATCACTTTTAATTGAAGAAAATTGGCAACTCAAGTCTTCATTAGATTTGAAAGAAGGAGAGAACAAATTACTCTTTGATGAAATGTCACTGGGTTTTATAGAACTAACAAACTCCATTTCTTTGCTGGAAGGATATTTCCTAGAAATGCAAAAAGAAATGGAGGACAGTTACAGAATGTTATATTCAGATCTTTTATCCGTGGGAAGAGAGATGCTCTATACCGTTTGCAATTCAAGATCATTACTGGTAGATGTTTGTTCAGATATCCTAGAGAAAGGATTCACTTGTTTTGTCTTCTACCAATGCCTTGCAGCAGGGATTATCCATGGAATATCAAGTTCTAATGTGCAACCTCATCTCTATCCATTCAGGCCGTCAGAACACGCGATGGCATCAAACACTTTGCAACATAGTTGTTCGAGTGTTCAAGATAGAGTCTTGTTTGAAAGGGATCAGAACGAATTCATAAATTTGGATCAGAAAGAACTGAATCCATTACAGCGTGATTTAGTAAATGAAAATTTGTCTCTTAGGAGAGAACTTGAAAGGAAAGATGTTTTGTTGAAGGGTTTGTTTTTCGATTTTAGTTTGTTGCAAGAAACAGCCTCCAATAGGAAGGATAGGAAAGATGAAACTCAAAAGTTAGTTCTGGCATTGAACAGTGTTCGACATGACCTAGATCAGAAAACAAACCAGCTAGAGGACCTGCAGTTTCAACTGAGACAAGTTGAATGTCAATTACTAGATACTGAAAATGCTTTGTTCATATCAAATTCCAATCTTGAGCAAGCTCAAGAAACAGCAACCTCTCTGTCTGAACAAAATGCCGAGTTGAGAATGCTTCTGAAAGACATCTATCTCAAAAATTCTGAAGCTGAAGAACAGTTGGAAGAATATAAGCAGGTTGTTAAGGGGTTGGAAGAAGAAATTATTCACTTGACAACCTTTGCTGAGAGAAACTCGCATGCCTCTGCTGAAACCATTGAGAAAGAATTAGCAAAGGTTACAAACGAAAGAGATGAATTCTGTAGAGAAATATGCTCTTTGAATGATAAACTGGAAATGGCCAACGTATTGGCTGATGAAAAAGAAGCCATTGCCGTTGAAGCTCGACAGGTTTTTTACTCAAGAACTATTTCTTTTTTAGTTGAGGCCCATCGTTACAGGTGGATTTTAATTTGTGCGTTAATTTTCCAGGAGTCAGAGGCAAGTAAACTATATGCCGAACAGAAAGAAGAGGAAGTAAAGATTTTAGAGAATTCTGTAGAAGAGCTCGAGTATACAGTAAATGTGCTGGAGAAAAAGGTATGCTTCATGGCTCTGATAAGTCTAGATCAGATTAACTGCAAAAAGTTCTTGCCTTGGTTAAACTAATTGAAGTTTATTTGTGTTACTTACCGCTTCCTAGTTCTTCCTCCTAAATATTTCTGTATGTTTTTCTTTTTTAGGTCTGTGAAATGAGTGAAGAGGTTGAAAGACATCGGCTGATGAGAGATTCATTAGAAATGGAGCTTCGGTGTTTGAGACACAGATTATCAACTGTTGAAAATCTCTCTGATGTTACGGATTCAGAAAATAGAGATTTTTCCAATAATGAACATCATATATCCAGGTTGGATAACTTATCTCATTCCTGATACTTGATTCGTTCATTTTCCTTTTCTGCATCTAGACAATATATTGACCTGCGCAAACTGCACGGTAGGTTGTTAGAACTTCACGAGGCACATAATCAGATAAGGCTTCTCAAGAATGACATTGCAGACAAGGAGAAAGAGGTATGGCTTGATTTGGTGCCGAGTGATAGGCTTCAATTAGGAGTTTCAGAATTTGTGGTTATATGCTTTACATGCTCTCTGGTCTACTCTACGTTCTAAAACAAAAAGTTCAATATTTGAAGCTCAAGCAAAGAAAAGAGTACATCTCCGAACTTGTATTGCATTCTGAGGCCCAAGCGTCACAGTATCAAGAGAAGGTAGTATTCCCACGCTTGAACCACCTATATCAAGTCATCAATTTGTATCGTGCGTAAAACTTTGGAACAAGAATTCATGCGAATGCTCCATGCACGAATCTGATATTTGATTTACAGGTCTCAGAGTTTAATTTGATTTCAACAAGAATCAGAATTTTGGCATCCATAACAACAACCAGGATTTTTTTTGCCACATTATCTTAGGCTGTAACAAGAAATGCAATTTGTTATGTATCACGTGTAATAGTTCTGTTATTACATTCTGAACAGTATAAGACTTTGGAAGCTATGATTCGTGAAGTAAAAACCAAGTTATCGAACTCAGAACCAGCAACTTCAACATGGGAAAAAAGTGTGAAAAGTTCAACGAGAGTGAGGGGTTCAAGTTCACCACTTAGATGCATTACGAATTTAGTTCAGCAGATAAATTTGGAGAAGGATGAGGAACTGACAGTGACAAAGCTTCGTATAAAAGAGCTAGAGACAGCATTGACTGATCGGCAAAAGGAGGTTTAGTATCTTTTATCACTCTTAACAGTTTGCGTCAAATGCATTAATATACATGTCAAATTTCAACTTCAGCCATCTTTTAGTTTCAAAGTTCAAATTGTAATTCTGAAAAACCCTTTGTTTACGTCTTTCTGTCTCCCTGTGTCGATCTCACTTATTTACTCCCTCTCCCACGCACAAACAATGGCGCATTTGTAAGCAAGAAAGGAATACTCATGCAAACAGTAGAAACATTGATGTAAGCACATAGTCCAGAAGAATACTTTCAATGTGTAAGTCAATTTGATCCATATCTTATCCTGCGTCAGGTATGCATGCTAAACGCAAGGCTGGCAGCTGCAGAAAACATGACGCATGATGTCATTCGTGATTTACTTGGCGTGAGATTGGACATGACAAACTATGCAGTAAGTTTTGAACTGTTTAACTTCAAACAATGAAGACTTATAATGCATTGCACAATTTGATGCATCTTTCTTTATTTTGTGTTCTAGAACTTGATTGACCAGCACCAGCTTCAAAAATTAGTTGAGGATAGTCATCAGCAAATAGAGGAACTCAGAGAAAAGGTATAATTTCTATGCAATATATATATATATACTTATATTTGATATTTTGTTGTCTGATCCCTTCTTTTCTATTGCGTAAGGAGCAAGAAATACTGAACCTAAAGAATCAGATTAATGACCTCACAAAGGAAAGAGAGAGGTCAGAATCCTTCATCCTAATCCGCGGCTAGAGTATTCCATATCTTTCAAACAATTAGTTTAATGTAATAGTTGCAGCCCTGAATTTGAAAAAGAGAAGAGAGCAGTTAATTGCAAGTCTTGCACCTACAAGCTTTTAATTATGTTTGCATTTCGTCATTTCAGTTGTATGTGTGAGATAAATGAAAAAGCAACAGAGATTCTAGCTGCCCACGTGACCATAGAGCAGCTTAAAGAGCGGGATCAGTTGCTTTCGGCACATAATGGAATGTTGAAGGTATGGACTACAAAAAGAACAGCCTTCCTCGAATTCTGGTTGCAGCCAGTGTTGTTTCTTCATGTTTTGTTTTTCACTTAATGTTTTACTGCTGCAGATGGATAAAAGTAATCTACTAAGAAGAAATGCCGAACTGGATGAAATGGCAAAAGCCCTTCTTGGAACACACGGTGACCAAAAGCAGATTCAAAAGGCGTCAAAGGACGAGGCATGTTTCAATTCTGCCATAGTTTTCTATAAATGCCTTGATTTAGTCTCACTCACAGCTTGAGTTTGGTTGATATTATAGGGAAAGAGTGTACTGAAATTGGGTGGTTTTGATTTAGCTCAGAAGTTATCTCATTCTGAGAGGCTCCTTTCTCGTGCGAATAATGAACTTGTTCAGTATCACAGAGCGAGTGCTAGTCATGCGCATGTCAAGACCAATGCACGTCACAGAATTCAGACACAGGTAATTGAGCTTTGCATGAATGTACGCGGTGTATCGACCAAAGCTGGATATAATACAATTTTCATACCCCGAATGTTTATGGTTACAGAAAGTAGAAAGCTTGATATGAACAAAAGCCTTCGACCTCTTACACTTGGCTCACCACCACCACACCTCGCCTACTAGAATGCTAATGCCCGAGGCTTACTGTTTGATGAAAGGTACAATATTGTTATCCTTTCTTAAGCTTCATCGAAGATTGTGTTGGTGATTTTGGTGTACTGTCATAGTTGGATTGCAAACGATCGAGCAGGTTCCTTGGTTTCCGGTGAGAATGGCGTAATTTTTAAAGTTGCCTTGTGACTCTCAATTTGAGTTCTGCAAATATATATAAGTTGCCGCTTGTAATGATTAGCAAATCATCTTGTTGCTGTTGTGAACTTTTGAATCTGGAGATGCCAACATAAAGTTGATAATTGATTGGGGTGTTTGTTCAATCTACTCTGCCCTTTTACTTGTTATAAATCCTGATAATACTTCTCAATGTTCCTGGCCTTTTAGATAGGTTTGATAAAAAAGGCAGATCAGTACAAAGTTTAATTTGATTGAACTTTAAGTTGAAATAGGTCTTATAACCGGTCCATTGTCAACCTTACTTTTAGACTAGCGACATTCAAAATTAAAAAGCCATCACATTGTGGCTAAAAATCCATTACCTCTTCATTTATCTTCGTTTCATTATATATTTTTGTCAAGACATGTTAGCTGAAATTCCATATAACTAACAAGACCAGAAAACTATACAGGCTGCTTGATTGCTCATAATTGACCATAGACAATGAGATGTAACTCTTCTTAGACCAACCTGCATTGTCCTGCTGTCACACACACCTTAGTCCCTTTCATACTCGGCTGTTGAATTCAGAGGGCTGTGAACAAAATTAGTAGTGAACTTCTAGACACCAGGTAATGAAGAGGAGTGATTGAACGAGTAAAAGAATACAAAAAGTATTTAAAAGCAACATCCTAAGAATTCATCAGAAAATGTGCAAGCATCGACTTGGACGCTAATCTCCAAAGTCTTTTACCCATCTAAGCTTCTACAATGAGCCCTGGCCTCCACACAAGGGGGTAGCATTGCAGGTAACCAAACTTCTGCACAATAAGCTAACCGAACAAGTTTGGAGATTGATTAATGTAGTGAACAATGAGATGTTACCTTTAGATTTTCAAATTTGGTTACTAGTCTCATGTATTGGTCACGTGCTTCTGGGTAACGGACCATGGATTTGACTCTTGCGAGTGCATTTTCAACTCCAGCAACTTTCTGTTTACGGCTAACTCTCAGGAAGTCGTATTCATCGTTTTTATCAGTTTCTGATATGGACTTTCCAGTAGTAGGTTTTTCTGCCCTAAAACCTCTTAAGCCAGCTCCTTTTCGCCTCCAACGTAATATTGCCTTTTCAACAATACCAACAGACCAAACAACCCTTTTATATTGCTTGCGAACTTGATGTGCCCTCACATGAGCCTGCAAATAAGAGCAGACACAAATAAGCATTTAAATGCAATAAGCTTTTTGCCATTTAACAGGGCAAGTAGCAAAGAGCAAGACTTTTCAATGGAAGAACAAATAAAGTCATGACAAGCGCTTAAATGTGAAGACATCCAGTTGTGAGATTATGGGACCGATAATGGATGGATTTGATATCCTGCAAATCAAGTGACGGTCCAAAAACTTGACATAAGTAATTTAGGTAATGCCTTTGATTCATTTATAGTTAGCTGTGTTGGACTCAGACTTCATCAATTCAAATCCTCTCAAACAGCTATTTGCACTTCTTTGCCCCATTGGAGCAGTGTGACTCTGATCATGTCAAAAGTTTCTGAAAAGTTAAGTAGCTACCTAACATGCAGAAATTTACCTGGATTTTTACAATTCGATCACGTATCTTTATAAATTCTTTCCTGCCCTTCCAGCCACGATACTTTTGTTGGATTTTTACTGCTGCAAAATGCAAATAATCTTGAAAATGGCTCTTTTGAGCTTTGTACATAGGACCAAGAGCAGCCAGGTCAAGTGCAAGTTCAGAAGTATCATTGCCTAGAGTGTTGCTCTTATGTAATTGTCTATGACAAAATGAATTGGCCCGGTAGACCGATTGGATAAGAGCTGCAGCATGAGCAGATTTCCGAACAGCAGCAAGAGATCCTCTCAAGGACAGCTGTCCATCCAACTGCTTACTTGATGGACTAGCAGCTTCGGCTGCAACCTCAGCCACTTCTTCTGCCGAAATTGCTGCATCAACACTATCCATCAGATTTTCTTTCATATTTAACAAGGAAAGATGCCTCGCTAGAAATGCTTCAGCGAGATATGCAGCAATTCCTTTATGCCCCTGACTTGATGCTAAATCTGCAGCAGATTTCCCCCCAGGAAATGTTGAGGTTGGATCGTCAACAGCTGTTGGATCCACTCCCAATTTAACAAGCTCAACCACTGTCTGCTCTCTGGAGGAAGGGACAAAATTAACGAATATATACTCAGTAAAGAAAAAAACTTGTAATTGGCACAAGAGTCAACTTTCACATGAATTAAAACAGAACATCAAAGGAAACTGGAAGTGAATAAGCAACAATTTATCCAATAAAAGGATGTAAAATCAATTAAGTGAAAATATTTTCTGTGAAGACATGGTAGGAGTTCTTTACAACATCAGTAACGAAGGTTTCTGGAAATCATCATGCTCTTAATAGAGTAAGAAATCACACAACATTTGGAACAAGAAAACTCTTACTTGATTAGAATGAAATGAGAAGAAAACTGAATTATAGCAATTTAACCTGCCAAAATATGACGCCCAATGAAGTGCTGTTCTTCCTTGTGAATCTCTAAAGTTTGGATTGCCTCTAGCATTGATTATAAGACTCAAAGCCCAATTGTAACCAAGACCTGCAGCCAAGTGTATAACCCCTTGTCCTTCTTCATCTAAAATATCTGGACCTTTACCACCTTCATGAATCCTATAGATAAGCCACTCACACAGTTTATCCTTCAACAGTTTTTGGATTAGTTTATCTCTGGAGTCCATGCAACCACCTTCATACATTCTGCAACTCGTGTTATCCTTTTCGCAGTCATTTTCCTCTGAAGTTTGCTTTGACTGCATGGTACTTCTTAGCTTGCATCCATTGCACTCATTGTTGGAACAGTCCAACCACTTCTTCTCTTGATCCAAAGTTAACAATTTTGCCAAACGGACCTGAAAGCGTACTTCTTCCTCCACAGTGCTTCTGAACAGCAGATGTATACTTTTTGATGGAATTTCACGATATTCAAACTCCCTCACCTCACTGCATGCTAATCTGTTCCGGCAGGTGACATAAAATGGAACACGCCCAGCAGCATGTGGAGGGGCATAACATCTTATGGAACTATCAGTCAAAATTTCAGCAAGAACTTCAACTTCACCAAACATACAACCCCACTTAATTTCATCTGAAAGTTTCTTGCTTCCCAAAAATGCACCAAAGATTATAACCTGATGAGAAAAGCAACCATTGAACATCACCAAAAACTTATACTTCTGTTGAAATCTTAATTCAAAGAGAATGAGAAGGCCTTAAGCTCAGGATACATACTTTTGTTTCGACACCACAGCATGCCCACTCTGGAGAAAAATCAGATATACTAAATAGCTGTTCCTGGGAGAGAGATGGACCAAGCGAATCAATATCCAGTTGCATATGCCGGGAGAAGCTGGATACTTCCTTCTCATCATTCTCAGTGTCAAGCGTGCTCCAGTATTTGCCAGAGTCAGAAGCCATCAAAGATCCATCACAATCTCCACCAATTTGTTCATCCATCCACTTTCCAAAGCTATCAAGTCTTTTGAATTCTGCTCTATCGTCATTATTTGAATTCACTTCTCTGCAATTGTTCTGCTCTTGTAAGGTAGAAGCAGCAATTGCATCACAGCCAGTATGATTGTGAAGATGGGGAGGAATCAAATTGAAGTCATACTCCTGCCAAGACAATAACATGTAACAGGATTTAACTAGGTGATCGTTAATAAAATAATTATTAACTAAAGTACTTATCACATGGTATTCATATTCTATCTCAAGAAAACACATCAAAATATAATGTTTTTCGTGCATATTTTATTGCAGAAATTCCAAATAAAAGACTATCAAATGAAAACAAATATGCAAATTAAAAACACGCTGCAAAATGCAAAGAACGGACCTGAATTACTCCCTGAGATGTTGCCTTCACATCTTGGTTATCCACAAGAGTTATCAACCCATCTTCACTAACTATGCTATCTGTTATCGGACCATCTACCCTAGCATCAATTACGTTATGCAAAATGTAATCCGCAACCCCAGGTTGCCCTCCTGCAAAATTCTGGTTAGGCATACCACATAAATTCCGGCAAGTTGCAAGCTGAAAAGATAAATCTCTGCCTTCATCCACTCCTCTACCCCATGATCCATTAGAGTTCTGTGACAAGACACACAATCCTGCGAGGCAAATAAAATGATCTTCAACACTTCAGGTTGAACGATGTTTTATGTACAAGATAAGCTAGATGATCTATTCAAAAATTTGAACAAGACTTCAAATGAATTATGGGAGATCATGCAATGTGGCTACCCTCAACATATGATCCAGACAAAGGATCATTAGAGTTGTGATTGAAAGCTGATTTGTTGAGAGAAATGTCCTTTAGACAATTCCTCATGTTGACATTTTCAAACTCCGAGGATAATGCTGCGTCTCTGTTCCAGTCAATTCTGTTTGTAGTTGATGTATCTGATGTCAGAGATATAGAAGTAGATGATGCTACTTCTGCTAATGAAGGAATAGTAATAGGTTGAGAACTTTCAATCTGTGCGAGTGAATCCATTAACAAAGGTGACACACCAGATTTGTAACCCTGTGTCACAGCAATAGTTAAGAGTTCAACACATTAATCTTAGTCAAAAGAAAAGAACTTATTTAGGCAATCTGCGTCCAGTTCAGCCACAACTTTCAATCCAAGTTGAAAACAGAGAATTTATTTAGACAATTCATATCTAATTCTGCCACAAATTAAAAGACTTCATACGTCCAAATCAATTGAATATCTGTGTCTGCAATATACAAAGCAGACCAGGAACAAAAACTGTTACAAGAACTTTTATGCCCACCGGATGCTGAAATACATGCATAAACCTAGAGTGAAAAGAAGATTAGTGTAAAGAAGTACCTCTCTCACTTCTAAGTAGTGCACAAGAACAATGTGATCTAAACCCCTGGAAAGCAAACAAAACAGTTAACAAAAGATATTCAAGATGAAAACTCATAATAACAACAGTGGCACTTACTCAGCAAGCATCCAGTAACATCGTCGCTGAAAGTTGTTATTATCCTCCCCATGGGCGTAATAACAATGGAGAACATCCACGCTGCCAGCCTATAGAATCAGTGCATAACAAATTATTAATTTGCCTAAGAAAACAGGGATTAACATACTACACTACTTTTTCATTTACTCAAGAACAAAAACAAAATCCAAGTGAACCACTGAAATGTAGCTGTATAGAGAAGAACTACAAGTCTCTTGGACAGTAAATACACACAAATGGCATGACCAATTTCTCTGATTGTAGGGATGAGGCATCACACAATCTAATCTAAAGATGCAAGGCCTGACTATATCCAAAGTAGTAACAAATTCATGCCCTAGGTTTTAGGTCCTAGAATGGTTGTTTATTTTTAGTCCCCTCCAAGGGGAGTCAAAGGATCTTCAGTGCTTTGATTGACCACCTAAGTGGAGGTTCACCAAGAGTGGCTTAATGAAGTTTTGGGTGAACACTCATATTTTTGAAGAAATAGAAGTAAACAACAACATGCTCTGGCTGTAGTTTGGTGATGTAGGGCAAACTAACCAAGAAAAAAAAGTGAACTTACAAATAATAAATTCAACTGCACACCTTCAACTTTTCGTGAGCTTCTCTAACAGTTTTTCCATCTTTTTTCTTCCTCCATCGATGACCATCTTTCCGAAAATATCGAAGCGACTTTCGATCAAATAGAAACAAAGAACCAGCTGAACATTAAGCAAAAAAAATCAGTTACAATGGACTACAGGGGAATAATAATCAACTACAACTTTTGTCATCAAGTAACAGGTTCTGAAGTAAAATATATAGGTTGTTCGACCATGTCCCTCTAAAAAATGGAATTTCAAGTTAATATTGGTTCGTGGGACATGGCACCTTAAACAAGAAAGTCTCATAAAATTAGATATAAACTTTAGAAAACTAACGAAGCATTATGTTGAAGAAGTCACAAATGAGAAACAACAAATGTGTGACATGTTTATCCAATAAATATATATAATAACTGTACTAAAAAGAAAAATCACAACCTGGGGGCCTGAGAGGTGGCTCTGGAGTCAACGGGAACAACCGATAGTTAGAAAGTATTTCCAAAATCTCAGTTGGTCGAAGCCACCGGTGTTTAGCTTCCTGTAGTATCTTCTCTAGGTCTGCCAAATTTGCAGAGATAAATTACAAAAAGATCTTCAAGGTTTCAATGTTATAATAACATAAAAGTCAATAAAGAATGTAAAAGATACATGAAGTTGAAGTTTATCTTCAAGAAGTATCCATAACTCGCAATGGAACATGAATAGTTTGCCGTTTACCCAGCCAAAAGATACTCTTTTATTATGAATTTGCACATTGTCTACTGAACAACTAAAATGCAGGAAACAACCAAGACAATAACTTTTAAACAGTAGAAGGGAAAGAATCAGTTCGATGAACAGTTGCGATAAAAGACAATAACTTTATTGTAAATACAGACTAAAATAATCAGGAGGACAAGAAGGAAATCAAAGGAGCAAGAGGAAGAGACCTAGAGGTTGTTTGGGGAGGTGTCGTCTACTAGTCTCAGCCATTTACAACAAACAAACAAAGGAGCGAACAAGGCTTCATATACCCATCACACGCAATCTCTCAATTTATAATCTTGAGTACATGAAAACAGAAACGGAAATGAACCCAAATGGCAGAAACGAAAGCAGTGAAAGAGGCGGGGACATGGGTGAAGGAGAGAGGAAAAAAACGTGTTAAAGCCAAATAAAAAAGGCAAAAAAAAAAAAAGGAAAGAAGAAAGAGTGAAAATGTGATGAAAGTCAATACGGATCAGATTTGTGTCCACACTGTAATGCCAAATTTAGAAACAGCAACATATATCTACGGCTCCTTCGTATTCATACGTGGCATTTTCGTGTACTTGAAGCTTCGTACATGGTGGGTGGTGGGCCTGTACGAGAATATGCTCTCTTTTGTTTTTTTAATAATAAAAAATTTGTTGGTAAATTTCTTTCCTTTTGAAAAATATGATTTACGCTGGGGCTGGGGTTTTCTTTGTCAGGTGATTTTTATGAGAAAAGGGTTCTTTGGAGTTCACTGATTCAGTGGGTGGAGCGAAAGATCCATTAGAGGGAAGAAGGTCTTCTTCTTCAAAACATCACATCTTGCGCTAATTTAGGTATGGGTTTAAACTCCTTCTTATTCTCCTTCTCCTTCTTCTTCTTCAAAAGATCACATCTTTCGTTTGTGTATAAGATTGTAATAGTATCGAGATTCAGCAAAATCATTTCTTTCTTTTACTAGCTTAGCGTACCTTAGCGTATTCCAATTAGGAGGAGCTGGGATTTTGTGTACTTTATTTTGGATTTGGATGTTTTTTCTGCTTCGTCTAAGCACTGAATCGAATAACATTGGGTTTCTCTGCTTCAGATGGATATCATATCACAATTACAAGAACAAGTGGATACAATTGCTTCCCTAACCTTTAATATGATTGGGACCCTACAAAGAGATGCTCCTCCTGTTCGTCTTTCTCCTGATTATCCTCAACCAACAGCTAACCCTCCTCCTGAGGACTTTGCAGACCAACCTAAGTTAATGAGTGCTGCTCTTGTTAAGGCTGCTAAGCAGGTACTTTTATTGTTTCTTAACATAGATTCAGAGTTACTAAATGAAATCACAGTTGTCTCCAAACTCATCTTTTTGTTTATGTAGCTACTTGTAATGCGTAGGATTTATCAGGAACTTCGGTTCTGTGCAAGGTTTTGGCTTGTTGAATTGGTCCCAAATTCCTAGGAATGAACTTTCAATTTTTCAGTTTTATAGTTTAGATCCTCCAAGCAAGCAATCAACTATTTATTTTGCATTCTTTTCTTTTAGTTTGATGCTCTTTTGACTGCACTTCCATTGGCTGAGGGAGGTGAAGAAGCTCATATGAAGAGGATTGCAGAACTACAGGTATAGAGTCGACATCTTCACTTAAACCTCAAGATTCCTGAACGTTAATGTATCCAATTTTCTCATCTTCCATCCAAATTCTTCAGGCCGAAAATGATGTTGTCGGGTAGGAGCTTCAGAAGCAACTTGAAGCAGCAGGTAAATCCTTTACAACCATTTGTGGTACTTCAGCTCATGAAGACTTGTATTCTGTACAGAATTTAGCATGCCGTGTGTGAAAATTCTTCTAATGACTCACTGCACATTGTCTTGGTGAGATTCTTAAAAAGTATATCTTTTGTCTGCTTTCTGATCCCAGAGAAAGAATTAAAACAGGTCTGGGAGATGTTTAGCCAAGCAACAGATAATTGCTTGAACTGGAAGAAGCCTGATTGAAGTTTACATACACCTGAAGTTAGGAAGGATTGATTGGTGCAGAAAATAGCTGCAGAGAACTCCAAGGACTTGTCTAAGAACATTTCGAGAGATTAAAGAAGGGTTTTAGGATCAGAATTTGTAGTTGTTTGTGTATTAAATGCTGGTTCATCTTACAGGAATCACATGTCATAATAGATTCTTTTGAATGATAATTTCAATTGTTCCTCCTCTTTTTCTTTTTCTATTATCAAATTGAATGAACTGATGATCTTCAAAATTGTATTGTGGATTCAAAAGGGTAGTTTAGGATCAAGTCTGTTCATCGCGTTCACAGTACACAAGTACTTGTTCACATTCGCAGGATCAAGTCTCTTCCATCACTCTTGAGTTCGAACATTGAAAGTCTTGAAGAAAATGATCAATCGAATAAGATAAAGATGCGTTAAAAGTTAAAACTTGTAAACAATACTTGAATCAATATCAGGTTTATTCAATTAAAAGTTTTAAAAATTTATGCAAATTAATTAAATAATGATTTCTTTAGTTTAAAGTAAATTAACAACAAAAAAGGGAAAAAATAAATCAAAAGTGAAAGAAGAGGAGCGAAAGAAACGGAAGTTGGAACTTGGTAGGAAGAAGTATCTTCACCTAACGATCAAACGTGGCTTCTGTAGCTTCATCTAGTTCGTTTCAAGAAAGAAAGATTCGAAAGTTTTAATCTTTATCGTTAGTTTAATGAAAAATGTGGAATCTTTGCTTCGGTTGCCTTCAACGATGCATCAATTCCGATTTCTCCGACGACCGCCTTCTATTTTCTTATGGCCTCTCCGATTCTCCTCTCCCCTTCGGCTCCTCCGCGGTTGTCCAGGTCACTTGTCTCACTACATCCCTTCTCTCTCTCGTTCTTTTCTTATCAATACTATTGCTGCTCATGTGACTCTTCTGTTTTATGAATTGGATCAGACTTCCACTGGTAACGCAGAGAATTCGGCTTCATCTTCATCTTCCCAATTTATATTGGTTCAGCTTCCTGCTCATCAAAGCAACTGCTTTACCAACTACGTGTAAGATCTTCTTCAGCTGCTTTTACTTTTAAGACTTCAGTTTTCAGTGGATGACTCTGATCCTACTAGAACTTCATAGAAGACAAACCATTTTAGTTCTTTTTGTAAAATCACTGAAATGTTGTCCTACTGTTTTACCTGTTGTGTTAATCACAGACCACCGATTTTGGGTTTTGATGCCTACAGAGTGCAGTTTGCTTGCTTCTTCTTCTTCTTCTTCTTCTTCTTCTTCTTCTTCTTTTTCTCTAATAAGAATCTATGATTATAGAGTTAGATGAATGAATGCTCTGTTATTCTCAACTCACTGGCCTTCCTTTCCATGAGAATTTACCTTTCTCAACTGAGCTTCGTTCATTCTTTGTGGCAGTAAACAATGTATGCCACAACATATTGAAAATGGTGACAATCAGGGAACACACGATGTAAACCAAGATCTGGTTGGGGCCAGAGATTCGAGTGCCTGCAAAAGTACAACACTTCTTTCTTTGGACCAGCCTTCTCATTTGATTAACGACAACAGTAAATCAACTGTAAATTGGACGGGATGTGAGAGTTCGCTGTGTACGCTTTCTAGTAGGTTCTCTTGCTTCAGAATCATTTCTGCATTGGCCCCATCTGCCCGTGTTGATGTTTGCTCCTACCATTTCTTTGAGAAACTTGTTTCTGAATTTTCCTCTGGGTGCCTAGAAGATCAAGTGTTGTGCTCCCTTAACCTACTTACTGAAGGAAAAGCTTCAGGGAGAGAAAGTGTAAATTTTCTTCACCTTGTTGGCATACCGTCATTCAGCACTAGTGCTATGCCAGGTAGCTTAAGGCATCCAAATATGGCTCCTATTCTTGGCTTGCTTAAATCTTCTGATTATGTTTATTCGGTGCTTCCCAAAACGCCATTTACCTTAGAAGGCATTCTGCACTATTGCCCCAGTGCCCTTAAGTCTGAATGGCATGCAAGGTTTTTGATATATCAGCTGCTGTCCGCCCTTGCTTACTTACATGGTTTGGGTGTTTCCCATGGCAATATATGCCCATCTAGTATAATGCTTACTCATTTATTCTGGGCCTGGCTCCCTATTTCTAACAAGCCTGTATCACAACCTATTTTAAGTTTAAGAGACGTTGAATTCAACATTCCTGCTACTTCTGCAAAGTTGGGTTGCTGTGTTGACCAGTGCCCTTCCCAAGGACTCTATGCTGATCTGAGTCTTTCCCCATATACAGATTGGGATTCTCAATTTGAAAAGTGGTGGAAGGGAGAATTGAGTAATTTTGAGTATCTACTCATCTTGAATAGATTAGCTGGGAGAAGGTGGGGGGATCACACATTTCACACGGTAATGCCATGGGTTATTGACTTTAGCACAAAACCAGAGGAAAGTTCTGATGCAGGTTGGCGTGATCTAAGCAAAAGCAAATGGCGGTTGGCTAAAGGAGATGAACAATTAGATTTTACCTATTCGTCATCTGAAATTCCACATCATATTTCAGATGAATGCCTTTCTGAATTAGCTGTCTGTAGTTACAAAGCTAGGAGGCTACCATTGAGTGTTCTCCGCATGGCTGTTCGATCAGTTTATGAACCTAATGAGTATCCCTCTAGTATGCAAAGGCTGTACCAATGGACTCCTGATGAGTGCATCCCTGAGTTCTATTGCGACCCTCAAATCTTTTACTCTGTGCACTCTGGTATGACTGATTTGGCAGTACCAGCATGGGTAGGAAGTCCAGAGGAGTTCATTAAATTACATCGAGATGCTTTAGAAAGTAAACGGGTCTCAGGTCAAATCCATAGTTGGATAGACATCACCTTTGGCTACAAGATGTCGGGGCAGGCAGCTGTTGAGGACAAGAACGTTATGCTAGCATCATCAGAGGCCACAATCCCAAGATCAACGGGACGTCGTCAACTCTTTACTCGTCCACATCCTGTACGTCGAGGTGCTAAATCAGAAAAACACTATGCTTCCTTTATTATGAATGAATGCCAAGTAAGTGAAGTACAGGGCACAAAACCCCTCCTACTTGAAACTGGTTTTCTGCAAGAATTAGAAGAAGCATCTGCATTCACTCAGCATGCCAAGCATTTGAGCCCTCGCTATTGCTATGATTTGGATGAACTTGCGAAGGATATCAGTTCTTTGCAAGATTCAGTGAGCAGGTATCCTGAGGAAAGCCTAGTCAGTCCCTTGGAAATAAGCAGAAATTATGGGTTGCCATGTTATATTAATTCAAGCAATCTTCTTGAGAACATGGAAACAGAGGTTGAGGGTTCAATGGAATATCAAGAGTTATTATGTTGGATGCAGAAATCATGTAATTTGGGGACCCGCTCCTATGATATTTCGCAGGATATATTTTCTATTGGCTGTGTCTTAGCAGAACTTTATTTGAAGAAGCCACTTTTCAATTCATCCTCATTGGATACATATCTTGACCTTGGCATCTTGCCTAGTTCAATACATGAACTTCCTCCTCAAACCAAACTACTTGTTGAGGCCTGCATTCAGAAGGATTGGACAAGGTATTGCCTTTACTTATTATGTGATTTGAGATAACTTGGTTGAAGAATGTGTTATTCAACACTTTCAATGAACTTCATTTCACAGCAATGTTATGGGCTATCCCATATTTGTTGTTTATGTCTGAACTATTTCTTTCCTTATCTCCTCCCCCTTTCCTATTGAATTCTCTGTCCCTTTCCTTTTTCTGGATAATTAGGAGGCCATCGACCAAAAGCATTTTGGAATCTTGCTTTTTCCCCACAACAGTGAAGTCTTCCTACTTGTATGTTGCACCACTCCAGCTTCTGGCAAAAGATGGATCTCGGCTCACTTATGCTGCAAATTTTGCAAAACAAGGTGCATTAAAAGCAATGGGGACATTTGCAGCTGAAATGTGTGCCCCTTACTGTTTGCCCCTTGTAGTGAGACCTCAGTCAGATTCCGAAGCTGAATGTGCATATATCTTACTGAAAGAATTTATAAAATGTTTGACTCCCAAAGCAGTGAGGAGATTAATCTTGCCTGCTATCCAGAAGATTCTACAGGCTAGTTATGAACCTTTTTATTTTCAGCTGCAGTATGTGCAACTTCATTTGTTTGTTTCCTACTTACTAAAATATTTAATTCAGACTACAGGCTACTCACATCTTAAGGTATCACTCCTCCAAGTCTCGTTTGTGCAAGAGATATGGAACCTCATTGGTAAACAAGCATATTTGGAAAAGTTGCATCCTTTAGTGATATCACATCTACATGGAGCTCCTCATAAGACTTCGGCAATTGCTGCTTCTGTGCTGCTAATTGGCACAAGTGAAGAGCTTGGTATACCAATCACAGTGAATCAGGTTATCTCTTCTTTTTGTCATCGTGATTTGCTTATAGAATGCATGATCTCAAGAGGAACACACATATGCATACACAAATCAACCTCATTTTAGTTTCTTACGGTTTAACAAACAGATACTGTGTTCTGATCCAGACAATTTCACCATTGATTCGATGCTTTGGGAAAGGACTTTGCTCTGATGGAATTGATGCGCTGGTTAGAATTGGTATTCTCATTTTTTGATTTGTTGGGATTAATGTCCATTTCTATATTGATGATCAGCTTACAAGCTACCTTTATGTCCATATTTCAGGTGGTCTTTTAGGGCAGAATTTTATTGTCAAACATATACTACCATTGCTTAAACAAGTTGTCCGTTCTTGCACCAGTGTTTCATATATGAATAAACCCGAGCCAGTTCAGAGCTGGAGTGGGTTAGCTTTGATTGATTGTCTAACAACATTGGATGGTCTAGTTGCCTTCTTGCCATTGGAGGTGGCTGTAAAAGAGTTGATTGAAGTATGGACATTGACCATGATTCCTACTTCAATTTTGTTGTCGGTTCTTTTGTAATCAAGCATGTATCTATTTTTTGTTCGTGCAGGATAAAGGTTGCTTATTTGTCACGGTTCTCATGCAGACCAACCTGGAAATTCCCGTGCTTCAGGTGGTCTAAATTCTTGAGTAGTTACTCATGAATTCAATTGTGAATGTCATTACCTTTATCTTGTTCTGCTGTGAGATGGAACTTCCCTTTTTAATTGATCAGAAATGGTTGAAGAGGCAACATACTTGTGTAAATGACCCACTTGACCTCGCTCAGACATACAAAAAGAGAGAGAGAGTACAATAAGGGTAAAAGAAAGAATGAATCTTTTTCATATCTAAACTTGTGAATCTGTAGCTTCCACATGCATAATCCTCATTTGCATGGCATCGTTATTCATAGTTCACAAGTTGTTGCATGATGTCTGATTGTTCAGCATTGCTGACATTTCAGATCAGAGGCTTTTTAAACGTCCACAAACTTCACATTGTTAAGTTGGTGAACTTATTTCAACTTTTGTGGCAAGTTTTTTTTCTCTTTATTTGACACAAGTTGGATTGTCCTCATTTTTATTGATGCCTCTGGCAAACCAATTAATTAGTTTACACAAGACCTGTAACCAATGATATTCTATTGACCAGGTTGCTACTACTACTCTGATGGCAATTTGTCATAGAATTGGACCAGATTTGACAGCGTTACATGTTTTGCCACAACTTAAAGACCTTTTCGATGAGCTTGCGTTCTCTCAGGAAACTGCAAGTGGCTCTGGTTCCTTTGACAAAAACTTGAAGATCTCAAAGCCAAGGACAGATGGGGAGGTTCAAATTGAAAGCCGTATGGACCTTGTGTGGGTGCTAGTCATATTTATTCTTAAAACCCAACCTGAAACTTATCCTATCTTAAGTATACTTATAATTTTCACTATCTTTACATATATATGTTTTGCCTTTTCTTTTTCTACTTTCAGGGTGCTTCTTTATCCCTCTTTTGCATCTCTTCTTGGTATAGAGAAACTTCGTCAGTGTTGTGCCACTTGGTTGCTTCTTGAACAATTTCTATTACGGTATCATAATTGGAAGGTATGCTGTCATTTTACTCCCAACACAGGCATAAACTAAGTTGTCTTTGCACCACTTGCATTTGGATACATACACGTTTTTTGACTCGATGTTTCTACACTTGTTATCATTCAGTGGGAATATACAGGAGAATCATCTCGAAGTGGATCAGACAATGTCACTGCAAAAAAGCCTGCTCTTAATAAGGCATCTTCATCCGAGTACAATCCTGCTAAGCTTTTACTTAATGGGGTTGGTTGGTCAATTCCACAATCTCAACTGACTAGAGGTTCCAAAAACATGATGCCTCAGGGACGTTCCAACTCCTTTCACCAGATTCCTGTTGAGAGCCACTTAGTGAGTTCAAATCTTTCAAATAGAGAACCCTGGTTTTGGTTCCCTAGTTCTGCCCCGAGCTGGGATGGACCTGATTTTAATGGGCGTATTGGGAGTCTAAAAGATGAACCACCTTGGAAGATTAAAGCTTCTATCATATACTCGATTCGTGCACATCATGGAGCTTTAAGGTCTTTAGCCATTACCCGAGATGAGAGTACATTGTTCACTGCAGGTGTAGGACCAGGTTTCAAAGGGACTGTTCAAAAGTGGGAGCTCTCAAGAATAAATTGTACATCTGGCTACCATGGTCATGAGGAGGTTGGTGTTTCCTAATATTTCCAACTGCTTCCACATATTTATTAACTATGATATAGGGTGCATGCGTTAATGCACAATGCATCTCAGGCTTTGGTTAAATGTGTAACGTGGTGGTAAAAATTGAAGGAGAGCTCTTGTTGTTCCTAATGTAGGCATGTGACTGGCTCATTTTAAGACTGATTCAGTGGTTATGCCTGATGAAAAACTTGACCTTTAAAGCATTTGTTTATTGTAGGTGTCACTTTGGAATTAGAAAAACTAGTAAACAACATTTTCTAGCCACGTTTTCAAATATAGCTGTTTCTATTGCAGGCTAGGGGACTAATTGAAGTCCTAGATTTTCTATTTCCAGAGTACCAAAATTGTTACTTGGACATCCATAGTTAAATTGATTGTAAAGGTCTTTATTTTCACTAGGTATGCATTGGTGATAAATAGGCCTCTAATTGCTCACCAAATTTTCAGGCTGTAAACGACATTTGTGTATTATCACCTACTGGAAGGATAGCATCTTGTGATGGTACTATTCATGTTTGGAATAGCAGAACAGGAAAAGTAATATCAGTTTTTTCTGAACCCTCGGTCGATATTACGCATCTTGTGAGCCCTTCATCTTTTGCATCAAGGACTAGTATGGAACATCCCAACATGCTGAATGCTAACACGTTATCCAGTGGATTGTTAACTAGTGGTTTTGATGGAAGCTTATACACTTGTATGCACCACTTAGAGTTTCTTGAAAGGCTTGTTGTTGGTACTGGAAATGGTTCTCTCAGGTGAATTTCCACAAACCTGACATAATGTAGCAAAATGAGGGGGGGTACAGTGTTTAAACTGGAAATTTTTCTTTCAGGTTTATTGATGTTGCCCGAGGTGAAAAGCTTCATCTATGGAAGGGTGAATCTTTTGAATCTACTTTCACTTCTCTTGTCTCTGCCATATGCTCTTGTGGATCTGACTCAATTACAGCAGATGGAGCTTTTGCTTCACCATCTTGGATTGCAGCTGGACTTAGTTCTGGTCACTGCAGGTTGTTTGATTCAAGAAGTGGAAATGTTGTTGCCTTCTGGAGAGCTCATGATGGATATGTGACAAAGGTATCATTAAATTGCCAAACAGAATAACTGCATTAAATTTGATGGGGCATCCTTCTAACATTTCATGTGTACAGTTGGCTGCACCAGAGGTGCATTTGCTTGTTTCCAGCTCTCATGACAGGACTTTACGAATTTGGGACCTGAGAAGGTATTGTTAGAAAAACTTTAATTTGCGTATATAGTCTCCCTTTAAGGGCAAGTAGTCCAGCATCTCAATTTTGCTTAATTACTGCTTTCAGATTTCATTCTTACAACAATTGAAGCATCATTCGAATTGGATAAGTGGCTAACAATGTTTGCTTGTTTGTGGTTAATTGCTTGTTTCCCTACAAAACGATTCGTCAAGAGTATTTCACCTTAGTCAGCTTGGACAATTTCCTAACATCCTTTTCACCTTAGACATCAAACCTTGCTTCTTTCATAAAAGGACTTTCTTCTCCTCTATTTACGAGTTGTCAATCAAAATAGTCTTTCCTCCTGTTCTGATTTGCCTAGAATTTGCAATCTAAAGTGCCAGGTTATATTATCTTTGCAGGAATTTCCCCCGACAACCAACTGTCTACAAAGGTCATACAGATGCTATATCTGGTTTCTCTGTATGGGGTCAAGATGTGATTTCAATTTCCAGAAATAAGATTGGGCTTTCCACTCTGTCTTGGTCTTCAGAAGAGGTATGTTGTGAACGTTTTTCTTTGTACATGTCCAACTCATGACTTGCATCAAAGACATGAAATTTTTACCGTACACTCTTATTCTATCTATGATTTCCAGTGTCATGATTAACACGAGTTTTTTTCTTCCATGTACAATTATTATGTTTCTGTTCCGTTAAAGGGGCCACAATTACACTACAAATGAAGTGGAATTTGACAATGTAGAGGGCATTGACTGTTTGATGCCTTTGTCCACTGTGGATATATGAGTTCATGATATTTTTTGATGTCTGGCAGGAAGGGCAGGGACAGATAAAACCACAGAAGCTGTACATGGCCGATCATGGAGGGAAAAACTTATCAATGTTATCTAGCATAAGCATTCTGCCCTTCTCAAGGCTCTTTGTGGTTGGAAGTGAAGATGGTTACTTGAGAATTTGTTGTTAGACGATTGTGTATAGTTGAATATGATTTGTGGTGATGCTTTTGTTGTAATTTTTGTAGCTCTTAGTTTATTCTTATTGTCCGCTTAGCAGAGATTTATGAGGATAGAAAGATGCTGATGAGCTGTGAAGTTGATGTAAGATTTGTAACGAGAGACTCATGGTTGAGAGATGGTGGGAAAATGTTCTGCAAAGCTAGTTAGGAATCTTTGTTTTTCTTTTCTTTGCATGCGTGATGCGTAAACCTCTGTAGAAGAACATCAGCTCAGGCTTGTCCTTGTAACACGAAAACGGAATGGTAGTACATGTATATATTTACTAGTTTACTTTTCTTAAGCAAAACTAACGTTGACTTTGGTTCCTTTGATTGGTCGCGAGTTCCAAGGTTTAAGGAATCGATATCTACTCTTCCTTGCGGATCCAGTGATAAAATGTCAAAACTTATTATTATATTACTATTCTAGCATTTATTTGTGGCCTTTCTTGTTGGAACTCGTGTATTGATATGACGAATTATCTGCACATGAAAAACCATTCACCTGTTATTGTATGCATCTTGACTAGCTTTTTTCCTTCTTTTTATCTTAAAAACATGTATGGTTCAGGGTGGTGTGTTCATGCTTTTCTCTTGCAGCTACTTGATGGTACAGTGCTTCAAGCTGACAACAAGGACTGCGAAGGTTTGTGTAAAGACATTTACTCGTTGTGATGCCGGAAGTCAGGTGCTAGGAAAGGCCGGTTGTTCTGGCATGAGGTAAGGTTTAATTTGTCCTAGAATAGAGAGATTATGTTGTAACGATAACAAAATTCACGACATTACACAAATGTGTTGCACAATCTCTGGTCAACTTTTCTCAGGATGCCAATTGCATTTGCAGCTTTTAAGGTTAATGGTTAGTATTTTGCAGATGATAAAGATGGTCTTTTTCCAATGGTAAAATCTCTATCCTTGCATGAATCTGCAGTCTATATTTCAACACTTGCAACTTTTTATTTAGAATCAGATGACAAATATATTATTGACAATTAAATGCTCAAAACAGGCATTACTTGAGCATCTATCTGTTTGTCTGCTACAATTCCAATAAGATTAAGTTACAGGTGTTCACATGATAGAAAACACCATAGAGATTACATGGACAGTGGTAAGCCAGGCAGATGTCCACGTAAACAACTGTACAGTAGAATGAAGGTAGACATCAGTGAGTCGGGATAAAGAATGATACAGACTAACCAAAGGTTTTCTCAGTGCTGTAGCACATGTAAAGAAATCCGTCATCATCCTTGTAAGATTCATAAATCGAGTCCATTTGACTTGCTGAGAAAAACGTGAAATGCGAGTTTAAGAGCTACGAACTATATCAAGGAAATTGTTTGTTTGAACTGCATTATAAGGTTATAGGAACTGGAAAAGTATTGGTACCTGTTTGAGGCAAAGTGTTTTTCACAAATACAAACAAAGCTTTTCCAGGAGTCAAATGCAGCCTGCTACTTAGCATATGGATGAATTGTCCTACTGTCATGTCTCGGGGAACAAGGTATCTGTGTGTAATACAGGAAATTCAAAGTAAAGATGGCATCCTCTTAACCGGAAGAGAGAGGAAAAAAGCAGGCATGTCTCAGAGCAATCATCAGTTATTTGATTTTCAAACACCAATTTACTCAGATGTCTCAAGTTAATTACAGTACCGAACCACTAGAAACAATGGAAGTTCTTCACACGAGTCTTCTCAATGTGATAACAACTGATACTCTGATGACTAATATGGATAACCAGAGAGATAGATAAGTAATAACCGAAAAAAGTATCATCATAGCTGAACAAGGGATCAGACGCGCGATTAGAATCATTGAGATCAGAACCAAAGATGTGCTACTTTAAGAAGGAAGGTTAAGTTGATTATAAAGTTCAGAAGAAGAAGAAAATTTTGCATTGGATAATGAGACTAGGACCTACTTTTTCTTCTCCATTTCTGGCAAGTCTGCTTTCGAATATCTTTCAAGAATGACCTGAAAAGAGTAATAAAAAGGAATCAGATTTAGTTCTAATGAGCCAGAGAAGGTTTACAGAGACAAATTGTTTCATAACTGGGTGTAAACATCTTGCATTTGGCCTCCGGAAACCTATATTTTTAAAAATATTTTAATGAAATTTCAAAGCATCTGTTCAGATTTAACTTAACCTGTTCTAACCTTATTTTTGTCCCTAAACAATGCCATTTTATGTATAAACTTAAAACCGTTGTTTTGAAGCCAAAACAGGTTGTAACAGGAGACTGTATCCAACGGCTTAAGTGATACAGTGCATCTGTTGCCCTCCATTTGGAGTTTGAACAATAACATTCAGCAACAATGATAGTTATGTCTGTTGGCCGCAGCAACCACGAGTTCTTTATTCAACTTATACACATACTATCATTATGATTCCCAAGAAAACAATAATTCCAGGCAGAAAAACTTCGTCTTGCCAACTTATGTGCCACTAAGAGAATCGATGGACATTTAGAAAGTTATCTTTTGACACACAATATACATGAGAAAATGATGTGTTACTTCACTTTCCAGTTTCAACAGTTGCATTCAATAAATAAGAGATGACTCCTAATTGTAATAGCCTGAACATCAAACCAGACCTGATGAACATCGTGTTTCAGACATGGTCACTGCATATGCTTAATTGAAAGTTGAAACACTCGACCAGAGACAGATTCTCGCAAAATCTAATGCAAACGGACAAATTATTGACACTGTTTCTTTATACGGAGACATTTCACATTATGCACAAAACAGGAGCTCCGGAATATGAGAAATGCAAGTGTAAATGAAGAACTTACAGGAACTCGATCTGGGTATTTCTTGGTTATCTTGTTAGATTCTTGGAGTCGCTCATCTACACCATAACCATAGACGTTAAATGTAAACAAATATATATGATTTCTAACGTCGGGTGTCTTATTGCCAAAGAAAGTAGCAGAAAGCAATTAAAGCAACAAACTTGGAGATGTAAGACCAACCAAAAGCGAACTCCTGCTTGAAAGACTCAACCTTGCCCATGGATTGACGGTGTCGGTGTCTAAAGGGGAAAAAGAGAAGACGTTGAAAAGATGGAAAGGAGACGTTTATGGTGTTGTGGGTATTCGTTATAATTACTTGGAGACGAGTTGAAAACGAGGGTGCGTAGACATATTTGAGACAGCTAGAGGAGCTTGATTGTCGTGTAAGTTTGTTACGGAAAACACTATGACACCTCACACCTTCCTTCCGCTTCCATCTCACATCACATGGCCTTGCCAGGTTCTTCAATGGGCTTCCATGGATTCTTGCAAGATACGAGCTTCAGCCCATGCCCTTATTCTTGAATTCAGCCTGCCGATTCCTTTCTTTCTTGGGCTTTGCTTTCAATCTCAAAGTCGAGGTTTTTGTCATCGTTAAGATAAACTGTGTTCACCTTCTTTCACCATGACACAGTAAGAATTTTGGTTGAGATGTATCTTCTGCCAAAAGATTGAAGGTGTGGTAGGGATAGGATAGGACAGCTCGATTCTTGTCCATCCCCATGGGAAATTATCACAGATGTGGTTGGAACAGGGGACAAAGTTTATTTATAAGCTACCGTCCATTTGAATGAAGCTGTCATGGGTTTCTTTGCTGGACAGGAAAATGAAGAAATTTTCATGGCTTCAGGATTACCATTCACTTGCTCCTCCTGAATCCTGAATGGTCACTAGAACATTGACAGGACAGGACAGGAGGTTCGCAACTTCATTCTAGTGATGACAAAATCTAAAATGTTATGGTTGCAATAGCAGGAAAAGGACATCCAAACATTATTGTAGGTCCTGGGTTTAAGGCATGCATATGATGTTCGATAATTCAACCTTCAATTCAAAGATGAAATATCTTTGATTCTAAGCTAAATTCTGAAAATATTTTATTTTATAAAAACCTGAAACAAACAGAAGACATAATGGACTTGGAAGTTGCTTAGAAAGAGGTGGCTGAGGCTAAAGAGCTGAGTTGGTGGACATGACTCAATCTGTGGAAAGGTAAATGGTCAAAAACTCCGAACCAACTCTAGCTGTCGCCAAGTCAAGTGCGGTGGTGGCGCTCCATCATCAAATTCACTACAAGTTGGTTGGTGAGATTGAGATTATTAGTTAATTATTATTAAAATTACATACGCGTTTCCTCTCCATCTTAGCCAGCCACCGTCACCGACTGCCTCTACGATTTTTGACCTCTGATCAACGGTCCAGATTCAACTCATGTCATGTTAAAACACCACGTGCCCTCTTTTTCACTCTCTCTCTATATATATGATCGTCTCGCTTCTACTGCCACACCATCGGGTCTCCTCTTCACTTCTTCTTTAGAGTGGAAAGAGACCTTTATTCTGTACTTCCTTACCATCTATCTAAGGTTCTCCTACATCTTCTTCCCTCGCTCTCCTTCCAGTTTTGTTTCTACTTGGTCGGTTCTGGTTTCCATTTGTTGCTTTCTGGTCTTGGTTATTTCTGCTCCTGCTTTACTTGCTTCTTTGTGGTCTAGATGTGAGCAAGTCTGTAACTTGCTATGTGCAGGTTTATTCATGTTGAGTTTATCATTTTTGCTTGTTTGTGATCTATGTTCGGTGATGTATTGATTATGGTTGTTCATGTTGTTCTACTGATTTTAGCTTTATATCTAAACGTAAATCACTTTTACTTATCCAACTTCCTTGCTGCTTCCATTCTCCAACTTCTCAATGAATCTAGCAAAGATTCAATCTTTTTAATCTCTTGAGTTGGAAAGTTTAATCTTTTCCTTTTTGAAGTGTAAAGTTTTAGTCTCTCTCTTTTTGAAGTGCGTTGTGCAATAACATGCATCGTCTTTGGAGGAACTGGTTATTTTGCTTAGTCTTGTGATGGTGATTTTTTATGTCGTGTTTCAGCTTGAAAGAAATGGAGACCTTTCTATTCACCTCCGAATCTGTGAACGAGGGACACCCAGACAAGCTGTGCGACCAGATCTCTGATGCAGTACTAGACGCTTGCTTGGAACAGGACCCTGACAGTAAGGTGGCTTGCGAGACATGCACGAAGACCAACATGGTCATGGTTTTCGGAGAGATCACCACCAAGGCTAATGTGGACTATGAGGAGATTGTGCGTGACACTTGCCGCTCAATTGGATTCACATCTGATGATGTTGGTCTTGATGCAGATAACTGCAAGGTTCTTGTGAACATTGAGCAACAGAGCCCTGATATTGCTCAGGGTGTCCACGGTCACTTAACTAAGCAACCTGAGGAGATTGGTGCCGGTGATCAAGGCCACATGTTTGGCTATGCCACTGATGAGACCCTTGAGCTTATGCCCTTGAGTCATGTTCTTGCTACCAAGCTTGGTTCTCGACTTACCGAGGTCCGGAAGAATGGTACTTGTCCATGGTTGAGGCCTGATGGCAAAACTCAGGTTACTGTTGAGTATTACAATGAAAATGGTGCGATGGTTCCTGTTCGTGTCCACACTGTACTCATCTCCACACAACATGACGAGACAGTCACCAATGATGAAATTGCTGCTGATTTGAAGGAGCATGTGATCAAGCCTGTCATTCCTGAGAAGTACTTGGATGAGAAGACCATCTTCCATCTCAACCCTTCAGGCCGCTTTGTCATTGGTGGTCCTCATGGTGATGCCGGTCTGACCGGTCGCAAGATCATCATTGACACTTATGGAGGATGGGGTGCTCATGGTGGTGGTGCCTTCTCCGGCAAGGACCCAACCAAGGTGGATAGGAGTGGAGCCTACATAGTTAGACAGGCCGCAAAGAGTGTTGTGGCCAGTGGACTAGCAAGGAGGTGCATTGTTCAGGTTTCTTATGCAATTGGTGTTCCCGAGCCACTGTCTGTGTTTGTAGACACATATGGTACTGGAAAAATTCCTGACAAGGATATCCTCAAGATTGTGAAAGAGAACTTTGACTTCAGGCCTGGTATGATTTCCATCAATCTTGACCTCAGGAGAGGTGGCAATGGCCGATTCTTGAAGACTGCTGCGTATGGGCACTTTGGCAGGGATGATGCTGACTTCACATGGGAGTTGGTGAAACCCCTCAGGTGGGACAAGGTTCAAGCCTAATTAATGTCCAAACTATATGGCATTAATTTGAAGCTAGCTTCTCTATCTATGTGCTATTGCATCAAAATTTTAGCAAGTTCTCATTTTAATTGTTCTTTAAGTTCTTATGTTATTTGAAAGATGGAAAAATTTGTATTCTGAGGGAAGAACAGATGAGAAAGATGTTGTATTCAATAAGTTGTTTCTTCCTCTCAGGAAGAGCTAATAATAGGGAGTAAAGAGAAGCATTCATTCACACCAGAGCTTCAACAAGTGAATTTTGGTATCTCTCTGTATTCATTAAAAGAATCAATCTGTTTCTGTTTCAATGGTATGATAATGATATAATGAGTTATAAATTGCAGAAAGAAATTTTGGTATCTCTCTGTATTCATTAAAAGAATCAATCTGTTTCTGTTTCAATGGTATGATAACGATATAATGAGTTACAAATTGCAGAAAGAACTTAATGTTCTATTTATAAATATTTTCCCTCATTGCAGACAAACATCATCTAGCTGAAGTCGCTCTGTATTACTTCTGTAAAGTGGTCAGTCTATCTTAATTATGGCCACAGACTGGCAATTCAATCATAATCCATCTAGAGGCACTGGCATAGCATTTACCTGCTCTGGAAATTCAGTTTTCCTACGAAATAGGCAAAAAGAGAAGCAGTAATGACAGGGGAGATTATAAGTACAGAAGCAACAATACCCAAAAAGTCATGGTGAAACCCAAAGTAATCTTTTAGGAAATCAGCAATGGTTGTTGTCTGGCCAAAAGCTGTCATCTTTTTGTTTATGTCACCATATTGAGAGGTGAGCGCCCCATTGATTGCCCATGATGTTGGACTCAGGTAATATAACCAAAGCCACCAGCTAGGAATACGCTGCAACAGCCAACAATTCATTCTACTGTAAGCCTTTCATTTCTCACCATCTCACAATGTCAAAAAGAAAGAAATGTGAAAAATTTCCTGAATCAGAAGACCATGCAGGATGCTGAACAAAATCAAACCTACTGGTTCTTAGGATTCCTGAATGTGGTACCATTTGCGTAAATGTGGTACCATTTGCATACTTACTCAGTTTCAGGGTTGAAAACAGAAAAACTGCAGGAAATTTGGTCACTCATCACCAAAACAGCGGAATTGCAGGCAAGGATGAAAATAAAGTTCTTCTGAATGAAAAATGATAGGTTTCTTTGTCTGTCAACTTACAGGTTTAGGTACAAAGAAGCCGCAAAACAAGATCAGGATTGTGTATACTGATGATGACAAAATGAAAGCCACTTGGATATTTGGCGTAACTGATACTAGCAGCATTCCAATGTAGTTGAAGCTTAGTAATGTGCAGAACATCACGTAGAACGACCAGAATATCTTATGGGCAGATAACTGGTAACCGATCATAGGATATGCGATGATCACGTATATTATTGCCTGACTGATCAAATATGGAACCTCAACTAGAACCTAAAAAAATAAATAGCCACGAGTCAAGAAAGACACCAAGGTTAGATATATATCTGATTCCTGAATGAGACTCTTATGACTCGAAAGGCCCAGGATAAAGATGACAGAACTGAAACAAAACATTGCAAGTCCTAACCTGTGCAAAAGAATATGCCCAAGAGGAATACATTCCTGCAAATCTCTCCCTGTAAAGAACAGTCCGTTCCATCGCTACAAATGGTACAATATTAGAGCAATTGTTTATACCATAAAAGATCAGGGCAGTGTATGTTACTCCAGAAATGTTAAACAGGTCTTGCTGGTTCCGACTACAGGAGGAAAAACAGCCAAAGGTTATAAAAATTCTAGGACTTTGTAAATTGTGAAAACATGGAAAACAGCGTAAGGACTTACATTTTTGTTCCTTGTCGCCAGAAAAGTAGGCCAAACAGAATGGAGGTGGCTGCAACATAGGCAAGGCGCATCAGATTATGTGAAGGATTTCTCCAGTAGGACAAGTTCTGTTTCCACAAGCATGTTTTCAATTGCTCCCATCCATTCTGTGAAAAACGAGCGGGAAACTGCAATGGTGTAGAACCAGGAGTTGGTGAACTTAGTTGCTTGATCAACTCTTGGTTCTCCCTGTAGCAGCATACAGAATAGGTCAGGAACTATGACCACATACCTAGACAGGCATAAGATTATTAATTGGAAATGATAGAAACTTTTTTGTCAATACTCGGTTAACTTAGAGCTTGATGTTGCTTACTCATACAAGGTGGACCGTCGATATATTTGTCCAAAATCTACACCAAGTTCAGCCTCTGCTGATATAGAGGTGACCTCCAGCATCCATGTTGCTGGATTATAGTTGTCTTTAATCTTTGGAACCCCAGGAATACTCTATGCAATGAGTTGGAACACCATAGTTAGATAATATTCATGGAAGATTAGATGTGGAAAGGCACCAATCAAGATAAATATGAGCTTTAATCCTGACCTCCAAATACTCGATCACTCTGCTGGAGTGGTGACCCAATGGCCCCGCATAGATAATGCGGCCGCCGACTTTCAACAGAATCAGCTGGATTAAGAAATAATATGCATCAGATAAATATCGATTTACTGTTTCTGAAATGCATTGGGTGTAAGAAACCAGGTTAAACACGATTTTCCTATTCCTTTTCATCCAAGCCTTGTGAGTGCAAATTTAAAGAGAAAATGATTGTGGGTTGGATACTTCATTTTCTTTCTTTAAAATGTCAACTTCTTTTCTGATGATTTTCTTATCTTCATGCTTGCCAGTGATATTCATTCTAGCAAATGGAATAGTTTGGCATCGGATGACATATTGAATGGCTTCTGTTCTTATGATTACCAGAAAGAAATTAAGGTACCAACAATATTTACCTCATCAAATGCCTCAAAGATATCAATACTGGGTTGATGGATGGTGCAAACAACTGTTCTTCCTGTTTCAACTATGTTCTTCACTGCTCTCATGACAATTGCTGCTGCTCTTGCATCTAAACCTGTAGTAGGTTCATCCATAAATATGAAAGATGGATTGGCAACAAGCTCCACAGCAATAGTTAGTCGTTTGCGCTGCTCAGTAGATAAGCCGTCAGTCCCTGACACGCCAACTAAGGAATCTTTAATTCCATCTAGCTCAATAGTTTCAAGGACTTCATTCACAAACTCCTGGAAGAAAATTACCAGGAAGCTTCAGACTTCAATGCAACACTTGGTCTTCAACATTGAAAATATAAAGATATTGTAGTTTCTATTGTCTAAGAACAACATACAGATTTAGTTTTCGAATCAAGCTCAGACGGGAGCCGCAACCAAGCAGAAAAAATGACAGATTCTTGAACTGTAACTAGAGGGGAGTGTATGTCTGTTTGCTCACAGTAGCCAGATATTCTAGCAAATGTGTCCTGAACCTTGGGGTATCCACTAATTCTGATATCTCCTTCAATAATACCTCCAGTTTTCCTGCCAGAAAGAACATCCATAAGAGTTGTCTTCCCAGCTCCACTAACTCCCATCAGTGCTGTTAGAATTCCAGGTCTAAAAACACCGTTAACGTCAGAGAGAAGCTGGAGCTTCTTCCCTTCGAAACCTCGTTTTTTCATTTCCTGAAAACATGCAAATTGAAAATCAGTTGACATAAGTTGCTGGAATTTTTCTGATGATAACAAGAAAATGACTCTATTTTGTTACAATTACCACAGGGGTGTCAACATAGTACTGCACTTCCTGAAATGTCACAAGATGGGGCTCAAAAGGTAGAACCATCCTTCCTGCAAAATTGTACATAGCAACCATTAAATGGGCAAGATAATGAACTTATGCCTGATCTCCATCATTACAAGTTTCATGGAGAGTCATCAGCTTCTTTACAAACAAATTTTTCCCACACGAAACTCCACCATGTAGAGATAAACTCACCCGTTGTAGATCCTGTAGTAGAATTAGGATGATCTCCAGGTGTTGTCTTTTCTTTGTCAAAAACAATTCCAGTATCTGTTTTCCCCTTCAGCTGATTGTACTTCTCAAAAGAAATAATAGCTCGAGAGTTTCCTGGAGCTGATTGAGCATTACCATAAGCATTAGAATACTGTCTTTCAGAAAGAAGTACTGAGCAGTGAAAGTGCTTACGTTTCACAAAGGTCAAGGCCAAAGTAAAACCAACGTTGAAAAGTACTGTAAATCCAATTAAGACAACAGCTGATATCCAATAAAGATGAGCATCAAAGTTCAATCCACGAGCTTCTAGCAATTGGTGTCCTAGTGTTGTGTTGTCAGACACAATCTGTATGTGTGAACAAAATCACAAAGTAAATCAGTTCTGCTGCATATAAGAAGCAACTCTGAAATTTTGTTTTTGGAAATGATAATGGGAAAGGAAAGTCAAGTGAGTGAAAATTTTTAAAAGCATTTATAAACTTTATTTCAATTTCTAACTTTATACAAATTCTAAAAAGATGGACTTGTAGCTTACACATTGGGTGAAAAAGAAAGTTTCCAGGAGATGAATATTCTACCTTTTGCCACCGGGGAGCAAGAAATTCGTTCACCGTCAAGCCTATCTCCCCATAAGTCGCCGGACTGATCCAAAATCCCCAAGCTAACCAAACAGGCATGGAGGCTGCAATGCAATAGAACAAGCTGCTCACTCATGTTATCTGAAAATATTTATGGAAAGATCACTATAGGAGCAATAGGATGCTTCACGTTTTTGGATAATGAAGCCACCAAATATTAAAACAAGCAGTATAGAGATGGTTCCTGCAGTCAATGAAGAAACTGCAGATTGGAAGAGGGAGCCGAGAAAACGGAACATGGATATCGATGTCATGTGTATCAGAAAGAGTATCAGAAATTGGCTGAAGAACCTGAAAGAAACAGTAGAGATGAAATGAATTATACATGAGGAATAACTGTAGTAAACTGCAGTTTTTATAAGCTAATCTTGAACTCATCTGTATCTTACCTTCCAACCTCAGGACTATAACCTATTACATAGTAAGTAAGTGATGTCCAAACAAGAGATTCCAAGAAGGAAAGTGGTGCTTTAAGCAGAGCAGCAGGAATTGCGTAAGCCCATGCAGGGTAAAAGCAGAACTCTCTGTGTTTATGAAAAACTGCAAGTCTTGAGACAGTCATTTGCAGTTCTGGAAATCCATCAACTATCAATATAACTAGTGCAAAAAATAAGCCTCCCATGTAATAATTCCCATGGATCACATCAATAGACATTCTTGTGCGCAGCAGAACTGTCATGGTGATTGAAGCAACTATCACTAGCTGCAGGAGAGGCAGAAAGTAGAAATGTTTTCAGGACAAGGAACATACAGACATAAAACTTCTGATAAGCATACAGGAAGTTACCTGTGATGATTTGAACACATATGTAAATGAATTCCTTTTCATTAGAAGAACTTCCCTCTTTGTGCAGGCTTTGAGCAGTTCCCATTTTGACAATGAATATCTTTTGAAAGCCAAGTTACTAATGTTCCTAGCAGGTTTGTCAAATGGCTTAGAAAGCTCCTCCTCTAACTTTTGCCCAAACTGACATTCTCTGAATTTCTTCATGAATTCCTCAACTGAAACATAACTATAAGGCTGTTCTGCATGGTACCAATATTGTTCTTGATCTTTTCTAGATATTACCTGGAGATTAGAACAGTAAGACAACTCCAATTTCTTGTTCAGTAATGATCTCTGTTGGTGATGTGAAATCTACCAACTTACCTCCTGAAGGAAGTCTGCAACTGCTTTTCTTTGAGGACATCTAAACCCGCAATCCTCAAAGAATTTACAGATGTTAGAGCGCGGACCGTGGTAAATGACCTTCCCTTCTGCCATCAGAATGATATCATCAAAGAGTTCAAAGGTCTCTGGTGCTGGCTGAAGGAGTGCAATCAATGCTGTGGCATCAGTTAAGTGCACCCAATGCTGCAGACAGGCTACAATCTGGAATGTGGTGGAACTGTCTAAGCCGTTGGATATTTCATCCATAAATAGAGCTTTACTGGGTCCTACAATCATCTCTCCTATATAATCATAAGATAAAGCTCTTAGAAGAAGTTAAAGTTCAAGAAGGTAGGCTGGACTGGTAAACAGGTTCATACTTGGTTGTTACTCCTCAGATATATAGAGAAATACATAAGAAATAAAAGAATTCTAGAACTGGAAATCATATTGAAGTTAAGCACTCTAATGGAAATGATTTCTCAAGAACCCTGAAATCTACTCTTAACTAGGAGAGTCCCTTTTCTTATATATGCTACCTGTAGTCAACCGTTTCTTCTGACCCCCAGAGATGCCTCTTCTCATGACATCTCCGACAAGTGTATCGGCACAAATATCAAGTCCTAGAATCTGAAAGAATGAAGAAGAAGAATAACGAATATTGCCAACCATGTACCAAATCTGAATAAAAAAAACACTTGAAAGATTCAAACATTAATGAATAAACCATTAAAGTACCTTCAAGATGTAATCCGTCTGAAGGGTACTTTCCAGACCCTCAACAGATATTGCCTGCATTATAACCTTCCAGTCATGGCGACAAATGGTTGTGAATTCACATAATTGCTAAAATGAGAGACTCATAATGGAGGAAAAGCTTTTCATTAGTCTAGTAATCAAAGCTCTTTTTATAACTTCAGAATCATTATTTTAAACATCAAACCTTGTTCAAAGTTAGTTCATGCTATTTTAGTTTTCTTAGCACAAGTAGAGAAAACTGAATTTTGCAGAAAAATCATTGCAAACATTTTTTTGGGGACAAAGAAGTACAATGAGGGCTCAAAATATCATATTTTATGTAGTTCTGGAATTCCCAGTTGGTGAATGTATTATTACCTTCATATAAGCATCAACATCAGGCTCTGGGATTATCCCTTCTTGCTTTTCCCTCTTAATGACTTCCTTCATAAAATCTTTTACACAAAGGAAAAAATTCAAAAGTGATAAAATCTTTTACACAAAGGAAAAAATTCAAAAGTGGTAATCATTGTATCAAGAGAAAGTTGCACTCGGGAAATGCTTAAATTTGAGATGCAACTAAATTCTATAGTCCTAACATTTCAATTTGATCCTAACTTATATGATCAAAACTACGTAGGCCATACAGTTCGAAATGCACATATATGTGAAACTTAACCAAGTTGATTAACAAATTAATGGGAAACTAACATACTGCGTATAAAATATCTGAGAAGAAGAAAGAACAGGAGCTGAGAAGGATCTACGCTAAAGTGTTTCTTAACTTAATGTGTCCATTTTGCTTCAATGAAAACATAATGGTTTCCTTGAAACTCATAGCGAGTAGGGGGAATGGCTCTTAGCATCTCTAAAACTGAAATTGACAAATTCTGCACCAAGCATACTTACCGGCTCGGTTTCCTATACCCTGACACCATGCCGAGAAATCAATTGTTTCCCTGACTGTCATATCAGGAATGTGAAGGTCATATTGGCTTATATAAACAGAGGTTTTCTGAGGAACAAACGCATCCATTTGGTAACCATTGTAAGATATTTCCCCAGAAACCTGTAGAACAAACATAGCGAACGATATACGAGTCTCAAGACAAGAAAAGACCTTCAGAAAATGGCTGACAAGCAAAGAATAAGTCATCGTTTTTAGTAACAAACGATATGCAGATGGGCACATCGTTTTTTAGTGAAAGAATAGATCTTCACGTGAATCCGTTGACAACCATAGAACAAAATGTATTATGCAATAAACGTCACCAACTTGTGGAAGCATTAAAAAACCTTCAAAGAATGGCTTAGTTTCCCAGAAAGCGCCAATAACATAGTGGTTTTGCCACTCCCTGGAGGGCCAAGCAATAAAGTCATCCTGCAAAATGAATCCTTTAATGTAAGTGAATTTACTTTTCAAAATGTTTCCGTCATTTCTCTAGCATGTAAGTACACTGTTCTGGCCTATTAGGAAAAAGGGTAACCTGTAGCTATGCCTACTGAGTGATTAATCAAACTCACAAAGCTAGCAAAATTTGAAGACTACCTTCCAGGCTTGATAGAACCACTGACGTCCTCTAGAATGGTTATCTTGGCTTTTTCTTCAGAAAACGGCAGATTGAAGAACCCCTGCCACAGGAAGAAATCTCAAAGTGATTGTGAAAATTTGAACTGTATAGATCACCATAAGAAGTCAACGGACTTAAAAACACAGCTCGGTGACAAACAAGACAAGGGCATTGATCAGTGTTTCGGAAATCATTCATAGAGCTAACCTTCTGGATTGAAAAAAGAAAAAACAATTTATTCAAGTGGAACCTTGGAAGTTTCCTTCTAGGAAGAACTAATCTAGAGAGAGCATTAACATTGCATGCAGGTACTTACCGAACAAATACTCTTTGTGGTGTTCCAAAGAGTAGGGAGAGGCTTGCCATGAACTAGTTGACACTCTGCTTGAACACTAAGATTTTTGTATCTTACTTCCACAGTGGGCAATTTTACACCTACTCTGCAAACAATCGTTGGTTAAACTTGACAGATCGTAAATTTGTGTGCATACATGTATGAAGGCTTGAACTATGCGCATATCATTCAGATCAGTACTTATCAATTCTGTTTCTAATTTTCTGCAATAATCTCAGGTTGTCAATTTCGATGTGTTTGATAAGTTTCTCTATCAACATATGACGATCTTGAGCTCCAAGTTCAGCAACGTTAACTATTCTTTTCCCACTTGCATTTCCAATCCCAGCTGTTCCATCTTTCCTTTCAAATAATGCAGTTTTAATACGTTCAAAAGTTGGCAACCTCTCAACAGCTTCCCACTGCGTGCGATCTTCATCATCTACTACATTACTATGGTGACCAGAGACTACACTTGAGACACTGCGAAAGCTACTTGACAAATTAGCCCTAAAAGAGGACCTGATACTTCTTCCAAGCTCAGCCAACTCGACCCTTAGTGACTCAATCCTATCGGGGCCAGCCAGCTGGGCCATTGTAGGATTAACAGGTTGGAAGATTTAGAGAGAGACAATGGGTCTTGAGCATATATATACATATGGAGATGCACATGTTTAGTTAATCATTTGATTGAGTTTCAAGAAGAGATTAAAAACAAAAGAGATGAAACCTGCAGTGGATGAGGTAATGCAATGCGTCATCTTATTGGTCAGCAATGGAAATGAGCCTTAATCTTACTGTCAAGCTGAATATTGAATGAAAAAGTCAAACGAGATTGCTGATATTCGATAATGTCGTGTCCTGTCTTCTTACACATCTTGCTGATTATGTGCTTTTTCTTTTCTTTTTTCAGTTTGATTCTTGAAGACTAGGAAGATAACAAACATCAAACGAACTCTTCATGAGTCATAACAGATAAAAGTTGATGGCCGTGACTTTCTTGAACACACTGAAAATATGGTAAGTCAGCTTCTTCATATGACTTTTTCTCTAAATACCACTTGGAACTCGGGAAGTTTCCGAGTACTAATAAGAACTTACACTGGGTTTGTTTAATGCAGTATCAATTCTAGTCATCACAGCAGACCAGACGATTGTATATTTTAATCTGAAACTCGAGACACTTGTGGAAAGTGAGATTCTAAATGAGATTTGAAGAGTTATAAAATATGTAATTTCTTTCTTCCAAGTTGTTTGATTGATGATGATACATGACCTGATAATTTTCCTCGAGGAAAACCACAGAATAATCAGAGAGAAGAGGCACTACTTGTAGCAATTCGCAACTTTTATTCTTCCAGTTGCTTTTGCAGAAACACAGATATCTGAATGCTTATAGCAATTAACGACTAAATTTAATTGATTTTGACAACTATTCCTTAAACGAAAGATGATCACAACACCAACTGTAATGTACATGGAACTTCGGATCTCAGTTCCTGGTTTTAAGATAGGCATTCAGGAAGACGGCGGTTGAAATTATCATCTATCCCGTAAACTTGGTAAAAAAAATAAAAAACAGCCGATTCAACTGCTCCAGTCCAACATCCAATCACCAACCCATTTCAAAAGATTATGAATTGCTGGAGGTGAAATTAGCAGTTTTGATTTTAGATCATCCATATAGCAATCAACAGCAGTCTAGTTAGTATCCTACTCTTTTGCAGAGCCATTGGCAATCATTTCCTGTTTCTCCAGCTCCAAGTAATAGATCTTGTCATTCATCCCTTCTTTTCTATACGCCTCCACCATGATAGTAAAAGTTCTGGAATCTGGTTGGCATTGCACATCTTTCATCCGCTTATATACCCTCTCCATCTCCATTAAATCATCCGCCTTGGCACAGGCAGAAATAACAGAATTATAGAACGAGGTATTCTCAGGTATCTCAAACTTTCCAGCCAACTGGACACAGCTGATAACCTTATGGAACATACCTGCATTGGCATATCCATTGATAAGGCAACAAAATGTTTTGGTGTCTGCCCTCATGTCCTCTGTACGCATCTGATTGAATGTCAGCTCCATGTTTTTTGCATCGCCAGCATCCGCAAAAGCCTCAATAACATTGTTGAAAGTCGAGGTTGTCCATGGAAACTGAACCTTGCGCATGTACTCCATCACGGATGACATCTTATCGTACATTCGCTTCTTTCCATAAGCACCAATCAGAATATTAAAGGTCCGAGTCTCAGGCTCAACTCCGAAGCTTCTGAACTTCTCATACCATCTTTCCATCAAATCAATCTGACCCTTGTTACCAAACACACTGAGTATAATGTTCATGGTCCAAACGTCAGGCTTACAAGTTGTGCTCTCTAGCATACTAGACAGCACCTTTTCCATTTCATCATACATTCCAGCCTTCCCATATCCGCTCAAAACCACGTTTTGTGTAACCGTGTTTGGAGAAATCAGTCTATCATCCATTTCTTGGTATAAAGTCTCAACTAATTCGAATCTGGAAGCATCAACGCAGGCCTTAAGTAAGGTACTATAAGTGAAAACATCAGGCTGGCAACGGGGAAGAATTTTCATTTGGTTAAGAGTGGAGAAAGCGTGGTCAATCAGATTGTTGCGACAATAAGCAGCGAGTAATGCAGTATAAAGTTGAGCAGTGGGTTCCAATCCTGCTTCAAGCATTTCATCGAACAGTTGATGAGCACGTTGAGGCTGGCCGCATCTTCCCAACAGAACTAGCAGCTTCATGTAGGTTCCTTCTTTTGGATGGTAAAAAGGTTGTTGCTTTAGCATCTCGAAAACCTAGTGAAGAAAAAGATCGATACTTTACAAAGACCCAATTGCCAAAAACACATGGAAATGTCGATAGCAAATAAAAGGAGGAAGAACCTCAAGTGCTTGAGACCACTGCTTCTTTTGAATGGAATCGGACAGAGCTTCAGTGACGGTATTGGCCCAGGCCTTAGCATCAGACTTGCGATCGAGTTTCTTCTTAAGATTCTTAATGGGGGCTCTCTTGGGACGTGAAATTTCAGTGATGCCTGGGAATTGGCCCTGCTTCCAATGCCGCTGCTGCTTTTGGGAAGAAGAAGAAGAAGAAGAAGGTGCAGTTCTAGTAGAGGAATAAGCACATCGAAGAAAAAACATTTGATGATTGTTGATGATCTTCTTGTTGTTGATGTAATCGCAAGGAAGTGGTGAGGAGACAAGTGAAGACGAGAAAGAGCAGAACATGACTGATTTTCGCCAAAACCCAAACAATCCTTCTATCCTTCGCCTTTAGAAGCTTCACCCTCTCAACTCTGTCTCAAGTTTTATCACACACTTAAGTCCTGTTCTTCATCAATTACTGCGCTAATATTTGTTCACTGCTCTTGATATTTTCTCTTCTAATCCAAACTAAAAAATGGATGGAGCCAATTTAGACAAAAACAACTAAAGATTTGAGGAAGCCATTAGTAAGAAAACAGTGGTTATTAGTATTCTTTCCTCTTTTTTAACTAATCAAGTTCTCCGTTTCCGGACAGAAAAAGACAGAGATCATGCAATTCAATGAACCCTCCACTCTTCTAACTCATTCTGATCATTTGGTAAATGAAAAATTCCTGTTAAATTTCTGCCAGTTCATGACTTCCAAACAATAGGAAAAAGGTGAAATCTTTTGCTAACCCAATGACTTGGCTTGTGTTGCTTCTTCTTTTCCAGAATGACAGAACACCAACGCTTCCCAAATAATGGGGAAAATGCTCACAAAGCTGCAATCTTTTTTTGTAGTATCATCCCGCCATTAGACTCTACTTAATGGAAATTGGATAATGCACGCTGAGCCAATATCTCAACAAAATGTATCAAACAGAGCACCCAATTGAGTATTTAACCAACTTGGCTTTTCTACGTATTCTTTTGCTGTAAATCTTTTGAGCTATACGATGACAACAACGTGATCAAAGGTAGAGAACAAAATTAAGTTTAGAAGAAGGGAATGAAAGAAATAATGAACCATCAACTTTTGTACACGCCACCGCTGCAAGGGCTCGTCTTTCTGGTACAATGTGATCTTCTCTACAGCTTCTATCAGCAAATATTGAGAATTAAGAGAAATTTGTCTAATCTCTCCATTGCCTCCTCACTACGATCCAACCCAACTTTCAGCCAATGCACAAGTATCGGGATAAAGACATAATCCATGAGATACCCTCCTGGTTATAATCATCACAGTTTCTAAACCTGATGTTTCCTTCTATCATCTGGATTGTTGCTCGTTTCTGAGTCAGATTTGTACTTGTGAGACTCGACCTCTTCTACTCCTGTCCGGTTTCTTCGGCGTCTTCGGTCCTGAAATTCAATCCACGGCCGTATTTAGTGGTGATTTCCTTAAATATATTAATAACTCCAACTTCACATGAAAATAGTGTGAGAATAAAGCATCTCCAGTTGGTAAAAGTTTAGAGACATGGATGCTATTTTTAAACGTTCCCTTGGAAACAAATAACAATCTGAACCCAAATGGAACTCAAATAAAAAGCTCAAAGCAAGTTTCAGGGTCAAACCTCTCTTGGCACAGGATATTCTTCTGATTCAAGCATGCGAACTACTTGACTCATCTTTGGTCTCTTTTCAGCTTCTGGATCTACACATCTTAAAGCAGTTAGAAGAGCTCGCTTAAGGGCACTAGTTGATGGTCTAGTCTCAATCGTTGGGTCTACCACCTCTTCTGTGAGCCTTCTAGCAACCATCATCTTCAACCATTCCACTAGATTTATCTGAAAGAACCAACCAACAGGATTAAAAAACAGCATTGTGGATTATATTTCTGCAATACATTACTATATTCACTTGGGAACCCTACATAACTAAAAGAAAAGCATACTGCACTAGATTCCCGAAAAGAAATGGCAAGCTAAAGTAGTTACAGGTTCTAACGCCACAATGAATGTTGGACCACTGTATGCTTTAACGTGTTTGGTAAAATTCAAAGGATCTAATTGAGCTACTTCACATGATGTCCAAAGTCAAAATCATATACTGCTAGTCAATGGCAGGTTATGCATGTGCTTCTGTGAAAATCATCACTCCCTCAAAATGAAAAGACTTAGCATACACCTCATTCTCAGGACGACCATAATCCACCGGATCTCTTCCAGTAATTGCTTCCAGAAGCACAACTCCAAAGCTATAAACATCACTCTTCTCATTCAGAAGGCCGGAATTTGCGTATTCTGGAGCAACATAACTGCAAAACCATTCAGATCTTAGCAAATAAAAGAAAACAATTGCATGTGAAGGAAAAGCAAAGAAAATATCCTAACAACAATGGAATTGCTAAAGTAACAATCAATGGTAGATTCAAAAGCCAGCAGAAAGAAAATGGAGGGACCGATGCCCATCAAGTTGCAATAGAACTCTTTTCTTGATGCATTGGAAAGCATAAATAATTACAGCGATTCCCAACCCAGCACCTTCACATATCATGATCTGAAACCTAATAGATGCTGGTATTACTCTGTCCCTACTACTAAACGAAACTCTTGATGATTAAGTTGCAATAAATTGATGTTAGAGAACTACTCACCCAAAGGTGCCCATTACTCTAGTTGTAATGTGACTCTTTCCAGCACCAAGCAGCTTGGCCAGGCCAAAATCAGATATCTTGGCATCAAAGTTGTCATCAATTAAAATGTTACTAGATTTTATGTCTCGATGCACCACTTTCGGTTCAATGGCCTCATGCAAGTAAGCCAGCCTGCAAATTAAAGCCATGAACGTGAACTCGTGTGATATAAGATTATGAGGACTTGATTGATGGATGGATGGACTTACGCTTTAGCAGTACCAAGCAGAATTTTCATGCGAGCCTCCCAAGTAAGATATCCTAGATGATGCATACTTCCATGAAGCCACTGTTCTAAATTCCCATTGTTGACATACTCATATACCAGCATTCTGAAGTATAACACAGGAAAATAGAAAACAACAAGTGAATGCAAAACATACAGTTTTGTGAATCTAGAACACTGCTTCATATTCACTTGCTCAATATAGCACCAATTTGATGCACCGGGAGGTTAATATGATGGAGGAAGGCACTATTATGTCCTTGGTGCTTATCTAAGTAAACCATTATCTGCAAAACTCGTAACAATGTCTAATGCAGGCACTGCAATTAGTGTTCTTATGATTGAAGATAGTAACAAGGATATATGTATTTATTAATTTGAGAATGCAAGGTTGAAACAAAGTATCATCGTATTTTTGTGACGTTCAATCTGTTGATTGGTTACCTATTCCATGATGACTTACTTGAACACTACCTACTTAAAAGAAAACCAAAATAACAAAGTACCTCTGTGTTCCTTCCATACAATAGCCCAACAGTCGAACTAGATTTTTATGCCTCACATGACCAATTGCCTCTACTTCAACTCTAAAATCCTTATCAGCTTGTCCTCTGTAATAAAAGAACATCAACAGACTGTCAAATCTATTAACCTACAGATAGTAAAATGAGATCTTAAACAATAATGTACAAATGGAAACAAATTGATAAGATGCTTACGGGTTGTTGAGGAGCTTCTTAACAGCAACTGTAGTCCCATTAATCAACTGGCCTCGATATACAACTCCATAGCCACCATCACCTATTATATTTTCCTTGGAAAACCTGTTAGTTGCCTCTTTCAGATCTCTGAGTGTAAACCAGTGACCCCAGCCTAAGTGTGAAAATTCAGGTAGACCAGACAGAGGTGAAGGTGCAGTCAAAGGATGTGAGGAAGAGTTGTAGAAAGAAGGTCTCCCAGTGGATCCTTCTTCTCCCACTTGAGAACCATCTTTCTCCATGTGAATGAAGGAGCTGCTATCATCGCCATTTTCTGATTGAATTAATACTTTCTCCGATTCTTTGTCACTAAATCTGTCATTTAGGCTTACAAAACCACCTTGGTCCATTACAATCTCCTTAATTTCCTCTGGAACTTTAGGTATTTGGCTCATAGGGAGCAAGTTACCTGCCCTTCCGGATCTTTTTCTGAAACTGAGCCATAGTGAAACCACCAGAACTGCTAGACAAACTACTCCCAGACAAACAACAATTATTACCCACAACTCTATACCAACATATTTTGAAGTCAAAGTCCTCCTGAGACTAGACACCATTTTCCTTCAGCTGCTACTGAGCCAACAGAAAAGGAAAACAAAGAAGGCCTCAAATCACAGAGCCTTCAAAGAGAATATGAATAAACCAAAAAGTTTCAAGCAAAAGCAAAACCCACCAATCGATATAAAGAATATGATCACAGCTATGTTAAATTGGAAAAGGAATGGGATACATATGGATCGTAGAAAAGCACAGAACTTTAAACAACTAATAACTAGTCATCGACCTCGAATGAAATAAGAAAATGGAGATGAGAAGAAAAGAAGAAGAAGAAAGCATTTCCCTTGAAGTGAACTCAAGAAGAACCAAAAACCGAGCAGACAGCTCATCAGATTTCATCTACATTAGCTATCAAAGTAAAAAGCTGCACTAAAGTTGAAGAAATCACAAACAGGATCTCAAAAGACTTGCCTTTTCACACTCTCCCCCGTTGATTGATCTTCAAACACTGTGTTTGTTCAAAACCCACATGGAAATAATATGATCCTGATGTGGGAAAAGAACGCCCATTGTAAAAGAATCACATAAACAGAGAGATAGATTGATTTCCTTTCTGGGATTTCAGAAACAGATTTGGCAAAAATGTATTAGACGATGTGTAGTTGTCATAGTGGGTGAACAGTGACGAGAAAAGACATGCTTTACATCACATAAACCTCAATGCGTACATACAGATACGGGTGAAAACGAAGTGTCAAGGAAAGGAAGTCTTCTTGGGTTTAAGTTTCTTCCTTTTTAAAATGAGGTGCTGTGACTGTCACAAGTACACAGAAAGTCGTCGAGTTTTATAGAATCTCTGAAAGGACCGAGTAATAATCATTTATCACCAATCAGCGTGACAGAAGATTTCCAAGATCAGACATTTCCTCTTTATTGCTGCTCTTTAAGGACATATCCATTTTTTTATCCTTCTCGTGCTCTGTGAGTTCCCTATTCTATTCTTTTCTAATGGCATTGGCTTCGCACCTGAGACCTTACCAGCTTGACTAAAGCAAGTGAAAGCAAACAAGCAAGCTGTGACTTTTAACTTGAAAGTGGCCATGGTTGGTCGTGGTTTGGACATATGAACTCATCCTCTTTTTAACTCTCCTTTTTCAACCATGATACCAAGTTCTTTAAGTAAATAATCCTACGACAAAAAGAAAAATGAAACAAACATGTGCTTGATTCTGTCGTCCACTGTGGTTTTGTCAAAAAACAGGGTAAAAAATACAAGAAAGATTTGAACTTGCAAGGATTTTTTGATGACGGTAGATCAGATGGGTCCATTTGCCGGCTCAACCACAAGCGGTTCTGATTCTAAGGGCCTGCTTGTCAGATTATACACATAGAGACAGAGTCAGTCAGATTCATACATGTATAGTGATGCATCTGTATCTGATAATTAGATATATATGTCCTGTCTAATCCTTACGTAGTTATTGTCATCTGTTTCTTCCAAGTTATATTCTCCATATGATTTTGATTCGCATCATTACAAGACAATTAGATATATATGTCCTGTCTAATCCATACGTAGTTATTGTCATCTGTTTCTTCCAAGTTATATTCTACATATGATTTTGATTCGCATCATTACAAAGAATTGGTAGACAACAATTGTTTAGCGTCTTTACACAGACTATCAATCCATCCCCATCTTATGGTGCCTTATAGTAAATGTTCTACATGCCACCTGTGTGTACTTAGCTTGTTCAACACTAGAATGCTGTTTCTTACATATTATTTTTCCTGAAACATAAGATACATAGACATAATATGTTGATCTATCTCTGTATAAGGCCCCACCAAGGGCAGATGTTGTTTGAGACTTTTTAAGTCAATAGCTTCTCTTAAACCGCTAACTTAATTAAAGTTTTAAAAAATAATTATGCCAAAAAAAGCGAGATTTAAAGTGTCAAGTAACCTACCTGTTCAAAGGAACCCAATCCAGTGAGCTTCCAGGAAAGGAGATATACATGATAACTAACTCAACATAATAATACTAAGCTCACAGGAAAGGAGATATACATGATAACTAACTCAACATAATAATACTAACTTGACATGATTAGGTTCTAAAACTAAGTAGGATATTGGGAAACTTTACTTGAGGGATAGTCATCGCATTCTCATTATCTAAACTCTTTTGCTTGTTAACCACACAACAGAAGCAGCAGGGATGAAATGTGTTTTTTTATAAGCAAGCCAAAGAGACTGTCTAATGATTAGTGCCTGTTTACTACAACTTGTAGGTCCTAACCCAATTAGTCTACGGACTACGGTGGTTGAAGCTTCACTCATGTCATCTCTAATCTTATTTTAGCTTTAGGTATTGATTAGGTTGGTTGTCTTTTTTTATTATAGCCCATGTCAGATTAGCTCTAAACACACTTCATTTTCTTATATGCAGATGTGGGTCTGCTTTTCTTTATAAAAAAGTTGTTTGCTTGCACCTAATCCTGTATAGGAAGGGTGTGATTAATGTTTATGTTATTACAACAACTGCTACCACTATGTATAACCCCAAAATCACACGGTTAAGGAAACATGCAAAAACAGAGTACCATTCTCAATCCACTGCTCTTTATCATTTTCTTTATTCATGGCGTCCACTTTGTCGAAAAGATTATCAAATGACCTTACGGTTTCATTTTTGGAGTTTATCTTGTTACTTCACTACAACATATCCCATTTCTCTGCTCAACCGTTATGGCTCTGATAAGGCTTACATCCGTACAATCTTAAGAATAGTTACCTGATGTGTTCTAATTGTTATAATGAACGATTGCAATTTTTATTTTTTATTGTAATCCGAAATTCTGCAGTAAAGTAAAATTTGATAATATATAACCTTATCCCGACATCATAAAGAGGTTGTTTTCGGTGATGTAATTTTTACTTTTAAGAGTATATTTACCGATTTTAAAATCTCATCGCTTTTGTATCTTATTGATATTTTTTTATTAAAGTTCTAATCTTTGCTACCTGGACTATTAGAGTTCCTTTGATACACATCTTTAAAATAATATTATATTATATTTATTTATTTATTCTTTTTAACATGCATCACTTATTTATAGCATTTTGTTGTATTTATTCATCATCGGGTGTGATGATGAATAAAGAAACATGCAATGCAACAAGCTGGAGCCAGGCGTGGACGACAAACAACAGAGCAGGTGAATGAGAAAGAAGTAAGATAAAAACATGTAATTCACACACCCATTTGGCTGACTGAGCTAGGCCACCTTGGAGCCTCAAATATGGTCACCTCAACTACTGTCAATTTCAATAACGTAAACAAGCTGCTGCAGTGCTCAAGATATCGAACCAAAACATGAACTGATTGAAGCCCATTCGTGTAACCAGGTCTTCCAAACTTTGTGCCACAATCAAAACATGTTTACACAAGCAAAACATCAAACAATGCAAGAATACACTCGGACGTGATTTACATTAACCTTAGTTACACAACAGCTCAGGTACGTAATGAATATAAGAGTACAAAAGATATTGAAGAATGAGAATAAGAAGATGAAAGCCAAGCCAGCAAATAGTATTCTTCCCACCACCCTTTTTGTTATCAATAGCATAAACCACAAAAATCTGGGAAGCAAAACAACCGATTCATGACTGTCCTCGTGAATTCACTCAGTTTACTGAATCCCTCAAATATAAAAGCCTTCTTGAAGGAGCGGGTGGCGCGAGGCCAGGAATATCCCTGATGTCTTTGTTGTGGGGATTGACAATCTGAAAAAATACGGAAGTCACAACTCCACAACCTTTGACTTGAGACAACAATGGATGCAAGTATGATGAGCAAACATACAAGCAAATGATACAAGTAACATAAACAAAAAGAAGAAGGTAATAAGGAGAAAGAATTAATACAGCACGGCAGATGGAAATGTTATAGGACAACGCACATATCATATACTTTTTATGTTCCTAGAGAGGTGTTATTGAAGACTGTAACTATCACGGCCACAATTATCGCAATTTTTTGCAGCCATAAGAGATGTGAATAGGAAAGCATAAGGCTGTTTTACAATATCAATAGCTGAAGAGAATACCTTCACAACAATAATAGCTATTACACCACAGACAATAAGGAACAAAAATAGCATTATGCATTTATCTGTTGCCACCTGAAAAAAGAAAACAAATGGAGAAAGTTCAGTAGTTTACAAAGAAGGGTGAAAAACAAAAGTAATAAAGGAACAGAAGTATAACAAGACCAGTAACTAACTAACCTGCCTTCCAATCTCTTTCACCAGCTGTGAGGCCTTCTTAATTGAAAATTGAATTGTGTCTAGTTCATTAACTATACGACCCATTTGATCAGTCTGCAGTGTTTTAGAACAATCATGAGTGAAGCATTTAAGAATGAGGATAAATTCAGGAAACAAGTGTGATAGCTGATGATAGGTCTCATGCTTACTTGGCCTTTTAATGTAACAGCAGTTTGTGTTCCCACTTCAATCGTTTGCTCAACAACCTAAGGGTAAAATCTGAAGTTCAGAATACTAATAACATAAACATTTCGAAAAGCAAAGTGCACAAGATTGGTTACCTTTTTGGAGCGTTCAATGACTTGATCCGTTTCATCCATCGTCTTCTTTCCAGCATCAATAAGTTCTTGATTTGACATGGCTACAAAACAAAAGTATGATCTGAGATGAAGCTGACCAGCAATTAGAACTATCTTTTACCACATCAGGGACCAAAGAAGAACAGGAGTTATCCACAATAATATATGTTCTCTTAATTTGATGAAACAAAAAGCAAGGGGTGGAAAATTATATGTTCTGTTAATTTGATGAAACAAAAAGCAGGGACTCAGTTATATCTTGCTTGGCAGAAGTTGCGGTGAAGCATGTGCTATACATGCTGCATTCATTGAAGGTTAACAACTTCAAACAAATAGAAGTAGCAACCATACGCAAAACAGGTAAAAATGAGACATTTAGCAGTACATATCTGCATTTATATGATATAATAACTGCCATCAGAGAATTAGAAACACAAAGAAACAAGACTTCCACCTGAAGCCAATTGAACATTTTCTTCAGCAGTGGGTTCACTAGCTCCTGCTCCCATGTCAAAAAGTTCAACTCTCTTATTACCAAGTGCATTCATATACCTGAAATCCCACCACAGAGAGAGCCACATGAAATCTAAAGGAACTTATTTCTATGAAGAGGGCCCTATCAAATTTAATATCACATTTTAGCACTGTAGACTCATTAGAGTTACTTTACCAATTAATCCCATCACGAGCTTCTATCAAAAATATTCTAACTTGGTATGACATTTGCATATGCTTAGAACAAACCGGTATTGTTTAAAGTATTGCTTTTCAACCCCAAACATTTCAAGACTCTGAACTCATGGTGTCTAACCTGTGAATTAAACAAATAGGTTAACTTACGTTTTCCTTAGAGCCACATAAGAGTTCAATTCCTTTATCTGCAGAAAAATAACCATTTAAAAAACAAGCTATACATGTCAACTAAGAAAGAAAATCTAAGGAAGTTATAAGATTTAAAAAGATCTAACCATGGATTGCTTCTCGTCATTTAGTTGCTTGGTAACTTCCGGAGGATTTTTACTCTCCTCATCCTTGATTTCACGATCAAAATCTTTAATCAATCTGTAGCAGTTAAGTGCAATATTCGTCACTTCAGCAGGAAAGGACAAAGTAGAGACCAATGTACTATGGAATATTTACTTTGTGCAACATAATAAGTATGTCATAACTGAGCTTTATAATATTTGTGCATAGAGAATAAGATCTAGAGGAATAATAAGATGAGTATAGGAAGAGTAAGATAAATAGAGGCCATCTCGAAGCATGAAAAACCTGAATTTCTTGGTTGAACAAGACCACCGAAGATTTCAAATTACAACTCATTTTCAAGATCAAGTACACCAAGCCCATAGAAACCAACTTATCCAATAAGAGAGTCCAACAGAAAGAAATCTAATGCGGAATATACATAAGCATATTTTACATTCATTGAAGGAGAACTTGAAATAGTATCACTCGAGTAAACAGATGCAACAAAGGAGATGGTCCAAAATTCTGCAGACAGGAAATAAAAGAAATGTTCAATATGTGGCACACCTTTTGCACTCTCTCATCCTCCCCGTAAGTTCCTCCAGCTGTTTGCTTTGTCTATTGGAATCTTTAATCTTATCCAGCTTCTGGAAGCCATTCCTGTAACAAAGAGCAATAATGCAAATCTATATGACCATCATCAATCTACTAGAGTAAGGATTATATAGTAACATAAGCAATCCCATCTACGCGTATGTGTACAATCAGATACGAATAACTTGTATTCAGATTTCAGCACCATGAGAATGAGTAAAACGGTTTAAAATTCATAGGCAAAATGGGATTAGCAGCTGAACTAAAGATGCCTTGAGATTAACTCAGCACTATTGAAACGGGCATAAAAAACAAACAATAGTTGTGAAAACATCTTGTTTTTTCAGAAAGACAATGATCGTAACGTTAAACTGACTACTGATTTCTTTCTGCTAGTGGACCGTATTCAGCTTAGTTGTTAAGAAAATATGTAACAAAAACACAATAACAAAAAGGAAAAAAATTACAAAAGCAGGTAACAGAATCAGAAGGTGGTGGTAAACTAATAACGCCATAAAAAAAAAAAGCAGAAGAAGCAAAATGGTAAACCCAGATCTGGAGATTGACGGTCATACATATATGCATCAAAGGGAAAATGCAATTTTGAACAGAAAAGAGATAAAAGGTAAAAACTTTGCGAAGAAAGGAAAAACATACGAGAGAGCTCTAAAATTGTCCTTGATTTCACCATGGATCTGCTCCAATTGAGGGCTCATCTGCATGTCACTTGCCATTTCAGATAAGCCGGAATCTCTTTTGCTTATCTCCGGCCTTTCCTTTGAATAATTCTCAAAAACTCTAAACTTCTTTTATACTCTTCTTACTTATATCTCAACATCCAAAATAAAGAAAACAAACAAATCCCACTTCGCCAAACCCAAGTCTCTATCTTTCCTCTCTAGTTCCTCCTCCACTCGCAGTCGTAGAAAAGTACAGCAGATGGAAACTAACTAACCCCGAAAGACGGGGAATTGTGGAAGGATAAGGAAACCAAACAGTTCCTAAATCCTAATTCTCAAACCCTTTGAACGAAAGACTGAATTTTGTGAAAAATTGGGAAGGGGTTAGATGGATGGAGAGTAAACTAAGCCGATAATCCTTCCCAAGTCCCAACTGCACTAAAACAAAAAAGAAACGGACCCAAAAAAGCTGTTTTTAAAATGCATTTTGATTAAGTTGGTGAGAAGATATTAATATAATAATATTATATATATTTACAATCGGAAATGCACTGGCAAAAGGAATTTATGCTTTTATGGAAAGAATAAATATTATATTTATCTTCTTGATTATATTTATAAATACAGCTATCTAATTTAAATCTTCAATTTCTATCTTTTATTGATACAAAACATTTGTATGTAATTAGTTACAGAGATTTATCTGATAAAAACAATGAATCTATATATCTTGTCACGTACTAACCTGGTGCCCAAACTACTTACGGAAAGTCTTGATCTTTAGAGCCTTTTAAGAACCATGCCTCACTGACAAGTGGTTAAAGATTGGAGCTTTTTCAGGGGGAGAGTAGAGTAGACACAACTCGCTCATCCCTCTCACGGCCCCACTTTTCCATTCCCTTTCCCTTTTTTCCTTTCTTTTGTCTGCCTAATCTCATATATTGGTTTGGCATTGACGTGCTTCTGGGTTTTGGATAAAAGGGGTTGCATGTTCATGTACGAAGGTGGGGTTGTGGAGATGGTTTTTTGATTCTGAATCGGAATCTTTAGAATTACTTCCACAAAGATAAACAATCGGGTATAAAAGATCTTAGCTTTGCCAATATTTGGTTACCAAAAAGCCAGACAGACATGGCGGCAAAGAAAGCGTGCGAGTTCTTGTCCAAAACTATGATGGAGGAAGTGCAGAGATGGGGAAGCATGAAGCAGACGGGGGTAAGCTTGAGGTACATGATGGAGTTTGGGTCCAAACCCACTGACAGGAACTTGCTCATTTCAGCTCAGTTTCTTCACAAGGAATTACCAATTAGGATTGCTAGGAGAGCTCTCGAACTCGAGAACCTCCCTTACGGTTTATCTGAGAAGCCTGCCATTTTGAAGGTGCACCATCCGTCATTTTTCTCTTGCAACCTTTCAATTCTATCACACTTCTCCTTTTGCTTGCATATGTCATCATATCGACAATCCTTTCCCCTTTTTTTTTCCCTTTAATTGTTTATTATTATTTGTTTGTGATTAATGAGATACGATTCACAAGAAGTGGTTTTCCATTGTAGTTGTGTGGTAGGTTCTTACACCTTTTAGTTTGTTTTCGCTTCCTAAGTGGTATAAAAAAGAAGAAAGAGTCCTCATTTTGACTCATATCAGAGTTGAGATTATGGGAAGTTGACTATAGGTCATATAATATACTTGGATTTCTTGGTTATATTATTCCTTTTCTCCATGCCTTTATTTTAAAATATAATCCTTTTGCTTAGTATCTGCTTTTCTTACCTCCTTCCCTTGGAATAGAGGTGGATTTTGAAGTGTCATTTAGGTAATAACTTTTTGCTTTCCAGTCTTTGATCCACCGTAATTAGTTGCTAATTATCTTGTCGTTCACTAACAAATCTGTTCTTTGTTTCCAGCTTTAGGAAAGGGTAGTGTTTCTTGCTTTTCAGTGGAAAGCCATTTTCATCCTTCTAGGTTTCAGGAGCAAATGTCTACAAACCTCTACTTTCCTTTGCCTTCCACTGCTTGTTATTAGTTTTTTCAGTTTCACCTACTAATTTCGGCATCAGTTTTACTAATAGTTTGTTAATGGATATTCAGGGATGAATCAACATGATCTGAGCCAAAAAGGGTTCTTTAGTTCTTATTTGAGAATTTAGCTAGTCCATGGTACACGTGGTTGCTTTTTCGATGAAGGCTTGGATTTGTTTTTCGATAACGTGCCATCTCATTCTGATTAACTTTAATTTTAAGGTGCGAGACTGGTATCTGGATTCTTTCCGTGATCTGAGATCCTTTCCTGAAATCAAAGATACAAGTGATGAGAGAGAATTTACAAAAATGATAAAAGCAATCAAGGTTAGACACAACAATGTGGTCCCGACAATTGCTTTAGGCGTTCAACAATTGAAGAAAGAAATGGATCCAAGCATGTATGAGGATCTGGTTGAGATTCATCAGTTTCTGGATCGGTTTTACATGTCAAGAATTGGGATTAGAATGCTTATTGGTTGGTTTTAGCTTCTTAATAACTTCTGAATATGAACTGCTTGCTTTCAATTTCAACATCGTGTAGTTCTGTGGACTTCTACATATAAACTCTCTATATATGCTCTTGGATTTTGGATGGTACTCAGGGCAGCATGTTGAGTTGCACAATCCAAATCCTCCTCCACAATGTGTGGGTTGTATTAATACAAAAATGTCTCCGGTTGAGGTTGCACAAAATGCTAGTGAGGATGCCCGTGCTATTTGTCTAAGGGAGTATGGAAGTTCACCATATTTTACCATCTACGGGGATCCTAACTTTACATTCCCGTAAGTTGATTAATTTCTGTTTGTTTTTCCTTGCGCAGTTGGCTCTTCTGCCTTTTGTGCCTTCCTTACCATTTACAGTTTTTATATGAACTTATTGCTTTTTGGTTTTGGTTCTTAATTTAGTGCATTGAATTGCATTCGTTGCAAGCAATTAGAAGTTTGCACATCTATCCATATGTAATGCCTTAGCATGTGTATCAGCTATGTTCCAGCACACTTGCACCTTATGGTATTCGAGTTGGTTAAGAATTCCTTGAGAGCTGTCCAAGAGCGTTACATGGATTCAGATAAACTGGCTCCTCTTATCAAAATAGTAGTTGCTGATGGAATTGAGGATGTCGCCATAAAGGTGTTCTGCTTTAAACATCATCTCATCGCAATGGATTTCCTCATATATCCTCTTGCATGATAACTTGATTCTATCCGGGGCATGCCCTGGCATACGTTTCTGATCACTAAATTCTTAAGAAGTTGGCGTTGTTGTTGTAATAGGTTTCGGATGAGGGAGGTGGGATTCCGAGGAGCGGCCTTCCCAAAATCTTCACATACCTTTATAGCACTGCAAAAAATCCTCTGAATGAGCATTCTGATCTTGGAACGGCTGATACAGTAACAATGGCTGGTTATGGATTTGGTCTTCCAATTAGCCGCTTATATGCTAGGTATTTTGGCGGTGATCTACAGATAATCTCTATGGAAGGATACGGTGAGTGGATCCTTGTGTTGCGGTGATTGTGATTTTTTCATGATTCAACCAGTTTGTATATGTGTCCCGACTGGATTCGGTTTCTGTTTCCACTTTACACAGGCACTGATGCATATCTTCACCTGTCTCGACTGGGAGATTCACAAGAACCTCTGCCATGAATGTTCATCTGATCTTCAGTGAAATCGAAATTCTCAGCGTTTAGTTTACTTTGTAGGAATGTTGGATAGATATTATTTAGTTTAAAGGGAATCTGTATGAAATAGCATTTGACTTTGGCCTTAATCAGCCTGGATGATGCTCTTTTTTCATTACAAAGTAAGTTAAAATGTGTTAAACCATCATGATAATGCATTGTTCAACTATGGTCAGCCTTGAAGAAAATCACATGTAATACTTTTTCTCTATTTCCAAATATTAGAATTTCTTCGTATCGAAGCTCAAATGATAGAATTTCATTGGAATTCCTTACGATTTCACTTCTCCAACCTCAGTTGGAGGTATTGTAGTCACAGTTAACAACTAAGCTCGCTCTTACAATTTCGCTTCTCCGACCTCAGTTGGAAACATTGTAGTGAATTCCAACTGATCACTCGACATCTTCATTGTCAAAAAAATTTGGGTATACCACCAACAGCAGCAGGATCAAGATCCAAGGATTCCACATCATCCATAACTGCTGTCTCTGTCACTCCTGCGTAGTCAATTAGTTGATTCTCATACCCATCTTCGTGTACGACTCCACTTCCACTACACAGAATTTCCTGAAACACTTTCAAATAGAATGTTAGCACAATTTAATTCCACTAAAACCATATTTCAACAAAACATATTATATTTCTTTGATATCCAGTGAGATTCTAACTTCCAGTACTGAGTTAAGTTCCTAGAGTTCATCATTTTCCCGATTCTGAATTCTGAATCATATTTGATAATGGTTCAATTAGCCATGCACAAAACAGTCACAGGAAACTAACTCCAATTAGGTTGTCATGATATCAAACACAGACTTCAGCATTTTCACGCAAAGCATAGTGTTCCAAGCATACTGGAGGATATGTGGCTAAGTATTTTGAAAAATAGGAGTTTTAGCAACCTAACATAGAAAAAAGAGAGCAGCTTACTCGTGTTTGTTAGGTGTCATTGCCAATAAGACGCTAATCTATGGTATTAAAGCTGGAAGGTGGGATAAAATAGATGGTTGATGAGGATGTTAGCCTTATCCACCAAAAACTTTATAGGCAATATGGCGGGAGTGAGTTATTCTAAATGAAGGGCCAAAAGATTTCCATTTACTGCATCAAGTTACAAAGTACAAGACATGGGATTGTACCTCATCCTCTTGCATGGAGTGTTTCTCTGGTTCTACAATCCAGTCATCGAGAATCCGTTCAAGCAGCACATTGTCAAGGGACATTGAACCAGTGGTCCTTTTCTTTAAGTGGCATTCTCTAAGTCGCAAGTTGTAGTGAACAAAGACAAGGTCATCCAATCTTTTCTGCGCTAAGTGATGATGTCTCTGGCTATGGATCTGATCATATATGCTCCAGGAATGTTCACATAAGAAGGAATAGCAAGTTTGACTTAGTATGCGGACAGCTACCCGTTGCAGCTCTAAGCAGCTTATTCCATGTTGTTGCCACCAAGCAGCTGGTAGGGGTAGATGTACATATCAGACTTCGAAGTATTGAGCCAAAATCCTATTAAATTCTCCCACAGGAGATAGATACTCACCTGGATCAAGTTCTGTCCTTGTACTAATTGCTAACTCAGTTCCAAAATCACCTTTTGCAGAAACATAATCAGAAATCTGGCAGATCGCATTCCAAAATGTTAAGAACATCTAATGAAATCAATATGCATGCTAAATATTAACCTTCAACTAAGGTCTTGCCTGCCTAAATGCAGAGATCCTTCTCACACTATCCGGCTCCAGTCGAAGAATGCATTCATGTAATCCCTGAACGACCTCTGAATGCTAGTCACATATTACCAATCTAGGTCAACATCAACGGAGAAGCAAATTTAAATTTCAGCAACGATAAATTCTATCACCTACCGCCACAAAATCAGAAAGATATCTGTAAGAAGGATTCAAGAAGAAAGAAGCCAGATATAAAGGGTGGTAAAACAGTGAGCTCCATTGATTATCCAATACACTCCAAAACAGTGAGCTCCATTGTGAAGGGAGGAATAGTACGAGGACGATGGAGGGGAGTAGGGTTTTAGAATTATAAAATACAAACTTAGCAGTGGTCGGCCTAGCCCAAAATCAGTAACAAGCCCAATTTCAAGGCTTTAATTATTCTTGCGTTTTTTAACGATTATTACCTGCCGCCATGAGATTGGGAAGCCATAGATGATCAAAGTGATGTGATTAAGAAAGAAAAAGAATGGAGCTTTCCCTTCAACAACTGCAAATTCTTGGCCTTTCACCTTCTAAGCAGCAGCAAAGTTGTTCACCAAAGCCAACGTCTTCTCCTCTCATGTCCCACCGCCACCGCAAATGGACTATAACCGCCACCGCAAATGGACCAGAGCACGCTGGCGGCAAGATGGTTGTGGAGCTAGTGGGTGCTTTTAACCGGCTGACAGAGAGGATGAATGTTGTGTCATCAAGTTCATCACGCTTGCTCTTCAAGTCTCTCAAGCTCTGCATTCCTATTTTACTCAATTTACCTTTCTCTCCTCCTGACTCTCGCTCCCCTCTTTCCAAGGCCTTGTCCGTCGCTCTTCTTCTCGCCGATCTTCAGGTTTACCCTCTCCCACTTCTTCGTCTTCTTTTTTCAAATTTTCCTTCAAATTCACAACTTCTCCTTCTCGGAAAGCTACTTTTTCTTTCTTAATTACATCAATTTTAACTATTTAACAACAAATCTCCATATTTTAGATTTTAGTGTTTTTTTCATCTTTGCTATTATTCTAAGAATGTAGATGGATGCTGAACTTATATCTGCGGGGATATTGAGGCAAGCTTTTGAGGCTGGTGCTATATCCATTCAAGAGGTCAGAGATCGGATTAGTTCTGGAACTGCTCATGTACTTCACGAGAGTTTGCGCATGTCAAGCATTCCCTCCAGAATTGAACTTTTGGATGATGAGAGTGCTTCTGCTTTGAGAAAGTTTTGCCTTTCCTACTATGATATTCGAGCTGTTGTCCTGGACCTTGCTTTGAAGCTTGATCTAATGAGGCATTTACACCATTTTCCTAGATATCAACAGCAGCTCTTGGCTCTTCAAGTTTTCAAAATACACGCCCCATTGGCTCATGCTGTGGGAACCAATTCCCTCTCTTTGGAGCTCGAGGATCTGTCTTTCCGCTACCTCTTTCCTTACTCTTATCTATACCTGGACACATGGTTGCGCAGCCACGAGACTGGGAGCAAGCCACTTATTCAAGTCTACGCTGATCAGCTTCTCCAATCCCTGAAAGCTGATCCTATCTTGGTTGACATGGTGGACGACATTTCTGTCAAAGGCCGGTTTAAGAGTAGGTACAGCACAATGAAGAAGCTTCTGAAAGATCGTAGGAAACCAGATGAAGTAAATGATGTTCTGGGTCTGCGAGTCATACTCACTCCTAGGCTTGGAGAAGAAGATGTGTCAGAAGAAGCAGGGGAAAAAGCATGCTACAGAACGCGTGAAATTATCCAATCTTTGTGGAAGGAAATGCCTCACAGAAGCAAAGACTACATTACCAGACCAAAACCAAATGGGTATAGAAGTTTACATATGGCTGTTGATGTGAGTGAGAAGGGCTACACTAGACCACTTATGGAAATACAAATCAGGACTACAGAGATGGACCGGCTTGCAGTTGCTGGAACAGCATCCCATTCATTGTACAAGGGTGGTCTTACTGATCCAGAAGAGGTTGGTGTTCTAGCTGGATAGAAGTTGACTTGTAAAAAAGCGCTTAATGCCTCTTTGTCTTGATAGCTTTTAGCTAAACATGATTTTTAGTAGAATTTACTGGGCCAGTCTGTTCTTTAAGAGAGGTAACCAAGTTGTGTTTGATGGCCATCCAGGCAAAGCGGCTCAAGGCCATAATGTTGGCTGCAGCTGAACTCGTAGCAATTCGGCTTAGAGATATTCCTTCTGCTAAAGCAATAGAGAGCGACCAGAGAGATCGGGTATTTCAGCTTCTTGACAAGAACGATGATGGCAGGATTAGCATGGAGGAACTGATGGAAGTGATGGAAGAGCTTGGTGCTCCTGGAGAAGATGCGCGTGAGATGATGCAACTCCTTGATTCTAACAGTGATGGTTCTCTGAGCTCTGATGAATTTGATATCTTCATGGAGCAGGTAAGTATTGAAGCTTTCCCACTTCTGTATACACTAGGAATGACAGAAGATATGTATTTATTTTGTCATTGTTGCTTCTACAGGTGGAATTCATGCGTAAATTAGAGGATAGAGATGCTGAATATAAGAGCTTTTTGTGTCAAAAACTTCAAATTGCAGAAGACAGTGGGTTGATTCAGGTATATAGTAAAGAGCTTGGGCACAGGCTCGCCAGTTAAGAATCAAATATTATTGTAAATGTAACTAATGATGTATCAAACGCATTGGTGTTCATTTGTATTAAAGCAACTTTATTATACTTGTAACTTTAGTCCACAAACTTCTTGTACATTAAACAAACATATCACTAAAGTAAACAACATCACCCTTTGAAACCCTATTTCATGCTTACATCTCTACATCTACTCTCCTATTCTAATATCCGCTTGAGATTTGCT
>JAOQMP010000210.1:56464175-56475154 GCA_027563575.1 Erythroxylum pedicellare
GATAGATACAAAAACATTGGGATATTGTAGGGGATGAAGTGGTAGAAGCAATGGGAGAGTTCTTTGAGAGAGGAAAACTTCTCAAGGAATGGAATAAAACGTTTATCTGCCTTGTTCCCAAGCACAGTAATGCAAGGAAACTAGAACAATTCCAGCCAATTGCCTGTTGTAACTTCCTATACAAAATTATCAAGAAGATAATAGCTAATAGACTAAGAGCAAGCCTAGGAAAGTTAATTAGCTCATAACAGAATGCATTCATTAAGGGGAGATCAGTGGGAATCAATATCCTACTCTGTTAGGAATTGTTAGAGGGATATAATGGTAAGAGAAGAATGAGGAATTGCACCATAAAGATGGATCTTGCCAAGGCTTATGACTCAATCAATTGGAGCTTCTTATTTAATACATTGGAAGCAATAAGTTATCCTCCTAGGTTCACAAAAAGGGTATGAGGAATGTGTAACCACTGCTTCTATGACAATCATAGTGGATGGGGAACCTACAAACCTAATTAAAGCAAGGAGAGGCTTAAGGCAAGGGGACCCATTATCCCCTTACTTGTTTGTAATTTGCATGGAGGTTTTGTCAACTCTCCTCGAGAGCAATATTCAGAGACACCCAGAATTTCAGCTCCATGGCAGATGTAAAGGTATGAAGATCACACACCTAGCTCTTGCAGATGACTTGCTATTGTTTTGCAGAGCAAAGAAAAACTCAATAGATCTAAACTTGCGAGTGATGGAGGAGTTCCAAGAGATCTCAGGCCCTCGATACAACCACCGAAGAGCTGTTCCTACTTATCGTGTAACTCAAGTAGAGAGGTAGCCTTTAAAGCTATTGATATGGGATTAAAACAGGAGAACCTACCCTTTAAATACTTGGGGGTACCAATATCTTAAAGACGAGTTAGTGCAGCCGATTGCAAACAATTGTTGGACTCAATCCATGGAAGAATCAGCCAATGGAGCAATAGATTCCTTAGTTATGAAGGCATGCTATAACTTATTCAGACAATACCGAGCAACCTTACAAATTATTGGATTATCCATCTGGCCGTTCCCAAAAGTATACTCAAGAAAATTGATAAGAGAATTAGGGAATTCCAATGGAATGGCTCAAACCAAGGTAGAAGCAAAGCGAAGATTAATTGGAGCAAAATCTGCAAACCTAAGCAATAGGGTGGTCTAGGCATCCATTCTACATGGAAGATTCACAAGGTGAGCGGAGGACGAAATTTGTGGTGGTTGTGTTACAAAAGGAAGGATCTATGAGTGAAATGGATACACAATGTTTTCATAAAGAATAAGAGTATTTGGATATTAAAGCCAAGGCAAGAAATGTCAAGGGCCTGAAGGAAATCCTAGCAGCAAGGTCATGGATGTAGCAACAAGTATTCCATGTGATTTGAAATGGAGAAAATACATCTTTTTGGTATGATAATTGGCATTGTAAAGGTCTCCTATATTAGGTAGAATGTTAGGACCAATAACAATAAGCCTAGAATATGGAGAGTGTACTCGAGGAGAAAGAAAGAGGGGGCTGAGAGGAATGATGCAAAATTTAGTTAGTAGTGTGGGGTGCCGAATGGGTACAAGGTGGGGAAAATAACTGACTGTACGGAGGGTAGCTAAGTAGGGGGCAGAGAGAGAAAAGACACATTCATTCAGTTAGAAGGAGAGTAATATTGAAAACAGAGAGAAATTATTCTCTCTGAGGAGCTGTATTCAGCTTTGGGACGGAGGTATTCACTAGAATCACCTTGTAATAGCAGTAAGGATCCTCCATTATCAATCATTAATATAATACAACTCTAGCATATTAAGCTAGAGTTCTAACATTGGTCCAACCTGGCGGATACTCAATAAAAGAGGGGAGGATCAGTTCATTTTCGAAGACTTGAGAATTCAGAGCAACCAACCTTGATGCCACCTAAGATGTCCGAAAGGGTAGAATTGTTGGAATCCCGTATGGCGAATCTGGAGGCTGGAGTCGAGGAAATTCAATCATCTATGCGGATGGCTATGGGGAAAATGCAGTGAGCCTTGTTGTTGGAAATGAGTAAAATGATGAGAAAGAGACTAGAGGAAGGACAGGGGAGTGGCAATGCCTTAGGAAGGGGGCAGACTATGGCTAGTGAAAGGCGGCAACCAACTCCGATGGAGCATTCCTATGACATGATGGAGGAATATCGAATGTCGGTCCGTAAGGTGGAATTACCCATGTTCGATGGGTCTGATCCTGTAGGGTGGATCACTAGGGCGGAGGTGTATTTTGAGGTCCACAATACCTCAGAACCAATCAAAATGAAGCTAGCTCTTCTGAGTGTGGAAGGTTCAACCATACATTGGTTTAACCTATTGAGGGAGACGGAAGAGGATTTGGATTGGGAGAAATTTAAGAGAGCTCTAATTGAGTGTTATGGAGGGGGAAGATTTGATAACCCGTTCGAAGAGCTATCGAATTTGAAACAAATTGACTTCGTGGAGGAATACAATGATTTCCGGTTCTAGCATCAACCCTCTCCTACTTTCTTCACTTCGGATTAAAGCCACTACCTCATTAAAACATGGAACCTCTGGTGTTAGAGATGCATTCATTGGCGGAAATTATGCAAGGCATGGTCAACAGAACATAGATGGCAACATCACAAATGGCAACAATAATTTTATAGCTGTCATTAATTAAGATATTATTCTAATTGTAATGTTCTGAATTAAGGCCTTAAGTAAAGGCTTCAATTAAGGAGTTATTCCTACTACGTAATCATGTAATCTCTTTATAAGGAGAACATGTTTATGAATAAGACAAGCAGAATTTCATTACAAATCACAAGAGGTTGCAGCTCCCTCTAACGAGCTTTCTTTAATACAATCCTATTTTTCTTCAATTCGCCATAGGTCATTCAAGGAAAGGCCGAAACACCAGCTTTAGGAACTTAGACAGCATTGAAGAAGACTACCCCGTCCAACATAGACTCCTCGATTTCTGACATCTTGCTTGACAAGATTCTGGGCAATTAAGGCCAAATTGTGTGGGAGACATAAGAAGAAGAAGAGAACGTGTGGAAGGAAAAATATTTCAGCAATGAAGGCTGGAAAAATATGGCGATGAAGGCCAAAATATGGTCAGGTTATTGAACCTAAAGCTCTGATACCATGTCAGAAATTAAGCAGAAAGTGTATTTCCTCGTGTTTTTGTTATAGCACTACTAGCTAAATATATATGCAAAAACCTAGTATCCAAATCTGGTAGATACCCATAAATCATGGAGTATCTTATCAGAATCTTGGCCAATCCTATCAGAATCTTGACCAATAATATCCTAACTTAAGGATACAATCTGTTACAATATACTTTCCTAAAATAGTCTCCTAACTATACAGTTTTTCCACATATTCCTTGATTATAACTTAAAAACTTATTTAAGAATATAGAATCTTTGTTAGTCTAGGCTTCAATTCTCTTTAAAAAATCTTAATTTGGGAATTCCTTTGTTATTAGAGTATGTAGTCAACCCTTCAATGAATGGTGAATTGATTATCTCAAATTTTGACTTCTAAATTTACAAGAGGTGATGTTTTTCTTTTTTCTTTTTTTTGCAAGAATAATCCTTAGGCCTTTGAAGTGATTTCTAGTTTCATAATACTAAAAGTAATGCTTAAAACTACCCATTGTTTTGTTTTATTTACCAAAATTCCAAAAATCATAATCTGAATTTCCAGCAACCTAAACTTTAAGTTTCAGTAGCCTATGAAATTGCAAATCTGATATTCAAATTTGAGTAACTTAGAACAACCAGCAGAAGAATCACTTATAAAAAGAAGAATATCTTACATTCGCCCAACATTAGTATCACACTTATGAAAAAGAAGAAGAATAAATACAATTAGAATGGCAAGAGAAGTAGGATGTATAAAAAAGAAAACAAGCAATCAAGCTCACCTGAGCAGGACGATTTTTTGTTCTCCTTTGCAGTGCAAGTCGAAGTTGGTTAAAGAGATCGCCTACAACTTCCTTTCGGTTGATCAGCTCAACAAGTGCAGCTCGATCACCCCGACCATTTATCAAGGCATTATACTGTAGTTTCAGATAATAAACAGTGGGAAAATGAGTATGTAATCATTAAGAGAAGTCCAAAATCTCCACAAATGTCAGTCATTCCTCACCTAAAGAATTATATCCATTATCTTCAACGGCATACATTGTCTGAGACTGGACTTAAGGAAATGAATGTTTCATGGCATTGTACAGTATTACATTGCCTTTCTCAAGTGGATCATTTAGCACACGAAAATCTGAACTTCAACATGAACAATATGTAGGTAAAAGTTAGTATGCTAACCTCTTCTTCTAGCTCCCGACAGATCAACGCTGTTCTCCATCGCAAGTGGACTTTGGATTGACTAACATCAGTGTAAATATGATCCCCTACATATAATATCTCATCCCCATGGATATCTAAGAAGTTCTCAACCATCTGAGCACTGCCACCTGAGTACAACCCCCCTGCAGAAGAATAAGAAATTGATGAGACCTGAGATTCTTATTCAGGACCATTGACTACTAATAAGCAAAAGTTTTGGCCTTGCAAGCATGGGCAGTGTTCAATGACTGATCACATATGGTTAATGTATTTAAAACTGAAAGAAAGTATGCGGATAATCCATTTCGTAACTTTATTTATTCTACATACATAAGTTCCTTGACATGAAAATGCTTGAAATATGCCTCGAAGTATCTTAAGCCAAATTAATGGAACATGACAAGATTTATAATGTTACATATTTAATATCTTTTGTTATTTATCCTATATTGAAAACGTTTAGGTATGTTAGTATGGAAAACTAGTATTAGCTTGTATTACACTATAATAAATAGATTGGCTGGGGTTAAAGTCATTCAACTTATTCTTTCCTTCCCTACATGGCATCAAGCTTTCCTGCTTTTAATTCTTTTCTCAACCACTCTTCTACTAATAAAAAATTAAAAAGAAGTGAACAAAATCATCTATATGTGAACAATACTGAAATGACCATTGAATGAAGCATCTTTTTAACAAATCTTAGACCACATCCTCAATGACATACCTTTGGGCCCTTGAGTATCGGTAGGTATGGAGTTAAATATTAGCTGTATACCATTTAGGAAAGTCAATTTCTTAATATTCCAAAGATTGTGGGATCCTAAGAGATTGTTTTCCTTTCCTAGGAGAGTGCAGAATTCTAGGAGGCTGTCTTCTTTTCTTAGGGGTGTGAAATCCGAGGAGTCTATTTTCCTTTCTTAATAAAGTTTGGAATCCTAGGAGACTGATTCCTATTCTTAGATATTGTTCTCATTTTTCTTCCTACAAGTTGTGTATAAACATGTAGTCCCATATCATTTAGTAAGAAGGTAATTCATTTTCACTACTATTTTGTGACATGGTGTCATAGGCCTAGTTTTTTTTTTTCTAGGGAGTTCTCTTCAAACAGCCTTCATTGCTGTGTTTTTCTTGGGACTTTATTCTTTTTTTTATTGTGCCCAATATGTTTGCGCATCTGAGAACACCCAAGGTTTGAACGTGAGGAGACTGAAAAACCAAGGAATTTATTGAGATTTCTTGATGTCCTTTGGAGGTGGATCTTTGGCTCCAAATGAAAACTTTATTTTCTTTTTACAAGAACACCTCCAACAAATATTATGCCAATACTTGGATAATTGACTCCAGTACCACAGACCATATGATTCCCTCATCACCTTTATTTCATACCTACCACCCATATACTAGTAATAAGAAGATTGAAGTGGCCAACGGTTCATTAATCACTGTTGCAAGAATAGGATTATACCTTCTTGTTGTCTCAAAGACATTCTTCGTGTGCCAAAACTATCAGCCAATGTTGTGTATTAAAAAACTTACACATGATTTTGCAATCTTTTCCTCTTCTTATTGTGTTTTCAAGACCATGATTTGAGGGAAAGGAATGAACTTGCTAAGGAAAGGAACAGTCCCTATCATTTTGAATCTTCTCGAAAAATCATAAATAATTTGTCTCTGTTATTTCTTGATACTTCAAATAAAGATGTAATTTGGCTTTACCTTCTAAGTCTTGATCTTAGAATTAAAGTTTCCACATCTTTCAAAGGATTAGATATCTTCGTTTTTCATGGTGAATGTGAATTGGCAGAACATGCTCGTAAAATCTTTCCTATTAGCAGTTCTAACTACCACACATATGATGAATAGACTTCCCTCATGTGTCAAACAATAGAAGTCTCATGGAATCAGTTAATACCTATTATCTGAATTTCAGAACCTCAAATGGTCTTAGTCCTATGATATTTGGTTGCATTGCCTTTGCACATATTCAGAGTCAACACCCATAGATGGCTCCCTCCTTCTTGTTGTTGTTAGGAAAGGTACTAAAGAGTGTACTAAGAGACCAGTATACCCATTGTCCCACTATACCTAACTTGAACACTTGTCAACAGCCTACAAAAATTCTATTGACAATAGTAATCTTGTGGGTTAAGTTTGGTGTATTCCTAGTTTAGTAGGGATTTCTGTTTTAGGCCCTAATTATAAATATTGTTCCAATATATTTTATTTTCATATTTCAAAATTCCTATATATGTAGGGATTATTGTAAAATACAAATAGATATGAGAGTTACTTTCTCTTCTCTCTTTGTCTTAATTATTTCAACATGGTATCAAAGCTGATGCTCTAAAACATTGTGGCTTAAGAAAAATCAATTCTCATATCTTGCAGCTTTCACTCGTTCAAGGCATAAATTTGTTTCCTTTTCTCTTGACTGATAAAACATATCTTTTACTCTAACAATCACAGAAGGAAAAAGTTTTGGAGTCAAAGTTTGATTTATAGTTGAAGATCCTTCTCTGTAAATCAGTCCATTAAAGCAGATGGAACCAGTCACCTTGCTTGGACGAGGTCTTCTTTATTGTTTATTCAAGCTTGGGGTTTACAAGGATATGTTACAGGAGACAAGTCAAAGACAGCCACTAGTGATCCAACGCTCATTCAATGGAAATCATAAACTCTCTTGTCATTTCATGGTTACTCAACTCGATGCAATCATAGATTGCTTGAGGCTATCTGCTATTCAACACTGCACAAAAGATTTGGATTGTAACTTCTTAGACGTATTCTCAAGAGGGTAATGATGCTCAGACCATTAAGATACGAAATAAGTTACATGAGACTAAACAAAAAGAGATGACTATGGTACACTAATTTGCTAAATTAAGTGGTCTACAACAAGAATTAGACTATTATCAAGATTTCCAACCTGCATGTCCACAAAAAAGGAACATGTCTATTATTCTCTTACTGGTCTGAATATGGAATTTGAGACAAGCTTACTTTTACATTCAACAGGAAGAAAGTCAAAGGAATCTTATGATACATACAGACCCTATAGAAAAAGCATGGCTACTTGCCAATAACACTCGTGAACTAGAGAAAGGGAGTGACCAAGGTCCATCAAATAAAGATCACTTGAAGTGTGATTATTGTTGTAAACCGAGGCATACTAAAGATTGTTGTTGGAAACTTCATGGATGACCAACAAGGGAATGTGGAAGTAAACGAATGGGTCCACTAGGCCACAAGCAAATATGTTCAAGGCTATAGATGCACCTGTGTTTGAAGAAAAGTATTGGTGGTTTTTTCAATGAAGAGGTGCAAACTCTACGACATCTTTTGTCTCGATTCAACTCACATTCAATTATTGCTGCTTCTAATTTTGCCAAATTAGGTATTGCATTTCTTGCCAATTTTGAAACTCATAATAATCCATGGGTTATAGATTCTACAACCTTAGATCATATGACAGGCTCTTCCAATGATTTTTTGACTTATAATACATGTTTAGGCAAAGATAAAGTCAATATTGTAGACATTTCCTTATCTCCTATATCTGGAACAGGTTTTGTTAATTGTAGTCCTTCCATTAAATTGTCATCAATTCTTCATGTTCCTAATTTCCCTAACAATCTATGGTTTATTAGTTCCCTTACAAATAAGTTAATTGTAAAGTTGAATTCTATCCTATGTATTTTTCCAGGAACTGAGCATAGCGAAGATGATTGGCTATGGTGGATTGCAAGATGGTCTGTATGTGCTACATAGGAGTAGTCACTCACTGCTATTTTATGTTGATATTCTTACCAAAGGGTTAAGCAGATCAGTTTTTCAGACTACTGTATCCAAGCTAGGAATGGAGAATATTTATTCACCAGCTTGAGAGGGACTGTGGAAAAACCGTATGGTTAGTAGACTACTTTAGGAAAATATATTGTAACAGGTTGTATCCTTAAGCTAGGATATTATTGGTCAAGATTATGATAGGATTGGCTAAGATTCTGATAGGATACTCCATAATTTATGAGTAACTACCAGATTTGGATATATATATATATATATATATATGGAAATACACTTTCTGCTCAATTTCTAACAAGAGTCTCTCTCTTGGTCTAACTTTATGCATATATATATACATACACATAAGTACATATATATAAGGTATTCTTTAAAAGAACAACAAAGATTCCAAACTTTATATATATACAAATAGATAAGATATTTCTTACTGGAGAACAATAGAGTTCCAAAGTATTATCTAATCTAGGGAAAAGTTGAGCAATATATATATATATGTCTAATTTAGGGAAAAGTTGGGCAATAGAACAAGTACGAAGCATGGGTGCATGCACACACACACACACACACAAGGAAAAAATAAATCATAGGTAGGCAAATTACAACCAATCACACATGGAATATTGTAGAAAATCTCCCTATTCTAACTTTATACACATATAACATATACACAAAATTCCTTCCTCAATGAATGGAAAGAGAGTTCCAAAGAATTATCTAATCTAGATGGGAAATGTTAAGCAATAGAACGTACCAACACGAGCTTTGAAGCATGGGCGCATTAACCCCTCAGTCGTAACCACTTCATAGAGTGGATGGGACATTTGAAAGAACTCTGGTTTTCGGGCAGAGACTATCACCTAGAAAGGTCAAGAAAGATGACAAGTTGTAACTAAGGTTCCCATATCACAAGTTGTTGCATTATAACATCAATAAAAAGGCATTTTCTTCTTTTGTAGGAGAAATGTAAGATTTTAGAAAAGCATCAAATGTTTGTGTGCTCACACAAACACTCAATCATCCTGGAAGTTATTTGCATGAGTTTGAAAAACAATGATCTAAAAATGATAACATGATATGCTTCCAAAAAGGAAATTACCTGCAACTAACCTTTTTCTTTAAAATCTCAAATCATTTAGCAAAAGGAGAAAATTCAGGTTGACTTACCATATCAAATAGGTCTCGCCAGCCCATTTCATTTGGAAGGAATCTGTTAAAGGAATGTTTCATCATTTTGTTTGTGTACTGATAATCCGAATTTGTAATAAGCAAGAGCTTTTTACCAGCCTGTCATGGGAAAATCTCCAGGTATAACAAATAATTGAAAAGTGTTTAGCACTAATACAAAGATGAAAAAGAGTAAGGCAGTACCTCCTTTTGATCTAAAAGTGCTAAAGGCAATTGTGGATCTGGCTCCACAAACAATTCTGGGTTTGACATGATCTCATTCTGCATCCATCAATCAATAAATTTTCTTAAACCAAATTACTATAACAAATTGATAACACAGCCATAAAAAAATTTACCTTAAGCTGACCTTCTACATGTGCTCGGAATAGAGCCCTTCCAACAGCCTGACAAACATGTTAAATGATGTAATAAAGATGAATATACTTAGTTTAAGCCTTTGTAACATTAATACGTAAAATAAGCATGCCTTATAGAGTCCTTTGTAATCAAGTGGGCCAAGTTCTACTGCTATGGCTCCTTCATCCAATCGGTTAACCATCTGGAAAATGGATCAAAATCAACAGATACTAAAATGATTAGTGTGAAAAAACTTTATAGTTAGGAAACTATTTTAGAAAAACATATTGTAACAGATTGTATCATTAAGTTAGAATATTATTGGTCAAGATTCTGATAGGATTGGCTAAGATTCTGATAAGATACTCCATGATTTATGGGTATCTACCAGATTTGGATACCAGGTTTTTGTATATATATATATATAGCTAGTACTGCTGTAACAAAAACACGAGGAAATACACTTTCTGCTTAATTTCTGACATGGTATCAGAGCTTTAGGTTCAATAACTTGACCATATTCTGGCCTTCATTGCCATATTTTTCCAGCCATCTTTGCTGAAATTTTTTTCCTTCCACACATCTCTTCTTCTTCTTCTGTCTCCCACACAATTTTGCCTTAACTGCCCAGAATCCTAACAAGCAAGATGTCAAAAATCGAGGAGTTCATGGTTAAGAGTGGGGAGATTGCCAAAACCTAATTGGAAGAGGTAATCTAAACCCAACAACCTGAAGAATTGCAGACCATAAACCTAATTGGAAGAGGTAATCTGAACCCAACAACCTGAAGCATTGCAGACCATTCTAGCCACCCATAGGTTAAATGGAAAAAATTACCTCAAATGGTCTCAACTCACCCAAACTGTGCTGAAAGAAAAGGGGAAGATTAGTCATCTCATCTCACAGGTGTAGGGCCTAAACCAGGGGATCAGCAATTTGAAGCATGGGATGACGAAGAGGCTACAATTATGGCATGGTTGTGGGGCTCCCAGAAATCAGTGAGACAAGTATGTTTTTGGCCACTGCCAAGGACATATGGGATGCAATCCAACAAACTTACTCAAAGGCAAGAGATGTGGCACAAGTGTACGAAATAAAGGTGAAAATTGTTGCTGCAAAACAAGGAAACAAAACAGTCAAAGAATATGCAAATCAATTGAAATCCTTGTGGCAGGAATTGGATCACTACCGGGTGATAAAAACCAAGTGTCCTGAAGATGCAGCAGTTCTAAAAACCTTCATTAAACAGGATAGAGTTTATGATTTTCTGGTTGGACTGAATCCA
>JAOQMP010000210.1:56484647-56500471 GCA_027563575.1 Erythroxylum pedicellare
CCTAGAGCAATTTTAACAGATCTACTCCAGCTCAAAAAATTATTCCCATTCAATACGACAGTAACTAAACTCATACCTGGATAGTCTGAACCTTGAGGATAAATCTGACCTTCTTCTTGCATGCCTCGTAATCTAGGATCTAGAATCGATCCTGTAGGAGATTTATGTGACACACCTTCCATTGTTGCAAATGCCTTCAATCAAATTCAAATTTGTGTAGAGAAACCAGAAAAACCCGAAATCCTAACTCTTACTTTCGAAAAAATAGTGAAACCAAAACCCTAACTCTCGACTTCCCAAATCAACTACTCCCTCCACTATTGAAAGGTAATCGTGTTGACAAGAACAATCGATAAGCAACCCCTTATTCTCTCTCTCGCTTCAATCAATCGACTACAGTATCAAAACCCTCTCTGATACCATGAAACCGAAGCTTCGAGAGAAAACAAAGTAAATAGAACTGACCTCTTCTTTATTCAATCTTAAGTGCTTTACATAATAGTCTAATTGTACTATACACAAAAACAATAAAATAAACTAAGAGTACCAACTGCTGTACAAACAAAACGAAAACACACAGTATTTACAAGAAATGACACCGTATATATTAAATAAAATAACAACAGTACATTTAAGACAATCAACTCAGCGGTTTTTCATTACTACGATCCTTGAGCCGGGCAGTCATCTGGAATTGGAAACAGTAGTCGTCATTCACTCTCACCTCCATTCGGCGTGCCCACTGGTATAGAGCCTCCGGAGACAGCACCTGAAAAACCCCATACTCTTTTCTCAGCATCATCAAAACAATCTGCAGAAGTCCCACAATTTATATGCTAGCTTACCTCAACAAGCCAGAGATCCCAGTTTTACTTCTGGGGACTGCCTCTGCAGTATCCTGTGCTATGCTGCTACCTGTATTTGGAGTAGTTATCTCTCGAATGATAAAAACTCTCTTTTCAAATAAACTCCAGAAAGATGCTAGAATCTGGGCATTAGTATTCTTTGGTATTGGTTTGATATCAATGTTAATGAATCCATTAACATCATACTTCTTTGCTGTCGCCGGGTGTAAGTTGATAAGCCGAATCCGATCCATGTGCTTTGAGAAGGTGGTGTGCATGGAAATCAGCTGGTTTGATGACGTTGAGCATTCGGGTGGTGCTATTGGAGCAAGGCTTTCTGTAGATGCAGCTTCAGTAAGAAGTCTGGTTGGGGACGCCCTTGGTCTACTTGTTCAAAACATGGCGACAGCAGCTGCTGGCATGGTTATTGCTTTTGAAGCCAACTGGGAACTGTCTTTAATAGTCGTCATCTTGCTGCCGCTTTTAGGTGTCAATTCATATGCACAAATGATCCATCAAAGGTTTTAGCAGAGATACGCAGGTCAGTACCAGGACTGGAACTTTACTGCCTACGAGTCTATATATGATATTTCATCTATGCTTGTTCTGTTTGAACTTGAAGCAAAATTCGGATCATCCTCGATATGTGCTATTTCTGATAATTTCTTGCGTATAGATTTCGATATCATACATGTGATTAAACTGATGAGGAAGGAAATGGTTGCAGAAGATGTATGAGGAAGCAAGTCAAATTGCCAATGATGCAGTAGGGAACATAAGAACAGTTGCCTCTTTCTGTGCTGAGGAGAAGGTGATGGAGCTCTGTGAAAAAAAAATGTGAAGGCCCTTTGAGGAAAGGTATGAGAGAAGGGCTGATCAGTGGTATAGGCTATGGAATATCCTTCTTTACGCTTTTCTCTGTATATGCCATTAGTTTTTATGCTGGAGCTCCACTTGTTGAAGCTGGTGATGCCTCATTGGATGATGTTTTCCAGGTTAGCATTCTGCACAAAGAAAAGTACGCGAGAGTACCACGATTGGATGCTAAGTTTTCTTTTTCCTTGTCCTGGTCTGGTAGAGGTGTTTTTTGCTCTCACTTTAGCAGCTATTGGAATTTCTCAATCAGGCTCCCTTGTTCCCGATGCCACTAAAGCAAAGACTGCTACTGCTTCTATCTTTCAAATTCTTGAACGAAAATCAAAAATCGACTCTAGCGAAGGTTCGGGAACAACAATAAAAAATCTTAAAGGAGAGATTTGAGTTTCTTCACGTCCGCTTCAGATATCCCACAAGACCTGGTGTTGAGATATTCAGGGATTTAAACTTGTACATTCAGCATGGCAAGGTCAATAGTTGCTTTCAATTCAATGTGTTTGTGCTCTTTTTTTTATTTTTTAAAACACATTTACAATCTTTTTGTGTGTAAGACTAAGGAACTAAAGGGTTTTGATTTTAGCAGACGTTGCTTTGGTAGGGGAGAGTGGATGTGGAAAATCAACAGCAATATCATTGTTGCAGAGATTCTATGATCCTGATTCAGGTACCATCACATTGGATGGAATTGACATTAAGAAGCTACAGCTCAAGTGGTTAAGGCAGCAGATGGGGCTAGTTAGTCAAGAAGCAGTGTTATTTAATGGCACACTCCGTGAGAATATTGCATATGGAAAGGAAGGAAAGGCAACAGAGGCAGAGAGTTTGGCAGCAGCAGAGTTGGCAAATGCCCACAACTTCACAAGGGGCAAGCAACAGGTAAAAGAGTATTGTAATATAGTTTGAAAGATGTACGGATGAGAGTAGTAACCAAGGCATTTGGAAGCAAGTTGCAGGGGGTATGATACGATAGTAGGTGAAAGAGGAGAACAATTGTCAGGTGTACAAAAGCAAAGAGTTGCAATTGCAAGAGCAATAGTGAAGAATCCCAAAGTGTTACTACTTGATGAAGCAAGCAGTGCGCTAGATGCTGGATCTGAAAGAATAGTTCAAGAGGCTTTGGAGAGGATAATGGTGAACAGAAGCACAGTAGTTGTGGCACACAGATTATCAACACGGAGGAATGCTGATTTGATTGCAGTGGTTAAGAATGGAGTGATTGCTGAGAAAGGTAATCACGATGCTTTAATCAACATCAACCAAGGCATTTACGCAACCCTCGTGGCATTACATAATCATAACAAACTAAATAATGATGAATCCTAGCCTAGGAAGTAGGAACCCGAACCTTTCGGCTTTCTGCTCTGCGAATTCATTTGTCACATATCATAGCTAAACAATAAATCAAGAAATAATACAAATCTTAAGAATACTTATTGATGGATGCGTGAGATTGTCCTGAAGGTGAACGTGTGATCTAATCAAGGCAAGTGTACACGCATTAGACATATGTGGCAGAAATTAGCGAATGCGGTGGAAAGGATGGTCAGATCATTTGCTTTCGTGAAACAGATCACTTGCTCTCATTAAATGAATTGATGAATGCTCATGAAATAGTCATAGGATTAGGCTAATGAGAACAAGAAACATCATGGCTGTCAATGGATCCATCCGCCATCACATGTGCATTAAAAAAAACTCACGAGGAACCTATCAAACTAAGGCCTAGTAGTGGTAATACATATTACATCCCTAGCTTGTTGGTTGTTGCCATTCCCATTGTATGTATTTGATTGAATCTGAAAATGGTAATTGACTAGCTTTTAAGCTCTGCTGCATGTAACAACTTGCATGGCTTTTGGTTTTGCTGTCTAATCACCAAAGCTAACTCTTTTCAGATTCTTCAACTTCAAACTGTTTCATATATAAATCAACTCAGGCCAACTGTTAGGCAGGCCATCAATTCCAAATCAAAATGGGTCAAGTGTGCACTTGAAGGGTGTTGGTGGGGTCGTCCACTTCCTTTCGTTATGGTTTGCTTAGCGCCTCAGGTGAAATAGTTAGTAGTAATCAAATCCAATTTCTTGGATCTCTTCAACTGATTTCTTTAGAAGTGGGGGTGGCATAAAATTATATGTTACAGAGAACAATCAATCATGATGATGAAGAAGTCAAAAGCTGGTGTGAACTGGAGCCCATAGACAGACAAAACAAAACATGCACAGACAACACAAAAAAATATTACAATGCCTGTAGTTTGTACTGGTGTTCTGTTTTTATGGAAGTTTGGTCTTGTGATAATATTTGGCAGAGATTGTTCTTCTTTGTGTTATCTTTGTTAAGCAGTTATACACCTAAAAGGAACACCACACCCTTTCTTTCTCTCTTTCAGATAAATTGCAATCGCAAAGGCAACCCACCCATCATCATCATCTTCATCTTCTTTTTCTGGACCATGTCTCAGTCTCAGTCTCAGTCTACGTCGACCCCATCTCGATGTAGAGTGGCCAACTCTAGGATTAGCAAGGAGCAGCTGTCACCCAAACCCCAAGTTACTGCTGCTAACACCAAGACTAGACCCAAATCTGTCCCTTCTCCAGATTTGTCCAATAATAACAGCAAAGACTGCTCATCAAAGGTCAGAAGGTCTCAGCTGCTGAGCCCTAACAATTCAAAATCTGGAGAACAGGAGGTGGCGGGATCTCAGGTTGCTTATCCCTCCGTCAACCGTCCGCTGATTGTGGAGCAATTTTCTAAGCCAAGAAGGCAGCTGCATGCACCGCTACATTCTTCCACTTGGAAAAGTAATAGGAGAAATCAAGAAGAAAGTAATAACAAGGAAGATTTGTTGGAGAAGCTTCAATCCAACCACGCTCTGATTCAAGATTTACAATCTCAGGTTTTGGCTCTCAAGGCCGAGTTGGGTAAAGCTCATGCCTTGAATTTCCAACTTGACTCCCTCAACAAGAAGCTCCTTCAGGATCTTGCTGCTCTTCAACCCACAAGTCAATCTTCTAACCAGGTTTGGTCTAAGTTTGTCTTTTAAACTACTTCCTCTTCAAATTCCAATCTTTTATTTTGGCATAATTTATTCGTAATATGTTTTGTAGAGATTAAGTTTGTCATAGGTTAAAAAAAAATTCAAGACTTTATACATGTTTCAACACAAGATCAGTTCTTGAATGACTGATAACATGAATGACACATTATTCTACAACCAGCAATCATTAACGGGAGAGTGTCAGAACCCCAAATTTAAGGACATTCAGAAACTAATTGCCAACAAATTGCAACACTCCACGGTTAATAGGGAGGTAATCAATGGCCCCAAGAATACCTTTCAAGCTCATCAGCCGCCATCTGCACCACAGCTATTGCCCAAAACTGGTGTTGTAGAAAGACAAGTTACAGTAAATTGCTCCTTGCCACCGCCTCCACCACCACCACCTCCGTTGCGACCCACAGCCAAAGCATTTTCTGCTCCAAAAGCTCCAGCAGTTGTAGAATTGTATCACTCTTTAAGAAACCAAGAAGAGGGAAGAGATACCGCAAGACTAGGGACTCAGTATAAACCTCCTGCAATGACTGTGCACAGCAGTATTGTTGGAGAGATACAAAATCGTTCGGCACATCTGTTGGCTGTAAGCAAATTAAGATCTTTGTTACTGATTATTTCCCATACTTCTTTCCCCTCTCCTCTCGTCTTCAAACTGTTGTCAACTGATGAAATTTTTAGATAAAAGAAGATATCAAAAAGAAGGGTGATTTCATCAATGGCCTTATCCACAAGGTACTAGCTGCTGCTTATACAGATATTGAAGATGTCCTCAACTTCACGGATTGGCTTGATACCAAGCTCTCAACGTTGGTAACTTCCAGAGCCCCTCCAAGTCATTTAACTTCCAAGTTTCTGATCAGATATATTCTCAAGTTCCTCAAGAATTTATTGCTGCTATAGAAATGTCAAATGCAACCCATATACAGTTTCCACACAAAAAAGTCCAGTTATAATCAAAACTGTTAAATTGTTGCCTCGATTGAACTTGAAATGCTAATATCACTATACATCAACGTGATTACTTCAGAGTTTACTCAAGCTTCCTGCAAAAGCTAGTTCTTGTTCTTATTTAGGCCATTACTTAAGAGTTAAATAGCTGGTCAATGTCCTCATTTACCATCAAAATAAATAATAAGAAATTTAGGAATTTGTGAATGTAAGCTCAAGAATCCTGTCATGTTTTCCTGGACATTATGGTGATGGCCAGTTGTCCCATGTTGGAAATGACCTATCTCAGGGTCTGTCTCGCCCTTCATGACAGTGAAGTCTCTTAAACTAGCTGAAGGATAGCATGTCCGAGTGTGCTTTTGTATATGGGTAATCACACTATCTGATTCCCTTGGACATATTACAACAAGGATCATGGTTGCTTTAGAGGGCTTATGATAGATGGGTTTTGTTGCAATGATTTAATGTAACACGAAAATCAAACTAATCATACCATTACCATTCTACAACAATTTTCATGAGAATCCCCACTAAAGATGTAAGAATTTTGCTCCATGAAAGAAGAAAAGCATACTGTCAGATATTTTGGGAGAGAAAGGTTAGACTATTTCTCTAGATTGTTATGGATTATTCATGATATATAATCCTGTGTTGGACAGGCTGATGAACGGGGTGTGTTAAAGCATTTTAAGTGGCCAGAGAGAAAAGCTGATGCCATTAGAGAAGCTGCTATTGAATATCGTGGGCTCAAACTAGTAGAAAATGAGATATCATCCTACGAAGATGATGAGAACATTCCTTGTGGAACTGCTTTGAAAAAGATGGTTTTATTACTTGACAAGTAAAGAGTACAGTTTCTGTAATTTAATGCATTACTTATCTAAATGTGTCCCGTTTGAGTTGTCTTATTTTCTGTCTGCAGATCGGAGAAAAGCATCCAAAGGCTGGTTAAACTTCGTAACTCAGTTATGCAGTCCTATCAAGATTTAAAAATTCCAACGGATTGGATGCTTGATTCTGGAATTATGAGTAAGGTGCTGCGTTCCTCCACAATATGATACTTTTTCACCAGCTATATCAACTCCTACTGTAGCTTTCATATCTTTTTTCTCCCAGTCACTTGTTAATGCTATAATGTTCGAAGTGAAAGACAATTTCGATGTTACTGCTTACAAATAATAATAATCTTCTAGGCTTGCCATGAACTGAAGACGTATGTGTAATTTGATGCAGATAAAGCGGGGTTCTCTGAAGCTTGCAAAGATGTACATGAATCGAGTAAAAGTGGAGGTTGAACGGACCCATAATTCAGATAAAGAATCAAGTCAAGAATGTTTGCCTCTTGAAGGTGTGCATTTTATATACAGGGCTCACCAGGTAATCATAATGGTCAGCTATATTTACAACTTTGGTTGTCAATTATGTACTCACTTACCAAGTACTCTGCTGTATGGTGGTGCAGTTTGCTGGAGGCCTTGATACAGAGACATTGTGCGCTTTTGAAGAGATGAGACGGCGTGTTCATGTTCCTGGACATCTGTTACGAAGTAGAGAATTATTGGCCGCGGTAACATCGTGATGAGAAGCCAGCCGAAGAATACACAGAGAATCGGCTATTATCAAGTTCTGATGTTAACATATATATAGCCAAGTTGAATTTCAACAGTCAATAGTTAAAAGTTGACATCTTCCCCATCGTGAATTGTACATACTTCATCTGAAATTTGAGCAAATAAACATGTTACAGTAAGGAAGGGTCGCTATGAATCTTGTATGTTTCCCTTGCACATAATGCAGGCCGAAATATTTAGAATGGATTTTAATTTGATTCAACCCGTAGGCATGAGATTCATCACCGATCACGTTAAAATATTTTGAAATACCTTAGCATGAAAAGGAAAGGAAGGCCGGAGATGGCCGCTTTCATCGTTTTAATATCGTTTCCCATGGACATATTGCGGGGTAGAAATATAAAACCAAAACAAGTCTCTATGTTGAATCTAAGCAACAAACATCCGCTGGTAGGTTTTCAGCCGAGCTATACGAGCTAACTTCCTGTCCTGCAAAATCTAGTTATCTGAGTGGCACCACTGCATCTAGTTATAACCGTCCAGAAGGCTTGCATATATCCGACTAAGCTAGTAAAAGTCCATCCTGCAAAGTGCAAACAGTTTCAACTGGTCCACCTCAATATTTCAACATGACAGGCTCCAAGTCTCCCAGAGCAGCAGCAATGCATGTGAATGAAGAGAGTAGGAAAAGCAACCTTTTCTAGTTCAGATTGCTCAGTGCCTGCAGAGTCATCCACGTTGCTGCAGCGCTTCATTTGCTTTGCAGGACTGCTCCTCGTTTGCATGGTTGAAATATCCCTGGGGTTTAGAACAGCAACCAAAGCGGTGCCTATGCGAATCATAGCTGCTGCGTTGATTTCTTCGGACAGTTCTATTCTTGTTTTTGAAGATGGACAGGCTTAATATTAATAAGATATGTCCTTTTTGTGAAGAGCATATTCCAGGGGTTTAGAAGTTGAAGTGCCACTTTCGATCTTTCTTATGGTTTGGCATAATTGCGTGATTAAATATGGTTCGTTTAATTTTGTAATAATTAACAAAAGTTGTGCTCGAAACATAAGAGTTCATACCAGGGATTTGGTTCCTTTGATTCTCTCTTTTATGACTACTCATCTACTAACTATTTGAAAGGAATAAAAACAAGCGAAATTTCAACTCCAAGTATGGAATGCATCTCTTATAACTTCTGTTAAACATCAGTCGAAATAAGAATATCTTAATTTTTCTTATCTTTTCCATTCGTATATAAAAATAAAAATAGGGTTAGTGTACATCTGTTAAACATCATTTGAACTAATAGCCATCTAAAAATCAGCTGAACTAAGACAAAAATACACGTCCACTCTCAATCAAATACCCAGCAAACAGCAACTAAAGCGTGCAATTATTTAGGTTACACGCCATCCTGTTTCTCATTTGATGCAAAAAGACCATGCATCTCTTTATCTCTATCTTCCCGAAAGTTTTCACCTTTGAAGCAATAGAAGAAAACTCAACATCCCACTATTCAAAGCATAACCCTTTGGTTCCAACCAAAAGGAAACATACTGAACAAAAAATCAAAGGCAATGACAATAACTCAAATTGATAAAAACTTAGAACGAACATCAGACTTCAAAGCCGTGATTTTAAATTATGTACAGGACCAATAACATTGAACAAAATGCTTTGGTAGTATTGCACAGCAGTTACATTTGTTAACTCTATTTTTATCATCAACTGAGTACATTTTCTTCCTTTTCCGAGCAAAAATGAACTGGTACCTCCATTGACATTATAGCTATCTAGAAGACCTTCATCGTCAACACTAGTAAAAGTCATCCTGCAAATGGCTTCAACTGGGTCACACAGTGTGCTCCAATATTTCAACATGACAAGCTCCAAACCTGCCTACGCAGCAGCAATGCATGTGAATTAAGAGAGTAGGAACACCACCTTTTTCTAGTGTAAATCACTTAGTGCCTGGGGAATTTGAACTTGGACTGGCATTCAGAGTCATCAATGTTGCTGCAGCGCCTCATATATGTGTCAAGTGTCTTCTGCCTTGCAGTCATTTGGCTGGTTGAAACATCCATGGTATCCTCTTGACCATCAAGAACCTAATTACAACAAAAATTTAGCGGTCAATGATCAAGAAAGGATGAAGTCACCACATACATAACTATAAGTTACCACAGAAATGTGAAATCTGCCATTAGATGCTGGACAAACAGGCTTTGGTTTTAGGAAGAAAACTTCAAAGCTCTACAGATGACCAAAACAAAAACAAAGAAAAGAATGCATGCGCACTTATCATTACCTCTGCCACTATTCACTGCATGGCTAATGTTAATTACCACTTCAAAGTAATTTTATTAATGTATATTAAATAAATGTGACACATATAAAGCCTAAAGCTAAATTTTATAAGATTGAAAAATCAAAATAATGAGGTGCCGTAATAATTCTTGAATGAAGGTTTTAGAATTTTTTGTGTTCTTCTTGCATGAATATTGGAAAAGGCACTAAAAGATGAACAGTACCATCATGTTTACTGTTCAGAATCAGTTCTTTTCGTTGTATTCATTCTTCCTTCCATTCAATTGGAAGTTTTTGTTAAGGAATAATATCAGTATACGTCATTTTCACTGTAACAATAGACAACTTACATTTACCTCATACCAACTTCTTGTTATGTAATTGATAGCCTTTAGCTGATGTACATAATTCTTCTATATATATATAATTAGTGAGGAGAACAAAAGAAGACAGAGAGAGAGAGAGAATTCTTATCATTTCATTGTCTCGATTATTCTCTATATGGTATCAAAGCCTCTCGAAGCCTAATGTACTCTACATCATGACCACTCTCTACAAAACTTCTGGCACCACCAGTCCTACAAATGTGATTCCCTTCAACTCCTCACTCATTGTTTTGAATACTGCCTCCATTAAACTCAATGGTGCAAACTATCCGACCTGGAGAGTGCAGATGATTGTCCTCCCCATTGGCTACAGACTCCAAGATTACACGGATGGATCTTTCCTGTGTCCTCCAGTCACTGATCCTGGATATACTCACTGGACTCGACAGGATCAACTCCTTATTGCTGCCATTCTATCCCCCGTTGCTGAAAATATTGTCACGTTACTGGGATTGGTTACCACCTCCCGACAGGCATGGGACGTCCTTGCCACCACCTATTCGAGTAGCTCTCGCTCTCGCATTATCTCTCTAAAAGAAAAACTCACATGCATGGAAAAGGGTGACCAACCCATAGCTGTTTTCTTACGTCAGATTAAAAGTATTGCTGATGAGTTAGCCATTATTGGCAGTCCTCTAGATGATACCGACCTCCTTATCCATGTGCTCAATGGTATTGGCTCCAACTTCAAGGAGATTGCTGCAGCCATTAGAGCACGTGATAGTCCCATTTCGTTTGAGGAACTTCACGAGAAATTTCTAGATCATGAAGCTTACCTCACACGGACAGCTCGGTCAGACTCTACACCTGCTATGGCATTGCTTGGATATCGCAGCAATTGGCACTCACAATGACATCGCCACTCAACGCAGGGACAACAACCCACTCAATCATCTCACCAACGATGCCGAACTCGACCTTCTGGCATGTCTTCTGGACCTTCTGGCATGTCTTCTAGTTTTGCTATCTCACCGCCTTCAATACAGGCTCCAGCAAATGGTGATACTTATTTTTCTGTTATTTGTCAACATTGTGAGAAACAGGGACATACGGCCCGACGCTGCTTCAAACTTCACGGTATCGACATCCTTCAGCACATCACACACACAAGAAGGCTGAGCTTCCTTCTGACAAATGGATAGTTGATTCCGGTGCCCCCCATCACATCAACAACAATCTTCATAATCTTTCCCTTGCCTCTCCGTATGATGGCTCCGATCAACTGGTAGTAGGTAATGGTACTGAATTACCTATTACCCATACTGGTATCGCCACTCTCCCTACTTCTACCACAGCATTATCCTTAACAGATGTTTTACACGTTCCCACCCTTACCCATAATTTACTTTCAGTCTCTAAGCTATGCACTGCTAACCGAGTCTCGATTGAATTTTTCTCCAATCATTTTCAGGTCAAGGATGTCCGGACCAAGGAAGTGTTGATGTGCGATGATTGTACTGATGATTTATATTACCTTACCTTTCCGAAGAAGCGCCATATTGCAAATGTTGCTACTCCTGTCTGCACTCGGGACTGGCATCATATACTGGGACATTCGGCTACACCCGTTATTCATCATCTTAATAAACGTTTTCTTCTTCGCATTCGTCCTACTTCTTCGAGTCCTTGTATGTCCTGTGCTTGTGCCAAAAGCCACAATTTGTCCTTTTCTAATACTCACCTTACCAGTAGTCGTCCTCTTCAACTCTTGTTTAGTGATGTTTGGGGTCCAGCAACTCTTCCATCTGTAGATGGGTTTCGATATTATGTTGTGTTTGTTGATCACTTTTCTAAATACATTTGGTTGTATCCTCTTTGTAAGAAATCTGAAGTGTTATTTATTTTTATACGTTTTAAATCTCTTGTTGAAACTTTCTTTAACACCAAAATTACGTCTCTATATAGTGACAATGGTGGGGAATTTGTTGCACTTAAAACTTTTTTGGGACAACATGGGATTGCACATTTCACTATCCCTCCTCATACGCCTGAGTTAAATGGCACAACTGAACGACGCCATCGTCACATTATTGAAACTAGTCAAGCACTCCTCCATCAATCCACCCTACCGTCCACATTCTGGTCCTATGCCTTTCAAACCGCTGTTTATCTTATAAATAGGTTGCCCACACCAGTCCTCAACATGCACTCCCCTTATGAGGTACTGCACAAATCTCCCCCTAACTATCATCATCTGCACTCCTTTGACTGTTTTTGTTTTCCTTCGCTTAGGCTTTACTCAAGTCATAAATTACAAAACCGATCTACACCATGCATCTTTCTTGGATATTCCAACTCGCAATATGCGTATCTTTGTTACGACCCTCTCACCCATAAAACCTACATATCTCGTCATATTACCTTCCCTGATACCATTTTTCCTTATGCTTCTCTTTGCTGCACTCCATCTCAGAATACCTTCCCATTTGTTTCCACTTCATCCCAAATAGTTCCGTTCCTTGATGTAAGTCTATCTGTGCCCACTTTTCCATCAGGTCGGGACCCGTTTCTCTATTCCCAATCAATTCTGTCCAATCCTGTTCAGTCTTGCTCCCTTAACCATAACCTTGTGCCATCTACCTCACCTGCACCACCCCATGATCATCTACCTCCTGTCAGTACGGAAAGGGAAGGTAATATCACTCATTCTGTACCAGACAACGTTGTATCAGTACAGCCTTTGTCCACGGCCTCCTTGCCTGCCCCACCAGACTCGATACAGACTTTACCTCCTCACACATTGAGTTCATCTGATCATCAAGCCATCATGAATGCTCATCCGATGCAAACCTGTGCCAAGAATAATATTTATAAACCCAAAAAGCTGTATCAGGTTAGTAAATATCCATTACCAGTTACTCTTGAACCCTCGTGTATTTCTCAGGCTATGAAGGATCCGTTATGGCGAGCTTCAATGAATGAGGAATTTGATGCTCTCATTAACAACCATACTTGGGATCTAGTTCCAGCAACTCAAGGCTGCAATATTGTTGGCACCAAATGGCTGTATAGGATCAAACATCACCCCGATGGTTCTGTAGCTCGGTACAAATCCAGGTTAGTTTCCAAAGGATTTACGCAGACTCCAGGTTTGAACTTCCATGAAACTTTTGCACCTGTCCTTAAATCCCAAACACTTAAAGTCATATTTACAATTACACTAGCTCACAATTGGTCCATTCGTCAAATGGAAGTCAACAATGCTTTTTTACAAAGAGCCTTAACCAAAGATGTTTATATGAAGTAGCCACAGGGTTTTGTCCTTCCAGATCACCCACACTAAATTACGCAAGGCCATTTATGGTCTTCGCCAGGCACCTACAGCTTGGTATGAATCGCTGAAACGTTTCATTCTCTCCTATGGTTTTCGGAATAGCATCAGTGATCCCTTTCTTTTCACTTATAATTGTAATGGGGTTGTAGCGTATTTTCTGGTTTATGTTGATAACTTACTCTTGACTAGAAGATAATCAGTGTTCTTCTCCCAGTTTATTACTGCTTTATCGAAGACCTTCTCCCTAAAGCAATTGGGGTTTCCATCTTATTTTTTGGGGATTGAGATTATTCCCACACCTGATGGTTTATTTCTCTCTCAACACAAGTATATCCGAGATATTCTGGACCATTTTGGTATGACTGATGCCAGACCATTGACCACACCCTTATGCCTCTCAACCCCGTTGTCTCTGGATGATGGTATAGCCCAGACTAATGTTTCGGTCTATAAATAGATGGTCGGATGTCTTCAATATTTAACTCATACTAGACCGGATATGGTGTGCGGTCAATAAACTAGCTCAATTTATGCATGCTCCCACTGTTACCCATTTACAGCAAGTAAAAAGGGTTTATCAATATCTCAAGGGGACCATTCATTTTGGGTTACAGCTGCATAAGCCGAAACAGTTGGCTCTTCAGCTATTCAGTGTTTTGCAGTCACCTCTTCAAGCATACAGTGATGCAGACTGGGCTAGTAACGGTGACGACAAAACATCTACCTCTGCTTATCTTGTTTACTTTGGAGGAAATCCAGTCTCTTGGCACTCCAAACGCCAACGCATAGTTGCATGTTCATCCACTGAAGCTGACTATCGTTCTCTAGCATCAACGGTGGCTGAACTTCAGTGGTTACGAAACTTATTGTCTGAACTTCATCTGCCATCCAAAGGCTCACTTGTCTTATTTTGTGACAATCTTGGTGCTACATACTTATGTAAGAATCCAGTGTTCCATACTCGTATGAAACATATTGCCCTGGATTATCATTATGTGCGTCAACTTGTTCAAGCTGGTGACTTAACTGTTGCTCATATCTCCACTCATGATCAGATCGCGGATGCCCTCACCAAACCTTTACCCTCTCGACGTCACACTGAACTACAACACAAGATGCATGTTCTTGACAGAGACATGCTCTTGCGGGGGCATGTTAAGGAATAATATCAGTATACGTCATTTTCACTGTAACAATTTCTGTTAGTCTGTAACAACTTACAGTTACCGCATACCAACTTCTTGTTATGTAATTGATAGCCTTTGGCTGATGTACATAATTCTTCTATATATCTATACTCAGTGAGGAGAATAAAAGAAGACACAGAGAGAGAGAATTCTTATCATTTCATTGTCTCGATTATTCTCTATAGTTTCAACATATTGAAAATTTACAATTTTATTTTGAAAAGCTTGACTTCCAATTCATCCTGAAGAATTTGGTTTAGAGTGAAGGTGTATATGACCCTCATCAATTAATCATAATATTTGTAGTTTAGATAGTTGATTGACAGAATAAAGTGAAGGAAAAGATCCATTTCATTTCTGTCTCTTCACATCAGAACTGAACCTTAGTTTGATGACTAAAAATGGTGCTTGAACTCAATTTGAGCCTTAGTTTTAGCAAGATGTATACTACCAATGGCATAGCCTTCTAAAATTAAACTTCAAACCTAAATGACAGAACTGAACCTTAGTTTTAAATACATACCAACAATAACATAGTCTTCTAAAATTAAATCTCAAACCCCCCATTACATTCTGTTAGATACTTTGAATGGGAATTCTAAACCATCTATTCCAGTCACAAAGGCAAGCACAAAAAGTTAATACAATGGTGGGAGAGGAAATGCATTACCTGTCCCAAGTTCTCCAACTTACTTTGGACCACATCCCTAGAGATGATAGATTTTAATTACTTTATTGAACATCATAAATTCAAGGAAACAGGATTACTATCAATTCAGATGATCATACCATATGATGTCATCAACAGTGTCAGCTGCTAGCAAGTAATACACATTGACTGAGGAAACCTGCAAAGCTAGAGCGATTCATGTTACCTTCAAAGAGTCATTTTCCTTCAAGATTTCTGAAATAATGTCTAACAGGTGTTACATGATACACTTAAGCAAACATTAGAAAGGGATAAAGAAAATTAAACAAACAAGAAGGTTGATAACCACCAAAAGGTCCAAAAACCCCAGCTCAAATTTTCAAAACCCAGCCAACTTGATAAGTTCTTAAAAAGTCCAATTATGTTTGGCTTCATTGGTTTTTAATTTTCGTTTTCTATTTCTGATTTCTATTTTTTCTTTCAAACAAAAGAAATTGTTAATGTAATATAGTTACACCTTATTACTGATAAAAATCAAATAATAAATAAATTTTAAAAATAATTAATGTTATGAATTAAATAAAGTAAATAATTTTATCTTAATCTCCTACACAATATTTATTATTCATTATATTTTATTAAAACAAAGAATTAAATAGATAAAATTTTGAAAAATAAATATTTTAAATACTAAAATTTTATATTTAAAAATCATTGAATAAATAACAATCTTTA
>JAOQMP010000210.1:56522817-56536118 GCA_027563575.1 Erythroxylum pedicellare
ATAATTAGAATATAATAAAGATATATATAAACTAAAATGGATAAGATATAAAAAACTAAATTAAATAAACTACAACTATATAATATGATAATGAACTATTTTGTAATTTTTAAAAATTTAGGAACTATTTTATAGATTTAAAAATTACCCAAAACGATACCCGGTATTAATCGGTACCGATACAGTATCGTACCAGAATCCAATCTGGTACCAAGTTCGATATGGTATTCATAACATTGGCTATGACTGAGGATAATTTGGATTCCCTATTAGCCTTAGAGGAACATTTGAGTGGGGAATTGATGAAGGTTTTGAGAGAGGAGGAAATCTTTTGGAATCAAAAAGCCCGATGCGAATAGATTTGGAAGGGTGGTAGGAATACTAAATATTACCACACTCTAACCATATCCAAAAGAAAGAAAATGAAGATAGAGAGTCTTAACGACTCCCAAGGGACAAAAGTTTCTGACTAAGGGCAATTGAGCCCGTTAGCCAGAGACTACTTTGTCCAACTGTATACGCAAAAGGAAGGACCTCTATACCGATTCCCGCTCTCAGGAGCCTTCTCTTCACTTTCAGTGGACAGTCTCCGAGACTTAGCCCAGCCTCTTCATCACACAAAAATAACTTGCTGTCTTTGGAATGAATCTGAATAAAGCCCCTGGGATAGATGGTTTCAATGCATTGTTTTTTCAGAAGCAATGGGGGCTGGTCGACCCCAAAGTGACATAGTACATTCAAGCAGTTTTCAGGCAAGAACGGTGGGAAAAGGATTTAAATCAAACCATCCTGGTTCTAATCCCCAAAAATCCCTCCCCGTCTAGTATCACCCAGTTTTGTCTGATTAGCCTCTGCAACATGATTTACAAAATTATCTCTAAAGTCATCGTTAATCGATTGAAGAATCATCTGGATTTTCTAGTGAAGGAGAACCAATGCAGTTTTATCCTGGGCCGCTAAATAATTGATAATATCATCATTGCCTAGGAAGTCATTCACTCAATGCGAAAGAAGAAAGGGAGGACAGGATTTTTAGTGATCAAAGTGGACCTGGAAAAAGCTTATACTGGATTCGATGAGATTTTATTCAAAACACTTTAGAAGACATTAGTTTTTCGGAACATCTAATATGGGTCATTATGCAGTGTGTAACGACGGTGTCTATACAACTGGCTCGGCAAGGCGCAATTTCAGATCCATTTAGCCCTTCAAGAAGGATTAGATAAGGCTATCCACTCTCTCCTTATCTTTTTGTCGTGTGTATAGAGTGTCTAGGCTATCTTATTTCGAGAGAAGTGGGAGAAGGTCGCTAGAGACCAATAAAATTAAGACCTACAGGGCCCCCTGTCCCACCTTTTCTTTGCAGATGACTAGTTCTTTTCGTTGAAGCTACGGATGCCCAGACACAAGTAATCGCAAGGACTCTGAAGTTGTTCTGTAAAACATCTAGGTAGAAAGTTAACACAGATAAAACGAAGATTTTCTTCTCCAAGAATGTATCTCCAAAAATCGCGCTCCGTCTCAGTCAAACCCTGCGCATTACGAGTATGAATAATCTAGGAAAATACCTAGGAGTGCTCTTGCTCAATGAGCGTGCCACGTGAAACACCTATCAACATATTCTAAATAATACCCAAAAGAAACTAACAAGGTGGCATGTAAGGTAGTTGTCGCTAGCGAGACATGTCACCTTAACCCAGTCTATGATATCGACCCTCCCTATATTTGCGATGTAAATAATGCGACTGCTGCGAAGACTCTGTGATGACTTGGAGCAAATTATGTGCAATTTTATTTGGGGATCCACGAAAACGCAGAGGAAAATGCCCCTTGTTAAATGGGATACGGTGTGTTAGCCTAAAAAGGTCGGGGCCTTAGGCATTAAGCGTATTAGGTGTTCTAATGATGGTTTGTTAACAAAGATGGGCTAGGCTTTGATTACACAACTTGCAGCCTTATGGGTTAGGATCTTAAGGGCTAAACATCATATGGACCCGCATCACATCCCTCCTACAATAGAAAGGCTAGGGGCTTCGAACTTTTGGCGGAGAATTTTTGCAACTTGGCAGTTTGTTCGTCAAGGTATAAAATGGAAACTGGAAAATGGTAGACACATCTGTTTCTGGCTGGATAATTGGGTGAAAGATTGGGGCCCGCTAATCTATGTGGTGACCTCTCCAATACCCGATAGCGTCCTTTACGTTAAAGTAGCAGATTTGAAGAATGAGGATGGGAACTGGAAGTGGAATTTGTTTCAACAATACCTTCCTTCCACATATGCATGGATATTGCAGAGATAACCCCTAATGCAGAGGATACAGCGGAAGATACCATAAGATGGAGCCAAACTGAACATGGGAGATTCACAGTGGCGTCAACCTACAAATCAATCGAAGGGCACATCACAGATAGTTATGCTAGTCTTTGGGATTTAATTTGGAAATGGGTGGGGATCCGTTTGAGCTTTCCTTTGGTTAATGACCAAAAAAAAGCTCCTGACTAACCAATAAAGAGTGGCACGACATATTGCAATGGATAGCGGCTATCACATATGTGGACAGGAAGAGTCCACACTTCATGTCATTCGGGATTGTCTGAGAGTGCAAGCATTCTGGAGAAAATTTCCCTCGGGGGTGGTAAATACGGATTTCTTCCTCCAAGACGAGGAGATATGGGTGAAATCCAACCTTAAGAAGCACTCATAGGTGATGCAAAGGGAATGAGTTACTATTTTTGGAGTCGCCTACTTGGTGCCTAGGAATTGGCGTAATAAAAGTCTTTTTAAAGTTGATTTTGTTTGGCTGGAAGATGGTACGAGGGTAGTTATGGAGTATGTGGAGTGGATAGTCAGGGCGAGGATAGTGAAAAGCTAAATGTTTCTGACTTAGGGTCTACTAATGGGCAGTCTAATGGGGTGGACCAAACCGTCGGAGGACTGGGTAAAACTAAACATGGATGGAGCTGTTAAGCAAAGGTCACCCATCGATACCACTAGTGGTTTAATTCGAGACTAGCACGGTCAGTGATGCAAAGGGTTTATACAACACATTGGAATAAGCTTACTGCTAACAGCCGAACTCTGAGAGCCCACTTGGGCCTCACATTGGCATGGTCTCTTGGGTATCGTTAGGTCATAATTGAAGTGAACTCCTTAGAAGTCATTAACCTACTATTCTCTTCCAATACAGAATTTGATGTAAATAATTTTTTGTTGGCAGGTACTCATAGGTTACTCCAACGAGATTGTAAGGTGCAAATTCAGCATGTGCATTGTGAAGGGAACCAATGCGTGGATAACCTGGCCGCTCTTGTAGTCCTAGCTAGCCCAGGCATGCATTTTCTTCAGGAGCCTCCGATATCAGTTCTGGAACTAATTCACCAGGCCAAGCAAGGAGCAGTGTACCGTAGAGCAATGCGTTAGTTAGATTTTTCAGGTTTTGAGTTTTTTCCTCTATTAAAAATTAGAGTAAAGGCATTCACTTGTTGGGGTTGTGTTGGGTTTATGGTCACTGATCAGGAGTCTTTTCTGTCGACTCTGCATGGAACCTTATCCGAGATCGGCGACTTGTGGATTCGATTCATCATTTACTGTGGTTCCCAGGATATATTCCACGACATTCTTTTATCCTCTAGTTAGCTTCACAGGAGGCGTCTCTGGACTATGGACAGACTCAAGTTTTTCGGTGTCCTGGCTTCTTCGACTTGTGAGTTATGCGGCTCTTCCACAGAGACACATGGTCATTTGTTTTTTCAGTGCAGGTTTTCTTCCCTAGTTTGAGGTTCGCTCTCGTCGACACACACTACCTGGCCTTCAATTTCTTGGGTTCCTCTTCTTCAATGGGCTTGCACTCATCTCCTTCGGTGGAAGGATTTTCGACACATGCTTTCACGATTAGTTCTTTCTGTCATTGTTTATTTTCTTTGGTATGAGAGAAATAACCGTATCTTCAGTAGGCGACATCGATCATCACACGACATTATTGAGGATATATTTAGTGGCATATCTGGAGGCTTTCCACATAGTTGTTTTTGTTTTATTTTATGAGCCGCCATTAACTTATTTGTTTTGTTTTGAGAGCCACACGTGGCTTATTTATTTTGTTTGTATATAGTTTTTGAGTGCTTTTTTAGGGTTTTTTTTTTCTTATATGAACCCTCCCTTTTTATTAATCTATTTGTTATTCTCTTCAAAACAAAAAAAAAAAAAGGGTGTTGGGGTTGTTTTTAGAAGCATACTCCATGTGCTAGGGTACAGTCCGACAAGCTTTTGGGATAAGAAAAGAAAACTTAATTTAAGGCCGGTGTGATGTTTCTTCCTCTCTTTTGCTCATCTCACGGATCTTGCCTGCCTCTATCTATCTCTCTCTCGCTTCTAGGATTGTGTTTGTACGCATACAGACAAATGCACAGTGATATATAGCTACCTCCCCATGCTGTTGCATTAACTATGCCTATCAACAAAAACCTTTTACTTGAACTACTATTCCAGTCTTCAAAACTAACACGCGTATTGATAAGCTTTAACCAGTATACAAATATATATAAATATATCAGTAACCAATGGCTTCTTGGAAGAAAACCATCACTTCACCATTCAGGAAAGCTCGTACTTTCTTCAATCAGCAGCAGCAACCCAGCAGGGATAAGAAGTCTGAGTTGCAAGGTATGTATATGTGCATCAGCAAAGATCAGACAGCTTTGGTTTTAATCATTTATGAATTTTACGTTCTCATTGATTAAAATTGCAGGAAATGAGACGGGAGTGATGGATTTACACGGTGAAGTGATGGCATGTGCTTACGAGGATGTTCAGATAATGTGGTCGATTCTGGACAAGGCGAAGTCCGCCACAGCCGTCTCTTCTTGATGACGACCATATATTATCTCCGAGATCTTTCCGTATATCTATCAGTCATTGTTTACACATGGATCTGGTAGTTGTACATATTATATGTTGTGATGAGATGAGAAAAGACATTAGCAGCTTGCAGAGCATTAGCAGGCGTATCTTTTCTCTGAAAGTTTTTTTTTTTCAGTTTAGTTGAACTTTGATCAAGTGTGATGGTGTATTGGTGTTACTTTTAAGGGAATGCTATCCAATCCCCGTGGTGAACTCAATAGAAGCCCACGGTGAGATGTTTAATGCAACTCTTAAGAGTTGTTTCCTCATTTAATTTGCCTGCCCGTCTTGTATTGCTTTTAGACTAGTAATCATCGTTTACACTTGTACAGGACAAATACTGCATGTAGTGAGTTGACTTAATACCAGAAAGTTAATTAAGCATTTAAACAAGGGATTAAGTTTGGTTGATACTGATATCAATACGACAATGTTCCGAAGCAAGAAAAACAAAGAAGCCTGTCTATGCCTTCAGGAAACATCAAACCTCAAGGTCAGAATGGAGGATCTGTTGTTGATATTGTAAGAGCGGGATCACGTAATTGGGAAGGAAGATCAAATCCGGACATGAAGTCATCACCAAAAATCATAGCACCAGCAGCAAGTGCCCCAGTCGCTAGCCCAGGTGCAAAAGATGCGGACGTATTTACATAATTCGATTCCCTTGTTCTAGGTAGAAGAGTTGGAATATAGCCAACGTTAGGAGGTGGAGGTGGAGGCGGAGGCGGAGGCGGAGGTGGAGAATTTGGATTTGGATTTGGTTGTGGACCATAGCCCGGTCCCCCAGAGGTAGCAGCTGGCTGATAACACCTCGGTCCTTTCGTTGTTTCCCTTAGTTGTAGTACTTCTGCTGGAGATGGATAGGCTTCCGTTTCCGTTGCCGATCCAAGTTCTGCTGACCGCATAACACGGTTGGTTGGATCCGTGAGCACTACTTCTCCTTGGTTGTCTGTAACACACAATCACAAATTGATTTATATAACTTCAATTGAAAAGTTTTGATGTATAATTAGGATGAACATAAGTAGTCGTTTGTTGTATACATATACCTGGATACCAACTTGTTTCTTCCCTTTCTTCAGATATACGGACTGAAATATCAACAAAACCTTGAGGTTTAGTAGAATTTCTTTTCCGCAGTTGATAGCTCCCTACCTCCTCATCAGATCGCGGCTTTGAGTTTGAGGCACCTCTTCCGTCCTTTGGCAGGAATTCTTTGAGGGTAATGGTTGCAGTTCCTTCAAGTCTTTCTATGAGGAAAATGGGCTCTCTGCTATACACTTCAACATGCAGTGTCGTATCTTGCAAATTTGAATCTTCAACCAGCATAGCGAATTTGGTCTTCCATGTGGGATTGGCATTCCCGGATACATCGGTACAGTATTTATTTTTAGGATCAATCCACCCAACAGCAAACCATTGAAGTTTCCAAAATGAAAAGGAACGGTGAAGGCCCCTAGCAGACAACAAGCAAATTTCAATCCAGATTTTGCCCATTGGAAGGAAATTGAAGACAACCAAATAAGATTTTTGAAACAACGTCGAACTGAGAATATGTTTGGACACTATCTTTCTGAGGAAGGCTACTTTACTTTTGGCCGGCGAGAGAGAATCATTTCCCAAGCCCCTTCCAATCAGCATCTATGCTGGGGCCCCTAAACTCCCTATAATTGCGGCAAGATAGGAATATGACGTCTAATACTCTAGTCTCTGCGAAGCAAGAGTAAGATGCTCTTTCGAAATTAAAAAAGAGCAGGGGATAGGAATAGGATCAATTAAAAGCTACTTTTGTTTTTCTTTTTTGCTGCAAGGGAATGAAAATCAAAGGAAATCAAAAATCACTCTAGCTAATGTAGGGTTCAGCAGTACAGGACGCCTCGTTGATCGCGATGAAGTAATTTCATGACTATTGTCGGAGGCTCTTGAAGCTTATGGAGACCTAGATTGGATATCGCTACAATTGAGGCTAGGCGATCGGCATATTGGTTCCCTTCACGACTTATGTATTGTAGTTGTACCTCCCAGGCTCGGTTTAGAAGATCAAGGGTACCTGCCACCAAAAGGTTATCTTTAGTTAATACTATAGTGGAAGGGGAGAGAATGTTAATTACCTCGAGGGAGTCCACTTCAACAATCATATGCCGATATCCCAGCGTCCATGCCAGGTTAAGTCTCGAGTGGACTCCTCATAATTCTGCAGTTACAGGAGAGCCCCTGCCAATGTGGTATAGAAACCCACCGCACCACCTCCCTTGACGGTCCCTAATTAAGCCACCCGCAGTGGCAAGATTCGAGCTAAGCTTGATTACGCCATCCGAATTAATTTTGACCCAAGATTCCGGCAGTTTCGTCCAGCCTACGAAAGTACCTAGATGTAGGCCCTGAGTCGGCAATATGCATCTTTCCACTGACCGCGCTTTACCTATCCAGGCCACATACTCCATAATTGCTCGAGACGCTTCTTCTGGCTAGACAAAATTGGCTTCAAACAGGTTACGATTTCTCCACTGCCATAGCATCCAACAGACTACCCCATAAATAGTAACCCAGTCAATATGATTCACTTGTGTAGGCATTCTGAGGTTGTGATCCACCCACCTTTCCCGATCTCGGTGGAAGAATTCCGGATATACTACTACCGAGGGGAATTGACACCAAAAGGCTTTAGCTCGCGAGCAATCTCAGATAATGTGCAAGTTAGATTCTTTTTGGCCACAAACCTGACAACTGTTGTTCGTAGTGAGCCGACGAGCCACTCACTGCTGATTCATCAACAGTTTGCCCTTAGTGAAAAGCCACAAGAAGGCTCGAATCCGTTATGGCCCCGCCCATTTCCAGATTAAGTCCCACAGTTTACGATGTTCACCCATGCTACCACCTTCAATGAGGTCATAAGTAGACGCGACTGTGAACCTCCCATGACTTGTAGGGCCCCATATCATGCTATCCTCCTCGATGCTCTCTACATTAGGCCGGATCTTCGCAAGCTCCATACAGACTGAGGAAGGAAGGTATTGTTGGAAAAGATTCCACCGCCACTAGCTGACTTCATTTGTAAAATTCGCCACTGTGGCGTACAGTATGCTCACGGGCAGAGTGGTAGTGGTCACTAAACATAGCGGTCCCCAATCATGTGCCCAGTTATCCAACCAAAAATGAATATGCCTCCCATTCCCCATCTTCCATTTTATGCCTTAGCGAACAAACTGCCAGGTGGCAGAGATGCCTCTCTAAGTAACCGACACCCTTTACCTTTCTATGGAAGAGGGAATGAGATTAGGTCTAAGTCGATATTTAGCCCGGAGGATACGAACCCATAACGCAGAGGGCTGAGTGAGTAAAGCCCAGCCTAGCTTAGATAGCAGGGCATCATTTGACGATAAGACCTAGACCACCGGTAGTTTTGGACTTACTGATAGTTTCCCATTTAACTAGGTGTGTTTTCCTCTGGGCCTCTATTGATCCCTATATAAAGTCTCTCATGAGTCTCTCCAAATCATTGCAGAGATGTCGCGGGAGTCGCACTGTTTGCATCGTGTAAATGCGGAGGGCCGAGATCACGGAATGGGTTAGCGTAACCTGCCCTGCTAAGGACAACACTTTGGTCCTCCATCCTGCAAGTTTCTTTTGAGCGTTCTCAATGATGTACTGATAGGTATGCCTCGTTGTACGCTCGTGAATCAAAAGAAACCTTAGATAATTGCCCAAATTGTTGGTGCAGTGGATGCTTAAAGATTTATTGAGGCATCGAGCAGTTGCTGGGGGGACATTTTTGGAGAAGTAGATCCGAGTTTTAGCATTGTTTACTTTCTGGCTGGAGGCCTGGCAAAACATCTCCAAAGTCCTTGCAATAACCTGGGTTTGTGAATCCTCTACTTCTGTAAACAAAACTAGATCATCTGCAAAGAAAAAATAGGATATGGGGGGCCCTGTAGGACTTAGCTTTACCGGTTTCCAATGCCCTTGCCCCATTTCCTGGCGAATAAGCTAACCGAGCCTCTCCATGCACAAAACAAATAAGTACGGCGATAGCGGGTCACCATCCCACGAGAAGGGATGAAGGGATCCGTTAAAGTACCTTGCCAATTGACTTGCATAGTGACTGTCATCACATATTGCATGATGACTGTGATTAAATGATCTGATACCCCATCGTCCTGTAAAGTATTTTCGATAAAATCCCATCGATTCTGGTCATAAGCTTTCTCCAAATCGACCTTTATAGCTAAATATCTAATCTTACCCGTCTTCTTATGCATTGAATGGATGACCTCCTAAGCTATGATAACATTATCAGTGATTTGTCGCCCCGGGATAAAACTACATTGGTTGGCCTCAACGAGGTAGTCCAGATGATGTTTCAATCTATGCACAATAACTTTCGAAATGATCTTATACATGACAGAACATAGGCTAATCGGTCTAGATTGAGTAATTGTTCGCGGGGAAGGGACTTTAGGGATCAGAACCAAAATGGTATGATTGAGATCCTTGTCCCACCATTCTAGACGGAAAATTTTCTGAATGTACTCAATCACTTTTGGTCCGATCGTGCCCCACTGTTTTTGGAAGAATAATGCATTGAATTTGTCTGTCCTAGGAGCTTTATTAAGATTAATGGCGGAAACCACATTTTTGATTTCTAAAGCATGAATAGGCATGGAAAGCGCTTGAAATTTGTCCCCCAAAAGCGAAAGGAAGATTCCAGATAGCGAAAAAGTGGAGGCAATACGGTCCTTATTCATATAAAGATGGACAAAGAAGGACCTGGCGACATGGCCTAATTGAACAGGGTCAGAGATGGGAATACCAATTGGGTCCAAGAGTCTCTCAATCTTCACAATCTTTCTTCGGGACAGTGTGAGGGTGCGGTAATATTTCGTATTCCTATCGCCCTGAGAAATCCATTCACACCGAGCTTTCTGGTGCCAATAAATTTTCTCCTCACACAAGACTTGAAACAATTCCCCACTAAGCTCTTCCTCCAAGTCTAACAGGAAATCCAAAGGGCCAACTTCCATGGCCCGTTGAATGCCCTCAAGACGTGCTAGCAATCTCTTTTTTCCTATATATAATATTTCTAAAATTCGAATCATTCCACCTGGTGAGATACTCGGAAAATTTGACTAAAGACTGGCTTATCGTGTCCCCCACTGGAAGCCAATTCTTCTATACTACTTCCTCAAAATTCGGATAAGTGAGCCACGCATTTTGGAAACGAAACTTAGGAGGGCCACGCAATCTAGCAGGAGAACGGTGTAAGTGAATCAATATGGGACAATGATCCAATCCTAGGAAAGAAAGTTGATGATTCACCACTTGAGGATAAGCTTGTAGCCAGGCCGTCGAGACAAAAACTCTGTCCAGTCTGGCTTGAATTACTCCTCTGCGCCATGTAAACTTGGAACCGACATATCCCAGGTCATAGAGTCCACTCCCGTGCACCCAATCTTGGAAATGTTTATTCACCACTCTTGTAGTCTGGGCTCCACCTCGTTTGTCTGAGAGTTCCAATTTAGTATTAAAATCTCTACCTATGAGCCAGGGCGTCTGGGTATTTTGACCTATCCAATGAAGAATTGGCTAGAGAAGATTTTGAGTCGGGCGCTGGGGACTGGCATAGAATGCAGTAAAATCGAAAGTCCCCAAAGCATGTTTGATTGTGATGTGAATAAATTGGCGATAGGCTATTACTACGGAGACATCAAAGTCATCCTTTCATAAGAGCCAAATCCCGCCAGAAAAACCTTCGGCTTTAACGCGACTTAAGTAATTGAATCCTAACTTAGTGACTATTGCGGTTGCCCTATTTCCACTAATATGGGGTTCTAGCAAAACTAGAATACCAAGTTTGTAATTACTAAGGTAATTGTGCATGATTGTCTGAAACCTAGACCCCCTGCCCCTTGACAGTTCCGTAGGAAAATCGACATAAGGAAAATAACTGAAAATGAAATTCTACAACTGGGTAGAAATTGTACCTCCCACGGGCTCGCCTGTGGTGCTATCGGCCGGTTTTTGTGGGGTAGCTTCGTGCGTAGGATGTCCAGTAGGTTGGTCGGCTAGCCTGCCCGACCGGATCCCGAGGTCTGGGGTGTCATTGAGGTGCTGGACATAACCTTCCCTAGGTTGAGGCATGGTCTCTGTAGACTCAACACCTTCCATTTTTTGGAGAGGCTCCTCAATCGCTTTATCGCTAGACTCGATGGCCTTGACTATCACAAATCATTTCTATATGGATAGGTAGTTAAATTGCTAAAATGTTTGTTGATAGTAGTTAGGCGTAGGGGAGCTAAAGGTCCCAGGACTGATTCCGGATCCTAGTGGGTGCCCGCCCGAGAACTTTCACCCTGGGTAGTCGGTGTGGGGCTGAATTTTAAACCTTTCGTGAAGATGCGTCTGGAGCCATTAGTCGTGACAACAGGCCCTTCAAATATTTGTTTGCCTTTTGCAAGGAGCCCATTCAGCTGGAGACATTGGCCCATTCCATTAGGCGTGGAGAGCTGGGCCTCATTCTGCAATCCAGTCTCTTCTCCCTGCACATCCTGAACTGATAACAAATTATAGCCGTTGTCTCGTGGACGTCCCATCTGCTCTAAGCGTCGCATGGATTGGCGAGGAGGCTTCCTCTGCACCTGCAACCACGGCCCATAGTCGTTATGGAAACTACCCGTTGTGGTCTCGGTTGGAGCGGTGGCTGTTTGCCTCTCCCCTAATGTGCCTTCGGTGTTGCCTACACTTAACGATGGATGTTTGGTTCCTGTTTGAGGACGCTTGGAGCAGCTGGGAGTGGCATGTCCGACCATGCCACAAGAGTAGCAAACTTGAGGCAACCTTTCGTAGACCACTATGAGAGGCTCCCCGTCTAACTCGACATAGGTACATAGTGGAGAGCTCAGATCGACGTCCACCGCGATTCTGGCAAACCTTCCGCGATGCGCTAGGAGCGTAGCCTCGTCCACCTTCACAGTTTGTCTAACAATGTTGTCGAAGGCAGAAAGGATGCTGGGATGGTACCGGGTGATAGACAACTCCGACAGTCGAATCCAAACTACGGCTCTACTGATGTTTCCTTGGGAAGGATGGAATACCAGCGTCCATATTTGGACTGCAAGAGCTTGGCCATAAATAATCCAAGGGCCCTGGGTTAAAGCTTTCAAATAATCTGCTTCTTCTTTAAACCTGACGAGGAAAAATTCATTCTCCAAGTCCACTAGTTTCATGGAACCTCTTGGACGCCACAAGACTTTCAACCTTATGCTAAGTGTGTGAAAACCAATTCTACGTCTAAGAAGTTTCACCATTACCGTAGTAGCCCATTGCGTATCCAACTTGTGTCTGTGAGAGCATGATGCCCCCCTGTATCCTTGGTGAGTTGGGTGATATCGCCCTCCTCTATGTCTACTGGAGCAGCGTCAGTCCACGGCGTTTCCTCCAGAGGCATGGTCTCATGGTTTGGGCCGGTCACTGCAGAACTATAGGAGAGCTTCGGACGTGTAGGGGGGTCGTCGTCTCGCTTTTGAGTCCTCCCACGCTTGGAAGTTTGTTCTTTCTGATCTCCATGATCAGTTAACATTGCACACCTGCAATCCTTCACCGTTTGCCGAAAATCACCTAAAGTAGACGAACTCGTTGCAAAAATCACCAGAAGGGAATGATCACATTTCGATGAATCTACCACCTTTTCTCACTTTTTGTTTAGTGAAAACTCTCTTTTTACAATATATTCGAGCTACGTTTAAAGCTATTATATTAAAAGCTTCATCTTTCACTTTTCTCTCACTAGCTTCTCTCTTTTAGCTTACAGGCTTCTTTGGTTTCGATTATCACTGGGTAACTACCTTGGGCGCTAACTAGGTTCTGCCATGGAGCCCTTCGATTAGGAGGGACAACTCAATAAATGGGTGTGCACCCGAAAGCGCGATGATGAGACTGCTCCAGCCCCCAAACCCTCATACAAAGCAGCGGTATACGGAGAGACGAGGCCAGCCATAAAACCTGACGTTCATGCATGGCAGGATGAGGAGGAAATCGCCATTGAAGAGGGTGATATCCAATCGACTGGCGAGGCTGGGGGGCATAAACCTATCTCAAAACCTCCATAACAAGCTGGATACTCAGTGGGCTAAGGTGGTAGTCGTCAAGCTCCTTGGTCGCAGGATCGGATTATTAGCCATCCTGCATAATTATTTGCGTACTATTAAGCATAGTATTCTAGTTTTACTGGAAACTCGTATTAATGGTTCACGGGCCAACACGATAGTCCATTCGTTGGGGTTTGATTTCTCCTTTATATTAGAAGCTGTAGGTTTTTCAGGAGGGATTTGGCTTTTCTGGAAGTCAGATTTTGATATTTCGATAGTCATTGCTCATCGCCAGTTTATTCATACCACTATAAAAC
>JAOQMP010000218.1:0-13963 GCA_027563575.1 Erythroxylum pedicellare
TAGAGTTCAAGAACATCACATTAAAGGGGGAATTTTTGTCTGGTCATTTTAATATTGATGTGGGTCCCACCGCACCATATGGATTAAACTTGGAAGTATGGGACTCATGTGCTTAAATTAAAATATTTAAATTAAATTAATAATATTATTAAATATTGTAAATTTAAACTTAAATAATTTAACTAATTAAAACATTAATTAAAATGTTATCCGAAGGTAAAAAATCCACAGTTTGCCTTAATTATTTTAATCTAACCTAAATGTTATGAAAAAGTTGTAAAAAATACCTAATCTTCTCCGTCAAATATTGGCCTTCCTCATGGTCACCAATTGCCCTGCAATATTCATCATTGGTCACCGGTAAAAGTTGTCATCATCTTAAATTTTATAGAGTTCGTCTGTTACAGTTACAGATGAAGTATTCACAATCTTCAACTTTACAGTGTCAACTTTTACTGTGGTAATGAGTTGTTTCAATTTTGTATCTTTTTTGACTACTTTCCTATTTTTTTACTGTTTTTTGTTCGTGTCTACCCATCTATATCTTCTTTTGGCTACTTCAGTTTTTTGTTTGTTTGTTGTTTTTTTTTCTTTTTCATGTCCTTTTTGTTGATTTTTATTCGTATATGCTTCAATTTCCTTAAGTATGTGGTTTTGCATGCTTTAATAATTATATTTGCTTTTAGTTGGTTTAATGATCGTATCTACTTTTGGCTACTAGATTTTTTCATGTCTTTTGATTATTTTTCATCTTATCTGCTACGTATGGGAGACAATCCCATATAGGGACATATGCGTTTTAGTTTGCGTCTGTGTGGTATCGTCTGAATTGTTATGGCATTAAGCTTATGTATATAATGAAAGAACATTTTTAAGAATGAAGCCAAAATATGATACATATTAAAACAATGGGACTTTAAGTGAGATTTATCTAAAATTAAGTTTTTATAACAATTATATTAATTCTTGAAAGTTAAGAAAATGTCAATGAAGTTTATGATTTAACGGTTATTTATTATTCTAGCACTTAAGCGATTTTTGTGAGAATTTATAAATTTTAACTAATACTTTGATTAAGAGAATAAATATTGAAAAAAAGTTAACACATTATTAATAAAGAATAAAAGTCAGGACGAGCCTAACCTAAGCTAGATTGTCGTCCTTAATTGTGTAAGATATCGATTGATTGATAATGTACAAACCTACAAATTATTGGTTTTATATGTGCTCTTGAAATATACCTATTACTTTGGTGTCTAGAAATTTTTTTAATGAAAATTAAGAGAAACTATCACATTTTTTGAGATTTCCTAATTACAAAGGATGATAATCGGGCCCGGCTTTAGGCCTGACTCAAAATTAACGGGCGATTAATTGGGGGTTTAGGTTTAGAGTTTCTAAACAACATAGGTCTTAAACCGGACTCAAATTTAGGCTATCAAAGCTTGATTGGCAGGTATAAGCAAATTTTTTTGTTACAAACGACGTTATCTTGAATTTAAAAAGATTTGGATGAACTAAAACAACATCATTATATATTTTGAATTTAAAAAAATTTGGTTCGACCAAATAAATCCGAGATGTAATTATTGACCATAAAAGATAACATTTGCACTCTCAGACCAAATAGGTTCAAGACGTCATTATTGACCATAGTAGATAATATTTGGATTCTTAGAACTATAAATAACCAATTACAATTAAAGATCTTAATATTCTATCGTTTCAACTTTCAACTCATTTTTAAAATTGTTCAATAATTAAATTTATTCCAATTATTTTTGTGTAAATGAATATTTCGATTATCTAAAATAGGAAAACTAAAACCAAACAACCAAGTAGTCAAAGCCAAAGAATTATGACAACAAAAATGGGAACATCATAACGTTGTTACTAAAATTGGATGAGCACTAGTAACCTTGACGTGGCGGCAAGGGTAAAGATGTCCACATGTACACGCGACCAGTAAGTCGGTGGGCATTTCGTAATTTCGACCTTTAAGAACTCTTTTTAAAGAAACAAGCTCTAGGGCTTCGTTCCATTCTGACATAGTTCCTTAATCTCTCTATAGCCAAACGGATTGTGGTTTCTCCCTCCCTTTCAAGGTAGGCTTTGTTGATTAGGGTTAAGGGGTATCGCTTGTTTAGATTTCGATTCGTAACTATGTGTTTCTTGGATGGAGTTATTATTGTGCTTTTGATTTGCTCGACTTCTAGATATGTTAATTGTCCTATGATGATCTGTTCTGCTCCAAATTTCATCACTTGGTAGTGTATGTTTTCCGATTATAGGGTGAATTTTCTTTAAGACTCAAGGTGGCTTGTTGGGTTTTTTTTTTTTTCCTCAATTAGATCTGGAGATAAAGCTATTTGTCGTTTGTCATCTCCATCCTGGGCTTTCTTATGGAATTGATTGATATTTGGTGGACTGTGACTCTTGTTTGCTATTAGACTTCGATGGGTTTTTTTTTTCCCTTGATTGAACTATTTGGTTTAAGAATTGTGAATTTCTTTTTATTGGATGTACCCACGAAAGATACGTACCTTGTTTCTCGTTTAAATTTGGTTTATGATCTTGATGTTTCCCCACGAGTGAAGAATATTCTTTGGTTTCTTGTGTCCATCACCTTGTGTTTTGGTAAATATTATCACGATTTCAACAATATGTTGATATATTTACGTTCAATTTGTCTTACGGGTCTTTGGTGTTGGTTATGGATTCTCAATACTGAGACGCGGTGTTTTTTGCTCTTTAACAGATGCAGATTTTCGTGAAAACCCTCACTGGCAAGACAATCACCCTAGAGGTTGAAAGCTCAGATACCATTGATAACGTTAAAGCCAAGATTCAAGATAAGGAAGGCATCCCTCCTGATCAGCAGAGGTTGATTTTTGCTGGAAAACAGCTTGAGGATGGCCGCACCCTGGCAGATTACAATATTCAAAAGGAGTCCACCCTTCACTTGGTCCTCCGTCTTCGTGGTGGCATGCAAATCTTTGTTAAGACCCTTACTGGCAAAACAATAACTCTTGAGGTTGAAAGCTCCGACACAATTGATAATGTCAAGACAAAGATTCAAGATAAGGAGGGCATTCCACCTGATCAGCAGAGGCTGATATTTGCTGGAAAACAGCTTGAGGATGGTCGCACCCTGGCAGATTATAATATCCAGAAGGAGTCCACCCTTCACTTAGTCCTCCGTCTACGTGGCGGCATGCAAATTTTTGTTAAGACCCTCACTGGCAAGACAATCACCTTGGAAGTCGAAAGCTCTGACACAATAGACAATGTTAAGGCCAAGATTCAGGATAAGGAGGGCATTCCACCTGACCAGCAGAGGCTCATCTTTGCGGGGAAGCAGCTTGAGGATGGTCGCACCCTTGCGGATTATAATATCCAGAAGGAGTCCACCCTTCATTTGGTCCTCCGACTGCGTGGGGGTATGCAGATTTTTGTGAAAACACTTACTGGAAAGACCATCACCCTGGAAGTTGAGAGCTCTGACACGATCGACAATGTCAAGGCCAAGATACAAGATAAGGAGGGCATTCCCCCTGATCAACAAAGACTGATCTTTGCTGGAAAGCAGCTAGAGGATGGACGAACACTTGCAGACTACAATATCCAGAAGGAGTCTACTCTTCACTTGGTGCTTCGACTTCGAGGTGGGATGCAGATCTTCGTTAAGACCCTTACTGGGAAGACTGTTACCTTGGAGGTGGAAAGTTCAGACACTATTGAGAACGTGAAGGCAAAAATTCAGGACAAAGAGGGTATTCCTCCGGACCAGCAGAGGTTGATTTTCGCTGGGAAGCAGCTCGAGGATGGGAGGACCCTTGCTGATTATAACATTCAGAAAGAATCCACCTTGCACCTTGTTCTTCGCCTTCGTGGTGGTAACTGAGCTGTGTGACCTGTTGACTTCTAGTTCGTTTCTATGTCGTGATGATAGTGTTGCAGCATTGAGTAAGTGTTTTATCACAATTGTAAGCCCTTTGTTTCTATGTTATTATGGTTGTTCCAACTGTGTTGCTATCGTATGTCTAATGACATGTTTAAGGTCACAGCTAATTTGATTTAGTAATGGAAGTCGTCGTATTCTATTTCAACCTTGCTCTAAGCTTTACATTTCCTTTCTTTTGAGATTACATATGTTTCGACCGAGTCTCGAGTTTATTCGAATGCGTTCTCATTATCGCAACATAAGCAAGACAGGTGTTCCCTTCAGTTGACTGGGGAGTATTTTTCGTATTATTACGAGTGATGGTATTTTTTGTACACGGATGTGATGTTATTACTATAGTTTGATGGTATGTTTTTTTAATATATTTGATTTTTTATTTACATAATATTTACAGCCTGTTAATAAAGCCTTCAAAGGTTTGTATAAGCTCATTCATCGTAGACCAAATTTTTAAACGCTATAATGCTTGTTAGTACTTCAGCTTTGTTATACCTTATTGTCAAGGTAAGCATTTGACATCCCTGTTTAAAAAAATAATTACTCTATTTAAGAAAAAGAGACATAAGTAGAGTTTGGGAATGGGTTTCTTGTTGGTATTTCAGGTCAGCTATATTTGATTAAGGCTTTCCTCAATGCAATACCATAATTTTAGTAGGATAAATGGTCTTGTTTAGGGTGATAGGATAAGAGTACAGTATACTCTTTAAAGTTTACCAAAACGGTTAAGTTATTAGGAAATGTTTCGTTATATAGTTATCGCGTATGAAGTCCATCTTAATGTTCTTTTTGCCTTTTTTTAGTTGTAAGTTTTGGATGAGACTTGTGGGCTTATAATTTGAATTTTTAGGACAGATTTATAGGAAAAGATCTCGAGAGGCTGACTAAAATTGTAAGATTGTCATATCTTTAAGGTCTCTAGGCAAGGATTTTTAGCTTAACTAGAGACAATAAGAATCGGACTTTGCAGTTTATCAGGTACTAACCGATTTGGACGCCATCAGGTATATCCTTTGGTTATATTTTATTTTTTTTATTTTTTATGTATTTATTGTAATTTTATTTACATAATAATTTAGCTTGTCAGTTTTATTTATTTACTCTTTAACCTGCATTACTATTTTATTGTCGTATCTGCACGTGAGTCTATCAGAAACAACCTTTATACTGTGTAGAGGTAAGGCTACGTACTATCAGACTTTCTCAGACTTCGCTTTATTGCTGAACTTTAGATTGGGTGTGATGATGAGAAATATCATTAGAAATGAAAAAGAAAAAAAAAGAATACGTAAAGCATAATTATTTCATATGTTTTTTATATTTTATAAATAAGAAAACAATAAGAATATTAGATGAATATATTTTTAAAAAATATATATTTCAACAAATTGCAATAAAAACTTAAAAAAATAGAGAAATAAATACTTTCAATAAAAACTTAAAAAAATAGAGAAATAAATACTTTCTCAATTTCTTTTTATTTTTGATAATAAAAGAAAATGACGAAGTACAATAAATAAGAAAAACTTTTTAAAGAAATTATTTAATATTATAATTTTACTATCTTATCGTTAAGAAATTATTTAATATTATAATTTTACTATCTTATCATTTTGATGATCAATATATTATTATGATAATATATCATTTTGATAATAAATATATAATATATTATAGTTCAATTTCAAATATATAATAATTAGGTGATTAAATATGACCACCAATAATTATGTAGTTGATCCCTTAAAAATTTATTTTAAAGAATTAACTTGAATGGATGATAGGAGAGTTGAGTAGGATTGATGATGTTGAAAATTCTCAATTTTGTAATATGTATAACAAAAGTAGTCACGTTGAGAAAGATTAGAAAGATTGCTGACATAAAGGTATACCACAATGTTACATTGTAAGAAATTTATTCATATTCAGAAGGGTTGTAAATTGAGGAACAACCAATAAACACAAGTTTTTGAAGAAAAACAAGGAGAAAGTAATTTGTTCTATGTTTGTCACATTGCAATCGAATCCAAAAATTATGTGTGGTATCTTGATAGTGATAGAAATATCACCTTATGATTAATATAATCCGATTTCTAAACATTTAATTATCTAGAATCACATGTAGATAGAATCAACAATGATATATATATATAAATAAGAACATTAACCTTGATCCATTGCACAGTGGAATCGTAAATAACAATGATTAATGGATTTGTGTTCTTCCAAGTTAAGATTCAGAAACCGAATGTTTTCTCCTTATGGAATAGAGAAAACTTAATACAATCTTTTTAGAGAAAAAATGTCAAGAAGTTAATCTAACTTGAGGACCACAACCTATTTATAGTCGTCTATTGACTTACGGGCCATTGTGGGCCCATTAACCCCAATGACTCGTAATGGGCTTCTACATATCAAGCCCATCTTAATAACTAATTAATATTTCTGTAGGCCCAATTAATTTTCTATAGTTAGATCACATTTTATTAGGCTTATAACCGAGATAGAAATCTACGTATATATATTTATACACGTGGCCCATAAAATTCTAACAATCTCCCACTTGGGCTACGTGTGTTTCCAGATAATGTACATAGAAGAAAACTAAATGCGCACAAACTTGCTATCTCATTCCAGAAATATACCAAACTAATCTGGTCCATCAATTGTACTAGTGTAGGATCAAAGCAGCTTTTGTCATCTAATTTTGTGACTAAACCAAACAATTATCACAATACTAGTAGAATCAATGACATAGATCAAGTATGGATGCGTAGCATGAAAATTACATGTGATGTGATCATAATCATGTCTATTTTCAACTGGTCCAAAATTTGTGACTCAAAGAGCCTCAAAATACTTTCTAACCTTATGCAATACTGCAACAAAAAGCAAATTCTATATGTTCAGAATTTTCAGATAAACATGAAATTCCTTAGATTTCATAAACCAAAGTCTGTACAAAAAGATAACTTTAGACCTTAGAAACTTAAACCTTAATGTTGGGCCTAGGAAAAAAAATTCTTTAAGTTAAGCATGATTTGAAATAGTTTTAAGGTTTAGATAGATTAAATTTTTGGAGTTATAATTATGTCAAGGTTAGTAGGTTTATGTTAAATGAAAGGAGGGGTAAATATGGAAAGACAAGTTTAATAAGGGGTAAAATAGGAAGAAATACCAAATAAAAAGGGCTTGAATTAGAAGAAGGGAGGAGAGTGTCATGAGAACCAAAGAGTGAAAAACGAAAATAGGAGAGAAGAAGAGAGGTTTCAGTGGAAAAGAAAAGAAATGATTATGTGCTTCTGTTTGAGTGAGAGTGGAACCATTCTGTCCGTCATGTGCACGTTGACAAGAGCCTTCTCCCGGTTGCCTGCTTGTGGCATATGATCTCCGAAATTGGACTTATTATATTCATGGGGTAAACTTCAGTTTCTCCATTCTGTTTCCATGGACCCTCGAGCCATTTGTTGTGCATTGCATTTTTTTAATTTGTCAAGTATAATGCATAATTGAGTGTTATGTTTAATGGTTGAAGTTTATCCTGTGTGTTATAAGTTTGAGTTAAATTGATCAAATGCTTAAATTACTTTACTAAATGGAAGGTCGTTGGAATTATTGAATATACGCCTATATATATACACATGTTTGAATTTGTGGTTAATTGCCAATGGCTATAAATATCTTAGTCACTAAGCTGTATAGCTCACCTCACTATTCCCTCCTCAGGTGCAAAACGAGAAGGGTAGCAATCTTTGCAAGGCATCGGAAACTCCAAGATATTGGGAACTTTTGTAACTAAGTTAGTTTTATCACTTTTGGATAGCTGCATAAGCATGTAAACATTAAGCATGCTGTATATGTTGTAATTTGTGTTAAGTCCTTGTTTATAATGTTATTATGTAAATTAAAGTTATGTATGAGTTTTTGTGGATTTGGTAAATGAGTTTAGAACTGAAAAGTTCCCCAGGTGTATGTGCATGTTTCTTTGATAGTTATACATTTCATAAATTAAGTCTTTCATAGGGGTATAAGTTGTATGCAGACTTCAGGGGAAAACTTGAATTAATTTAGGCTAAATTAGTCAAAATTGCCTTCTGAAAAGTTGCAGATCATCTTTCTAGCTTTCTAACAGTATATAGCAATGAATTTTGAGCATTTGAGTTAGAAGTTATGGTCCTTTTAAGGGGAGATGCTCAGTAGTATAGGTAATATCGTCTGTGAAGACGTATTATCTGTGATGATGTCATATCATCTGTGAAAGCACATCATTTGTGATGACGTCATATTGTCTGTGAAGACGTATCGTCTATGATGACGTATCGTCTTTGATGATGTCATAACGTCTATGAAGACATATCGTCTGTGAAGATGTATAGTCTGTGATGATGTCATATCGTCTTTGAAGACAAATCATCTGTAAAGACATATTGTCTGTGAAGATATATTTTCTGTGAAGAGTATCATCTGTAATGATTTCATATTGTCAGTGATGATGTCATATCGTCTGTGATGACGTCATATCGTCTTAAGTTGACTTTGCTTCGTCCGCTTTCTACTTCGTCTGCTTTCTGCTTTGTCTGCTTTTTGTTTCTGCCTTTTTGCTTCGTTTGCTTTCTACTACGTCTACTTTCTACTTCGTCTGCTTTTTATTTCGTCTACCTTTTTGCTTCGTCCACTTTCTGCTTCGTCTACTTTCTGCTTTATCTACTTTCTACTTATATGACTGAGACTTCTTCTTCTATACACTATTCGTCTGATACTATCGTCTGGTCCATTTTTGACCCTTCAAACAATAGAATTTGTCTTCAAGGTCTTCATGAAAGTGGTAGATCTTGAAGTCTTCTTTCGAACCATCTAAGGAACATTTTTACCCAACATCTACAAAAAACTTATGTCTTTTGTCTCTAAACAAGTTCAATATGGTCCATAGCAAGTACTGTTCTAGTTTAATGACTCCATATGCTGGGCCTGAAAGCGGGGTCTAGAATTGTTTGGTATCAGAGCTTAGGTTTTTCTTAGGCTTAGAATGCATAATAGGATGAACTATTATGTTATATGATTACTCGTTGCATTGTAAATTAATTGAATTGCATTAAGTGACATGCATGTCATGCTTACATGTAGGAATTAAGACTAAAATGAAATGTAAGCTAATAGTTAGTGTTTGTATTGAAGGAGTAAGATGTCACCTCATAAAAAGACACGAGGAGTATTGCAAGGATCGATTACACCTAACTCTCCACCAAAAGAGGAGAGTACTAATGAGTCTGTAGCCCAAGGGAATGCTGAGGCTTCTGTAGGGCCCAATAGTGAGCCCGATCAAACACAAACACGGGAGTCTCCTCTCCCGTAGGAGCAAGTGCCTGCTCTATTGGATCCGAGAATGTTTCAGGCATTTGCTCAGGCCATAGGCCAGATGCCGCAATCTTCTATTCCAACCCCAGTTAAGAAAGGGAAGCAGTTTGACAACCTCAGGAAGTATGGGGTAGTGGATTTTTATGGGACAACAGAACCAGAAGAAGCCGAGACTTAGATGAGAAAGACCAAGAGGATACTAGATCAGATGGACTATGAGGATGAGGAGAAGGTTGTGTACTGCTAGCCTACTTCAAGGGGATGCTCTGCATTGGTGGGAGAGTATACCAAGGAGTTAATTGAGACCGCTAGTGCTCACATGGAAGGATTTCTTGGCAGTGTTTAAGAAGAAGTACCTGTTTGAGGTGTATATTCAGTAGAAGCAGAGAGAATTTCTAAGTCTCACTCAGAGAGAAATAACAGTGAGCGAATATGAGCGTCGATTTACACAATTGGCCTAATATGCAGCTAAGTTAATGATGAGTGAGGTAGTTAAGTGTTGTAGGTTCGAATCGGGGTTACACCTAGCCATAAGAGAGAAAGTGGTAGTGTAGAATTTCTGTGAATTTCAACAGCTGGTTGAGGCAGTTCTGAGGGTTGAAAACATTGAGAACATAAAGAGTGTCGTGAGCAAAAAGAGAAAAGGAAGAGAACAGTTCAAAAGGGGAGGTGGTACTTCTATGCCTGAAAGGAGTGTCAGGACTTTCCCTATATAGTCTGAGGAGAGGAGCAATTGGGCAAGCAGGTCCAAGCTAATGAGGACTTCTACTATTTCTCATCAAGCCTCAACGACGGGAGGTAGTAGAAGAGGAGAAGGAGATAAGTCTTCTATACCTAAGTGCAATCATTGCGACAAGTTTCATGGAGGGGAATGTTACAGGCTAATTAGAGACTGTTTCAAATGTGGAGAGAAAGGGCACATGGCTAGAGAGTGTCCACAATATATAAGAAGAGAGGAAACACAGATGCAAGCTTCGAAGAGAACTGAGGCAATGGGGCACAAGACTGCAACTGAAGTGGGCAGCTCTGATGCAGTTAAGAGGGTGAATCCTCCAGGAAGACTAAGGGGGCAAGCACCAGCTAGAGTGTTCACAATGACACGGGAGGACGCAGAGACTGCTCTAAAAGTTGTGACTAGTATGGTTAAACTATTTGATGCTGATGTTGTTGTTTTAATTAATCTAGGCTCTACCCACTCTTTTGTTTCATCGGGTAGAACTATGTAAGATAAGGATTTGAGCCTGTTGGATACTCCTTTGATGGTGAGTACTCTAATCAGCCAGTATATTGTCATTAGTCAAATTTATAGAAACTGTGAGATAAATATTGAAGAAGAACAATTAGTGTTGAATCTAATGCCATTGAAGATGGGAGGATTAGATGTTATTTTGGGTATGGACACCTTAGAGAAGTATAATGCTAATTTAGATTGCAAACGGAAGATAGTAGAGTTTGAATTGGGCGACAGTAGAAAGGTGATATTTATAGGGGACAGAAAGGCAAGTCCTCCTAGAGTCATTTCGGCTATGACAGCATAGAAAATGATGCGGAAAGGATGTGAGGCATTTTTGGCCTATGTGCTAGACATGAAGGTAGATAGAGGGAAGTTAGAAGTTATAACAGTAATTATGGAATTCCCGGATGTCTTTCCTGAGGAGTTTCTAGGATTATCGCCACCTAGGAAAATTGAATTTCCCATTGAACTTCTTCTAGGCACAATGCCAATTTCGGTTCCACCTTATAGAATGGCTCTGGCGGAATTGAAGGAGCTTAAGGAGCAATTGGAAGATTTGTTAGAGAAAGGTTATATTAGGCCAAGCTCTTCACCTTGGGGAGCTTCGGTCTTTTTTGTGAAGAAGAAAGACGGATCATTGCGAATGTGTGCGGATTATAGGAAGCTTAACCATGTCACCATTAAGAACAGATATCCGCTTCCACGCATAGATGACTTGTTTGACAGGTTACAAGGGACAAGGGTTTTTTCAAAGATAGATTTGAGATTGGGTTACCATCAGTTGAGGATAAAGGAGTCATATGTGTCAAAGACTACTTTTAGAATACGGTATGGACACTTTGAGTTCTTGATCATGCCTTTTGGGTTGATAAATACACCTGCAGCTTTTATGGGTTTGATGAATAGAGTCTCTAAGCCTTTCTTAGACCAATTTGTCAATGTATTCATTGATGATATTCTGGTCTATTCTAAGAGTGATAAGGAGCATGCGGAACATTTAAGAATTTCTTTTGAGGCATTGAGAAAGAATGAGTTGTATGCCAAATTCGATAAATGTGAATTTTTCCTGAAAGAAGTGACATTTCTTGGACATGTGATTTCAGAGCAAAGAGTGCACGTGGATCTAAGGAAGATAAAAGCGGTGGTGAAATGGGAAGCACCTAAGAGTGTAGCTGAAGTGAGAAGTTTCTTGGGATTGGCTGAGTATTACAAAAGGTTTGTAGAGGGCTTTTCTATAATAATAGCTCCACTTTCCAAATTGACAAGAAAGAATCAGAAATTTGTATGGACAGAGGAGTGCCAAAATAGTTTTGAGGAATTGAAAAACAGACTTACAACTGCACCGGTTTTAACTTTGCCTTCAGTTAGTGACGGATATACAATGTATAGTGATGCCTCAAGGAAAGGATTGGGCTATGTGGTGATGCAAGGTGATAAAGTGTTGCTTATCCTTCTAGGCAATTAATGCCTTATGAGATGAATTATCCTACGCATGACTTAGAGTTAGCGGCCATAATTTTTACATTGAAGATTTGGAGACATTATATATATAGAGTCACCACTAGGGTGTTTACAGACCATAAGAGTCTTAAATATCTAATAAGCCAAAAGAAGTTGAATTTGAGACAAAGAAGGTGATTAGAACTGTTCAAAGATTATGATTTGATGATAGACTACCATCCAGGGAAAGCTAATGTAGTGGCAGATGCACTGAGTAGGAAGTCCACTATGGCACGTATGGAGACAGTATACCTTTCTTTGTTGAAGGAATTAGCCAGACTTAAAGTAACATTGAGACAAGCCAAATCTGGTTGTGTACTAGCTAATTTTAGGGTGAGACCAGTATTGAATGAAAAGATTAAGGAGTTGTAAGAGCAAGATGAGTATTTGAGCAGGCTTAGAGAAGGGATTAAAATGGTAAACCTTCTGGAATAGACATCAGAGAAGATGGATTGATGGTGGTAGGTAACAAATTGTGTATTCCAAATATGTTGGAGTTGAAAGAAAAGATTTTAGATGAGGCACACAATATGCCTTATGTTATGCACCCAGAAAGTACAAGAATGTATAGAGATTTGAAAGAGCATTTCTGGTAGAAAGGGATGAAGAAAGAAGTTACAGAATATGTTAAAAGATGCTTAGTGTGCCAGTAAGTTAAAGCTAAACACCAAGCACCTTCAGGAAAACTTAAACCTCTACCCATTCCGAAATAGAAATGGGAGAAGATTATGATGGATTTCTTGATGGGATTGCCTAGGACTAGCAGGAAGCATGATGCAATATGGGTGATTGTGGATAGGCTAACCAAGTCTACACACTTCTTGCCAATTAAGCAGATAGATTCTTTGAATGTTTTGGCCAAGAAATACATAGATGAAATAATCAAACTTTATAGGATTCCAAGCTTTATAGTTTTAGATAGAGACCCTAGGTTCACCTCCATAATATGGGAAAGCTTACAGGAGGCTTTAGGAACCAAGTTTCATTTTAGTACAACTTTCTATCCACAAACTAATGGTCAATCAGAAAGGACAATACAGACATTAGAGGCAATGTTAAGAGCTTGTGTTATGGACTTCAAAGGTTCATAGGATGATCAATTGCCTTTAATCGAGTTTGCTTATAATAATTCCTATCTCTTAAGAATTCAGATGGCACCTTATGAAGCTTTGTATGGTAGGAGGTGCAAAACTCTTATTTGTTAGGATGAGGAAGGTGAAAGGAGACTTGTAGGACCTGAGTTGGTACAATTCATAGCTGATAAGATTAAATTGGTGAAACAAAGACTTAAAGCAGCTCAAGATAGAATGAAGAGCTACACAAATGCACATAAAAAAGAGATGGAATTTAAAGTTGGAGACATAGTGTTTCTTAATGCTTCTCCATGGAAAAGGGTTCTGAGATTTGGTAAGAAGGGAAAGCTTAGTCCAATATACATAGTCCCTTATAAGATCATTGAGAAGATTGGGCCTTTAGCTTATAAGTTAGCTTTACCACTGGAATTATCTAAGATTCACAATGTCTTCCATTTATCAATGCTGAGGAAGTACTAATCAGATCCTTCGCACATAGTTCAACCTTCAGAGGTTCAGTTAAGGTAGGATTTGACATATTAAGAACAACCAATGGAGATCTTAGATTCAAAGGAAAAGGTTTTGAGGAACAAGAGTGTGAAGCTGGTTAAAGTTCTGTAGAGGAATCATTCTACAGAAGAGGCCACGTGGGAACCCTTGCAGTCCATGAGGAAGAAGTATCCACACCTATTCAATGTCTCAGGTAAGAATTTCTAGGACAAAATTCTTTAAGGGGGGAGAGTTTTTAGACCCTGGAAAAAATTTCTTTAAGTTAAGCATGATTTGAAATAGTTTTAAGGTTTAGATAGATTAAATTTTTGGAGTTATAATTATGTCAAG
>JAOQMP010000238.1:0-13962 GCA_027563575.1 Erythroxylum pedicellare
GTAAATTTTTGAAAGTAAAATCTAAAGCTTTTGATGCATTTTAAAATTTTAAAGCATTGGTTAAAAAATAAAGTGATTTTACTATTAAAGTTTTAAGAAGTATACAAATAAAAATTGTACTTCTAAGAATTTAAGAGCTTTTGTAAGTTGCATGAGATTTGTCCTCTTATAGTGCATAAATCTCTCCATCATAATAGAATAAAAACAATATTGAATATGGAGAGAACTATATTGAAAAGTAAAATCTTGCATAAGGAGTTTTGGGTTAAAACAATGACAAATATGGTTTATTTTCAATTAATAATCCTATAAAAAGTTTGAAAGATGTCAATTTACAAGAAGCATAAAGTATACGTAATGATCCAAATTTTTGTTAAATTACTTATAATGGACCAGTAATGAGAAAAATCTATAAAAGTATAAGTCGAGCTTAATAAAGCTCAAGTTTATCTCACTTAAATCCTTTTTCTTATAGGTTATCATTCACTCTTAACTTCCAACAATCACACCTTCACCGTCTGATAACCATTCCTAGTGACCTAGGCTTTATAAAAAGCTCTCTGGATGTTTTACAAAACCCTTCAACTTGTTTCTTAGAAAACGACCCAAATTTGGAGGAATCATAACTGGAAGTTTCAATTCACTTAGGTAAGCCACCAATCTCCTTTTTTAGTTATTTTTGGGGAAAAAATAACACCACCGTTATGTCTAACATCCCTAAAAACATAGGAAAGGAGGGAAACTTGACACTAATCGATCCGCTTTACCAGTGAACGGAAATGGGTCACCTTTAAGATTTAATCCTTCGATTCTTGCAAATCGAGAGAAGTTTCGACACAAGACTAGTTCCATTGGATTCTTAGAGGTGAGCTCGTCATTTTTAGGTCGGTGGTGAAGGTCACCACCTCTCTGGCACAGGCGCGCGTACCCCACGTTCCAGTGACGATGGTGATTTTCCGACCAGCCCTTAAGAAATTTCCAAATATTATGTAGATCAATTTTTATAAAAGCAACATATATAAATTCTTCATAGTTTTTGAGATAAAATTTAGAAAGGGTTATGTTTTTATATAAATGCATGAAGTTGATTAAAGTGAGTCGTTATTGATTAGAATTAAGATTATCTGGATGTATTGAGTATAAATGAGGGCGTATGAGTTAGAAATTGGTATACTAGAATTATGATTAGATTTATTATGAATTTTTGTGATGTAAATGTGGACTCAATTGGGCATAGACATGCAGTTTGGAGCCCAAACTGAGTTGTGGTTATTGGTGGTTATAGAAATGTATTTTCATTGTAGGAATGACCTTTCTTTCATAATGGGGATGTCTATTTTACAGGGAAAATCCTACCAAATTTTCAATAGGGTCCTCGCAACTATTTTTAAATTAGAGCTCCTTAGTATTGAATCATGGCCTTATTCTCAAGGTATTTAAAATTGGTATAGGTTTTTAAATCCTAAGGGGTCATGCCTACTTTTCTTTTTATAAATTAATCAGAAGTAAAACCCTCCACTTCGAGACATTAGGTTTGGCATGAAGGAACGCATTCTACCTTTGAGTTAATATTAATGGTTATGAACATACGTTAAAGTTTCATATTCATCATGGAAATCACCATCATTATCATATGCACTCATGACATTCATACATATGGATTGACACATGTGTACATATTTTTGTTGTGCAATGTTATGCTTCTCTTAATATATGATGATGTGGAGCATTGTTATGGTGTGAGTTACTTGGTGGGTATTAATAGGTTGTGCACACAGTGAGTCAATTAATCGGGTATAGATTTAGGCTGGTATTGGATCTATTGGTTAGATATGACAAGGTTAGGTCGGTTCAATCGAGCTTCTCTCGAATTCCAACTGATATATGATTCATGAGAGGTAGTGTGATAGTGAGGTTGTGGCAGTTTAATTGAGTGTGGCTCTCAGACGGCAGTCCATTACATTGGACCAAGTGACTTGTGCGGAACAAGAGAGCCCCTATGGCTATAGTCTATAGGCAAGGGGAATGTTATAGGGTCATTCCTCAGTCCGCCACTATTATTTGTGATTTGTAATTGTGATCATTATGTGTCATGTTATTGATATGGGAAATACATTCATGTTTATGGAATTGCATTTATGGATGTAATACATTATAAATATATACCTATGTATATGTATCATTGAAATCCTTAGGAGTGCATAACATAATCATAGTATTAATTCACTCAATAAGGTTTGACTCCCCTCAACTAATTTTCAGGATCTTCTTTTCAGATCTCATTTAATAGGTTACTTCATTGGTCTTCTTCCTCTCTAGTGATTCCAGATATGTTTGTTGGTAACCTTTGCCTCTAAAGTTGCAGTAATCTTATATATATTAGATTTCGTTTGTATTTACTATCTCAAGATCATAGCATATTGAGTAATGTATATTGTTAGAACTATTTGATTATTATCAGCATGAGTTTGATCATATTGAAATCTCATCTTTATTATGGATATAGGGATTTGATGGCATTTTAGGCTTGTTAAGGTTCCAGTAAACCTTAAGTTTACTGTTCCTATAGTTGGTCATGATCCAAGGTTAGGTTGTGATAGTATATTGTAGCCTTCTATATCATACTTAACAGTATTTAACTTTATTACATATTTGCAAGTAAAAAAGGTCTTAACTTGATAATCTAAGAATTTTGTTTTTATTGGATATGATAAAAATTCAAAGGATTAATAGTTATTAGACTTAAGCAATGGAACGAATGTTAATAGTTGATATGTTAAATTTAATGAAGCAGTGGGGTTGTAGCTCTCAAATGGAGAGATTTATGATTTCTTTCCATATTTTTAAGATGAAAAAGAAAAGAATTTGTTCAAAAATTCAGAAATGATTTGTCTCCATTAACCTCACTAACTCCATCATAATAAACATCACCATCTCTATCTTCATTAATAAGTATGGGACCTTAAGGATACTAAAGATTTAATGAATGTTATGATAATCTTAATTTATTTTGTTTAGTTACAAATATTAAGCATTTAAATTTTAAAGATGTTAGAAAAAAGAGGAGTGGATTCATGCAACGAATGAGGGAATTTAAGCCATCAAAAGTAATGAAACACATAAACTAGTTCTTATCCAAGTGTTCATTAGGCCATTAAAGTTAAATGGATATAAAAAAAATCAAGAAAATTGCCAAAAATGAAGTGGAGAGATACATGATAAGGCTTATTATCCAAGAGTACAAGCAAAAGCAAGGTATTGACTACAAAAAGAGGTCTTTGTCTATATTTCTCGCATGTAAATAATTCTTTTATTAATATATCTTGTTGCCAAAAATCATTGCAGGATTCATCAATTAAATTTCAAGTTTTCTTTCCTTAATGTGTTATTTAAAAAACAAAGTTTCTATTAAGCAACTAGTAGGATATATGATTGAAGGTCAAGAAGAAAAATTGTTAAAATTTTAATAATACTTTATATGGACTTAAACAAATGCCAAGAGTTTGGAATAACATAATGAACAATTATTTCTAAAATGATGGTTTTAATAGAAGCTTATATGAAGATGCCCTTTATATTAAAAATGACAAATATGATTTTTTTATTTATTTTAGATCTATGTAGATAATCTTATCTTCACAACCATAACCTAAATATGTTTGAAGAGTTCAAAGATTTCGTAACTTGAGAGTTAATTAATGTCTTATTACTTCAGATCGAAGTAAGGAAAATTAATGACTTAATTTCATCATTCAAGAAAAATATGTAAAGTAAGTGTTTAAAAAGTTCAATATGTTAGACAATAAACCAATTAATACCCATATAAAGTGAGGAATAAAGCTATCCAAGTTTGATATACAAGAAAGTGTTTATCCAACTTTGTTCGAAAGTTTTGTGAAAAGTTTGAGGTACTTAATTTTCATAAGGTTAGAAACCTTATTTGCAGTTCGACTTATTAGTCAATTTATGAAATCATTTTCTAAAGTTTACTTGAAGACAAGTAAAAGAGTTTTCCGATATCTCAAAGGCACTACTGACTATAACTAATTTTACTCATCTTCTAAAAATTTTAATAATTAATATTCTTTATAATAGTGATCGATTATGACATGTTTTAGCCATTTTTCAAAAAATAAATATTAATTAATTTTATTATCTTGATTTTTTAGTGATCTTGATGATTAAAAAAAAGTACTACTAAGTTTGTTTTCTTTATGGAGAATAATGAAACCTCCTAGTGTTTAAAGAAATAATTCACAGTTAACTCTCTATATGTAAATCAAAGTATATGGCAGCTACTTTTTATCCTTGTCGTGTTATTTAGTTGATAAAGTTGTTCAAAGAGATTTATTTAGAAGAAATTGAAGTAACAAATCATATGACTAATAATAAATAGACTCAAACTTTAGCAAATAGTGTAGTGTTTCAAGTTATGAGTAACATATATCAACATATAGTTTTATGAGAATGTATTGCTAAAAATGAAATTAAATTAAAGTTTTTGATGTTTCTTATTCAAGTGTGATTTTTTCACTAATGCCCTTAAGTATGATGTTTTTCAAAAATCACAAATGATGTTTGGAGTTATAAAAAATTAAGTCTATAAAAGGTTGTATAAGTAAACTTAACTTTTGGAATCATATACTAAGTTTGAATGATTAGTTAAATGCTTAATATTAATCAATTCGGGTGATTTAAGAGAATATTTAAAACTGCTAGATCTACATAAATCTAGTCTTGAATCATTTAAAATTATCTAAAGAAAGATATAATGGAATAAAAACATATTAATCATATTTTTATTATACAAATTTTATTATTATTGAAAATATTTTGTTTTATTATAATATTAAGTAATTTTAATTTAGTGAATATAAAATTCTCCTTTGACTCTATATATATTCCTATAATTTTTCATTTTATAAAAGAATCAAGAATACTGTTGCATTAATATTGTTCCTTCTTTATTTGTATGAATATGCAAGTGTTATAAGGTATTAGTTTTGCCAACATTTCAATGAAACAAGTTGATTTTATTACAGCACTATTATTGACATGATTATCCCACTTTTTAATATTTCTCTTCTTATTCTCATATTCAAATGAATGATTATGAATTCATTTCTTGTTATGTCATTACATTAATGTTGTTAAAATGAGCTAATCAAACTTACAATTCCTTATTTGAATTTATATATCTTGGTTACGAGTACTAAAGTAGACTACAAGTATAGTTCTATTGTCACATTTTGCAATTGTTCCAATTTTAGCGAATGCAATTATACTTATATGTGATTACAGTTATCATAATAACCTACAATTTGCAACATGTCATCATCGTTTTGCAATTAAAAAAAAACTTAGACTAAAGGTTGGCATTGGAGACAATTGTACTTCCATGGTCATTACAGGTTAAGAATAAGAAAAGTAAAAAGACACAACATTTTGAGATACTCGCATAAAAAGCAACGAGAGAGAGCGAGGATCGAGAGGAAAGTATGGTTAACCACTTATGAAGTTGAGAATGTATTATCTTTTTAACATGCACAATTATAATTTAGTAATTTTACCTTAGCTATATTGGACTCTAGGCAATAAATTTTACAAGATCAAACTACTCAAACAATATGAATGACTAAAATAAAATATTGAACACACCATTTTAACCAATAAAAAAATTCACTAAATCAAAATTTTCAAGATACAAGCATTTAATGTTTCGAGCTAATGACTATAACTTAAGAATACCTCACAAAATAACCACTTGTAATCTCTTATCTAACTCTAGGATTGAGTACAAATTTATATATATATATAAACACACACACCAATACTACTCTCAGCTAATCCTAAAAATCAAACTTCAATAAAACTGTAGTTCAATAATGTTATATAGACTATAAAACTATTCTTTTGTCGAGTGTTTTTGTCTTACACAACTTCTATCTTTCAACTTATCTTTTAATCCCAAAAGTGATAAGATTTTATACCATATATGGTCACCCACTTGGTTGTGTGAGCCGACCGCGTTTAACTTTTAAGCTTCAAAACTTGATGTCATAGAGATACACGGTCCTAATGACATACACAATTGGCACGCATAGTCGTGTCCATAAACAACATAGGCATGTCTATTGATAGGCTCCTCAAGTATATGGGTTTAGTTGAAGCAATCAAGTGTCAATCCACAAGGACTAGGTCAAAGTACTAAATTTATACCTTCTAAATTTGCTAAGCAATTGAATATGAAAGTTCTTTTGTTAAGGAAAGATCAATATATGATCAACATTGAATTAAATTACTTTACTAAAGTCAACAATGAATTTAGAAGTAAAGACATAAGGTTTAACACATAATTTCCAAGTTGAAACAAACATCCTAGAATAAGTGAATTTATGGGATCATGACTAAATTCCATTAAAGTGTAAAACCACAAACATGAACATTAAAAATAAATAACAAGTAAAAAGAGGAGGAAAAAGAAATCCAATGCTTCTTGAATCTTGATTTCTCAATCTCCAAGTTTTCCTTTTTCATTGCTTTTGTCTTTTTCCATCTCCCTGTTCTCCAGCTTCGACTCTCCCTCCTTATTCCTCCCAAAAACTTGCTTTTTGATGACAGAAAACTGTCAAAGGTAACCGTCATACACGGGTTGTGTGAATAGACACGGTTAGACTGTGTTTCTCACTGGTCTGGCTGTGTGTTTTCACTATGGGAGGACATCGTCCATGTTGATTTACACAGTTAGACCGTGTTTCTCACGAGTCTTCATCTTTTAACTACAAACTTTACATAAGCTGTGTGTCTTCACACAGGTAGACTGTGTATTCCTCGGATTTTCTTCATTGTCTTCCCTGCAAACACCTAGAACAAAGGAGCAATACCAAATTCACAAAAACTAAAGGCAATTTAACATCATTCAATATAAAAATAACGACAAAATATAGCTAAAATATATCAGGAAATTTGACTTATCAATCTCCCCTATGCTAAACTTTTGCTTGTCCTCAAGCAAATCAAACTTAAATGCAAATTAAGGGAAAAATATAGCTCAAATGTCATAAAGGTAAGATCACAAGATCAAGCAAAATAATTTGCTACATCTCAACTTAGTCAAATACTCGCTCCAAGTAATAGTTCATCACTCACTATATCTACCAAGCTTAGCTTAAAGATTCAATAAACCTGAATTACAATAGATGTTCATTAACTTCTTCAAATCAATTGGGGCTTAAAGTAATGCAAACAAACGTTTCAAAAACAAATTAGGATCATTCCCCATCGTCCTCTCCATCTTAAAGAAGTGCTCGGTGACAAAACTATTAATCAAAATTATTATTATTCCTCAGTAATACACGCCTCAAAGGGGCACCTCATTGGATATTTCCCCAATGGCTTGCTTCTCAAAGGGGTAACAAAAGACCAATTAGCACCTTCAGTTTTTTTTTGAGTCAGTTAACGGCCCAAAAAGGGACTGAACTCTCCCAATTGCTAACTGCTTCATACATAAGCCACTTAAGGAGCACAAATGTTGTGTCATTCATGCTGGCTAAAATTGGTATACCAAAGGTGTGTGATTTTACGGAAATTATATTGGCCCAAAAAGGGGAAATTCCTCCTAATACTAGTGACTCCATCCATTTAGGAACTTAAGGGAAGATGGTGTCGTTCCACTAACTTCAGCCAGTATTGGTATTCACATAGGTCATCTAAGAAGGTTTTTTTTTTACTATTTTAAAAATATTTAGAAAGAACTAAGCCAATCAACCAATTCTCCAGTAACAGAATGGAAACATAACGTGGTACCCAAGAAAGATAACTTAATTAGTCCCTTTTGACTCGAAAAGACAACTAAAAGAATTTGGATGGGTCGATTTATCCCAGAGCTAAGCCTAGTTATGAACAAGCTTCCACCATTACTATGGAGTTAGTAATTGACAAAGATGATTGCATCAGAAAAAAGCAATAACAAACCACCCTAATGTTCTAAAAGAAGTAAATAAAGCAGCAACCAAACAACGAAATAAAATAGAGATAAATATTTTCAAAGAAACATACAAAGGCATAAACAAACAAATTATAATGCTTGAGGAGAAAATAGTTAAAAACAAAGTGAAAACAACTAGACAAAACAAAACAAAGACGAAAATATTTACAAAACAAACACAGTAACAAAATAACTCCCCTATGTTAGAACGAAACATTGACCTTAACAGAAGGAGAAGTGGGAGAAGGCAATAGAGGTGGTCGGTTTCCGATAGAGGAATACCACTGATGCCACGAGTTGAAGGTGGTTGTCATATCTTAAATGTAAGCATTATGAGATTCAACCATTTGCTGCAGAATGGTTTGATTAGCACTAAGGGTGGAAAGAGTATCCCCTAAATGATGGAGAAAGTGACCTTGATCAGTAACTAAGGTACAGAGAGTAGCTTGTTCAGTTTGGATCAAGGTGAGCATTGATTGGGGAGCGCTAAGATCAAATATGGAAGGAGTGTGTTGGAATGAGGAGGAGGGCATTGACGTAGGTTGGGTGGGAGGGGGGCAAGTATCTAATAGAACTGGAGTGGCGTGATCTAGCAAAGGCATCGAATCAATGTTTGATGGGTCACTAAGAGTGGTTCAGGCTAAACATGGCAAATGGAACTTGACATTGTTAGGGTAAACCCAGCAATGGTGTCCCCTTACCGATTTACACATATGTATAGCTTCCAAAGTTGGGTAATTTAGTCGCTCAGAACCTTGCACAAGAAAGTCCTTATTATCAAGGGGAACAAAGCTTAAAGCTAAAGTAACGGGGGATAATTAAACCACCTATAGGAATTTCCCCAGTAGGATGAGTAGCGACACACTGAAATTGAGTGGCCAAGAAAGAACGGGCATCAATAGTTTCACCAAAGTGTATAGTTACAAAAAATATAATTCAGGGAATCGAACAACATTTGTGTTATCTCCTTTAGCGAAAATCCCACTAGATACAATGCGATGAGTATAACAAAGGCATGATTTTTGATGCAAATGGCCTTGGAAGAGCTAGGGTTATAGGACGGGCCATCAGCAATGTGAGACTAAAAATGAAATCGAGGAAGAATGTCTAAGCCAGTAGGAAGGGAGTAAATGGCATTGAATTCATCTAAGGTTAAGGAGTGTCGGCTTCCTAAAAGTTGAAAGGAAATCTTGCCTACTTGACAATAACGACTGTGAGTAACTTCAACAGAAATTGTACTAAAAAATTCCAGGGTTATGTTTGACTATGTTGAGCACCTAACATCTAGAAAATTTCTCAAACCAATATCCCCAAATATTTTATAAATATCAGCTAATAAGTCCAAGTTGCTCAAAGTGTCCTCATCATAATACCTAGTTGTAATTAGAGGTCTATCTTTCAATTTTTTGTATCTAGAACAATCATTGCTATCAAATAAACTAAAAGGATTGGAATTACCTATTTGTAATAGTGGTTGAGACAATTGTGCGTGGCTCACGCTTGAATCCCCAAGTGAGATTCTACTCCTTTTAGGTCCCATTTTTGAAGGAGGTGAAGGGAAGAGGAGTATTAATGAAAATGAATGAGGAACAGGGGAATAGGGAGATAGGGAAAATGGAGATAAAAGTCAAATTGGGTGATGGATTTGAGGTTTAAGATTATGGAGGAGTGGAGAGTGAAGAGTAGAGAATGCGATTTTTAGGGCTAAGGTTTGGAGAGAAGAAAGAAAAGAAACGAAAGTGAAAGAGAGAAAGAGAAGATAAGTGGTTTTGAAAAAAAATGGGAGTGAAAGGGCGACTTGACTAGTTTGACCCGATTTGACTATGTGAAATTGGAAAACAAGGTGGACACTGACCGTGTGAATTTACATAGTTTGATCGTGTTTCTTTCGATTGAAAATTAGTTCTCGCCTGGTTTGGGACACAGGTCGTGTGAATTCACACAGTTGGACCGTGGAATTTAGTGCACTCATATTTTTTTTACTTTACTATCACTTATAATACAACCTTGAAACAAACAATTCAAAGGTGAAAGAAATAACTTAAACAAATGCATATAAACAAAGCTCATTAAATTGTGTGAGGAAACCATTGAATTATATCAGTGTTGTTATGGTTCAAAAAGTGCCAAAGTTGTTGTGGCACCTAAGGGATGTCCTGCTAGATAAGGTTTTAGGCACTAGCCATTAACCTTAAAAGCTCCTGAAACTTCTCTCCAAACCTCGACTGTGCCATGTGGAAACATTTGTAAAACTCAAAACGGACCAGACCAACTGGACTTGAGTTTACTTGTAAAAAGACGAAGACGAGGGTTAAATAACAAAACTAAATCACCTTCGTTGAACCGTTTCTTGGTAATATGTTTGTCATGCCATAGCTTGGTCTTTTCCTTGTACAGGCGAGAACTCTCATAAGCTTCCAACCTCAAAATGTCTAACACATTTAATTGCATTGCCTTCTTTTCGCCAGCGAATTTCATGTCAAAGTTTAAAGTTTTGATAACCCAATATGCTTTGTGTTCTAACTCCACTGGAAAATGACATGATTTGTTGAACACAATCCTATATGGTGTGGTACCCAAAGGTGTTTTAAAAGTCATACAGGAGGCCCAAAGAGCATCGCCAAGTTATAAAGACCAGTCCTTCCTTGACTTATCAACTGTCTTTGTTAAAATACCCTTGATTTTTCGATTAGAAACTTCAACCTGTTCACTTTTTTAAGGGTAATAAGGTGTAGTGACCCTGTGAAACACACCATGTTTCTGCAAAAGAGTCTCAAGGGGCTTATTATAAAAATGGGTACCATTGTCACTTAAAAGGGCTCTTGGAATTCTGAAATGAGTGAATATATGTTTCTTCAAGAGCTTGATTACCACCTTAGCATCATTCATGGAAGTCGCAACTTCCTCTACCCATTTTAAAACATAATCTACTGCCACTAAAATATATAGATTGTTATGGGAATCAAGAAATGGACCTATAAAGTCAATTCTCCAAACATTAAACAATTCAACCTCGAAAATTCCAGTTTGTGGCATTTCATCTCTCTTTGATATGTTTCCTAGCAGCTGGCAATAATCACATGTAGCTATATATTGCTTCACATCACTGAACAAAGTAGGCTAGAAAAATCATGCTTGGAGAACCTTGGCGGCTATCTTATTTGGATCGAAATGACCACTGTAAACTATCGAATGATAGTGGTGAAGAACACTCTGGACTTCATCTTTAGGCAAGCATCATCTAAAAATACCATCTCCCCAATATTTATACAGTAATGGTTCTTCCTACATATAGTATTTAGCATCAGAGATGAGTTTCTTCTTCTGCTAATAAGTAATCTTTGGTGGGAATAGTCCACAAATGATGTAATTAACCAAGTATGCATATCATGGTGTTGCAAGAGATGATATAGTCAATAGTTGTTGGCCTAGAATGGAATCATCAATTAGACCATCTTCACTGGGAACAGTAATCCTAGAAAGATGATCGGCTACCACATTCTTAGTACCAGCTTTATCTTTAATTTCTAAATCAAATTCTTGCAATAATATAACCCATCAGGTAAGACGTGGCTTAAAGTCCTTCTTCTTTAATAGATGTCGTATAGCTGCATGATCTGTAAAGACAACAACTTTAGAATTAGTTAGGTAAGACCTATACTTTTCAAGAGCAAAAATAACTACTAAAAATTCTTTTTTTGTTGTAGCGTAGTTGATCTGAGCCTCATCTAAAGTACGACTAGCATAATAGATGACATAAGGCTTGTTGTCTTTTCTCTGTCCCAGAACAGCTCCCAAAGCATGATCACTTCAAGCACACATTACTTCAAATGGAAGATCCCAATCAGGTGCTTGCATAATTAGAGTTGTAACTAAAGCTTCTTTCAACCTGTAATAAGCACTCAAACAATCCTCATTAAATTCAAAAGGTACATCCTTGGCAAGTAAACGTGTTAGAGGTTTTGCTATTTTAGAAAATTCTTTGATGAATCGCCGAGAAAAACTAACATGTCCAAGAATACTTCTCACACCTTTTACTGAAGTAGGTGGGGGCAAATTTTCAATTACTTCCACTTTTTCTCTGTCAACTTCCATACCTTTACTTGAAACCAAGTGACCCAATACAGTCCCCCCTTGGACCATAAAATGACACTTTTCCCAATTCAAAACTAAATTATCTTCTTCACATTTTTCCAACACTTTTGACAAAATTTTCAAACAATCATCAAATGACAAACCATAAACAGAGAAATCTGCCATAAACACTTCCATTACGTTTTAAATGAAATCAGGAAATATGGCCATCATACAACACTGGAAAGTGGTAGGAGCATTATTACAAATACCAAAAGGAATTCTCCTATATGAAAAAGTACTATATGGACATGTAAAAGTGGTTTTTATCCTGATCTTGTAGGTTAATAGGAATCTGGAAGAAGCCCGACTACCCATCAAGATAACAAAAATGAGAGTTCTTAGCAAGTCTTTCTAACATCTGGTCAATAAAGGGAAGGGGAAAATGATCTTTCCTATTTGCAGAATTTAACTTACGGTAATCTATACACATTCTCCACCTGGTGACAGTCCTAGTTAAAATTAGTTCATTCTTTTCATTTTTTACAACTTCCATCCCTCATTTCTTAGGAGCTACATGGACTGGACTAACCCACTTACTATCCGAAATAGGATAAATTATGCTGGCCTTAAGTAATTTCAAAATTTCCTTTTTGACCACTTCTTGCATACTAGGATTTAATCTTCCTTTATGTTTAATAGTGGGTCTATAGTAATTCTCCATTAAGATTTTATGCATGCACACAGAAGGATGAATTCCCTTTAGGTCATCTAAGGAATAACATATGGCTTTTCTATGCTTTCTTAAGACGCTAGCATGTTTTTCATTATCAGCAGCATCCAATTTAGCATTCACAACCAAAGGAAAAGTAGAATCAGGACCCAAAAATTTATACCTTAAATTAGAGGGGAGGGGTTTGAGTTCTACCTTGGGGGCTTTCACTACAATTGGTTGATCCACTTCTAAAACTTTAAACTGCTCTTCTTTGGCTTTATAATTTGCAGGGAGTTTTGCTAAAGCTTTAGCGATCATGGCTACTTCTAGAATCTCATCACTGGGTGTTCCATTAGTAATCAAACAATGCTTAAGAAAGTCATCCAAACGTCGTTTAGACAAATGGAAATTTACAATGGAATCAATTACATCAATTCTAAAGCAATCATTAGACAAGCTAAAAAATTTAGTGGCCTTTGAGAGGTCAAACTGAACATAATCCTCACTAGATAATTTTCCATTTTTCACATCTATTTGACATCCCACTGTAGCCAAAAATGACCTCCCAAGAATGATTGGGGTGCAGGTGTCTTCCTCTATTTCCAAAATAACAAAATCAGCAGGCATATACAAATTACCTACTTTAATTAGCAGACCTTCTAAAACACCAACAAAATATTTAACAGATCGATCTACTAATTGCAAAGCAATAGTAATAGTAGTGGGTGTCAACTCTCCTAGATCAAGTTTCTTACACAAAAAGAGTGGCAATAGACTCACACTTGATCCTAAATCACATAAATCACGCTTAATTGTAACTTTACCAATTTGGTAAGGGATTGAAAAACTACTAGGATTTTGAGTTTTAGAGGAAGCTTGTTTTGAAAGGCAGCACTACATTCAACAGTTAAGGCAACAGTTTCATGCTCTTCTAGTTTTCTTTTATTTGAAAAATTTTCTTTTAAAAACTTAGCATAAGAAGGCATTTGAGAAAGTGCATCCGTGAAAGGAATGTTGATGTAAAGCTTTTTGAGAACTTCTAAGAATTTCCCAAATTGAGCATCTAACTTGACTTTGGCCATTCTATGAGGGAAGGGTATTGATGGAGTGTATGGTTTTTGGAATGGATTTTGTAGTTCTTTAGAAGGATGATCCGCCGCAGTCTTCTTTTCCTTCTCTCCTTCTA
>JAOQMP010000308.1:0-13959 GCA_027563575.1 Erythroxylum pedicellare
TTTTTCCTTCTCTTAAATGCAAGACTACATTTCTTTCTTCCATTTCTACCCTTAATGAGTCCAAAAAGTCCATTTTAGCCTTCCTTATAGGCTTATGTTCTTTTAACCTTAAGCGTCTTGCCAAAATTACCCTTGAACATTCTTATAATCTTAACACCTTAATTCCTTTTACCCATTCAATAATTCCTAATAACTTTGACATAATTAAGTAATTTCAAAATGATTAATCTATCAAAACCTTAGAATTAGTTAAATCATGCTTATTCATCAAGAAAAAAATTGAGGCCAACACTTTGAGCAAGATTTTTCCCAAAACGCAGTTACTATATCTCTATTTTATCAACTTAGGAAATAGCACTCCTTTAGACCTGAAAAACAATGTTGCAATTTTGATGAGTTTGCGAACTCAGTGAGTGAACCATCATCAATAATAATAATAATAAAGTCCAATTCATCAAACATAACATATAATATAGTAATTCATACCACATCGCATTCTTCAAATTTAGGTAATTCAATATTTCACCTCACTTCAATAAGGCAAGTCAATTCAATCATTCAATAGGGCATATAAAATCGATCATTTAATATACATATGAATGTATATGCAAATGCACATGTGACTCTACTTTATTTTCACTTTGTTATGACCGAGCGTCTATACTGTCTCGTACTTGTCATAGATACCGAGCTCATTTTTGTCCTGTATCCATTGTAAATATTGGGTTCATTACATATGAGCCTGAGGCTCTTTATCACATTTCTGAGCTTAAAGCTCTTTTTCACACGTTGGCTACTCCGGTTACAACTTCTTTATCTGTTCATGCATTTCAATGTAATGAGATGCGACGGTTTACAAATTTTACATTCAGAATTCCTCATTCAATGCACACAAGTCATACATCACTTCCTTCAGATCTAAGTCTTGTATTCGTAATCTAGTTATTCACGCATTCCACATTTCACATATAATTGGAAAGCATTTCCAATACATTACTGAATATTAAGCTCTTCGGATTATCAATGTTTAGAATCATCACATTCATATAAATAATAATTCAATTTTAAAAGTTAATCAAAATTAATTCATTCATAGTGAGAAACATCTAGGTTGACTCGCTACACATATAATTCAAACAAAAGAACACATATAATTGAGTTTACGCATTTAGGTTGACTCACAATATGCTCTAATAAGTTATTGGCTTGACGATCTAGCAATGTCTGGGTGCTAATGATCGACTTGAGCGTCTATAGTCATGCAACACATATATAGTTCACACATTATTAAGTTATTCAATCAAATGAATATATAGTTATACACATGTATATGTGTCATGTTCCATACATGCTTAATTAACGTTCCGGTAAGTAACTTTATGTAAAGATCTTAATCCATTCCTGATCCATCCATCATACATTTATTTAAATTCCCATTCATATTACCTTTATGTTCTTACCCATTTAGGTTCATCTTGGCCTTAATCAACTCCAAAGACACCAAATTAGAGGGACTCATCATCATTTGTTTCAATAATTGCATAAAAGTAAGTTCATCATTCCAAGGCACTGCCCACGGTCATGGGGGACCTTCCCATGATAGTGACAGAAGGTAAACATCCAGGCCACGATCGTGGACTGAAAGCAACAATCGTGACAAAACCTAAAATGACCAGGACATGATCGTGCTCTTGAGGGCCACAATCTTAACCTGCGTTCTTCCCTCACTCTTCCATGAATTCATCAACACTAAAGACATATCAAGCACTTCCTACTTTCCATAATTTGTAGCTTCATATGCAAGTTCAATTCATGCAATTTCAACTACCATATTAGGTACTGAAATCTCCTCAAAACCCTACTTATTTGGTCATTCACCACATATTATTATACATGTAATCCTAACTTTGTCAAATTCAAGAACACTTTAATAACATCCCTCTTTAATATAACCTTACCCTTATTTATATTTCAAATCTCTACCTAAACCACCTATACAATCCACTATTTTTTAGTGTCAAAAGCAAAATAGAAAGCCTCTATTCATCCATCAAATTCTAGCACAACTTCATCATCAATACTATATGCATTACATCCCAATTCAATCATCATGAATGTGATGCTAACATATATCACAATAGGGAAAGAAATCACTTACTTATTTAGCACAAAGCTTCCTTAATTACCAAGCTAACCTAATGTTCCAACCTTGCAAGCATAAATCATATTTCCAAGAACAAGATAAAAACACAAAGGGACTTCAACAACAAGATGAAGACAACTGGATTTTAGAGTGCTAAGGTGTAAGATTTTGGACAAAACTCAAAGCGTAAAGGTTATGTGTGTGAGTCGGTGGTGAGGAAGATAGAGAGGGTAAATGTAACAAAAACAAGAGCAAAATAATCTTTCAAGTGTGGTAAAAATTGTAGGTGTAGGTGTATGGTGACAATATGGACACTTGTCATGCTAAGATCCAAGCCATATGTTTCATCCTTCAATTACCAATTGTCACTTAATATTTAGTCCATTTGTCACTCAACTACACCACCATTTGTCACTCATTTATTCTAGCCATTTATCATCCAATTAGTTAGCCATTTATCACTCATTTCTAGTGCCACGTGTCACCATTCCATAGGCCTAACCAAACTAAATTTTCATGTATCAATTTGTCTTGCCATTTGACATTTTTCGAAGACTAGATACATACATCACTTCATTAATCACCCAATTGTAACAATAGATTCCAAATTAATCATTATAGTCCATCAAACCACAATTCGAGACATATTCAATACACAATTGCATTTTAATCATTTAAAATCTTTCATACCCTAAAATATGTCAATTAAGTGCATATACTATCCTTGCAATGTTTCTAAATCATAATTTGTGTATTTACGTAAGTACTATGCATGTGAATGGAATGTACATCATAATGATATATCTCATATGCCGCAATAATATAAGACTCTAACCCTCAGTAAGGTTTGAGAACATGCTATTACATTCCCAATCTTTAGATTAGAGACTAGCTTAATGAGTTGATTATTTTGATCGATTGAGGGAGGGAGATATGAATCTAGAGAGGAAAGTGTGGGAACTAGTAGAAGGCTAGAGACTTCATAGATCTTGATCATAACATGGATTGCCATAGGGGTCCTAGATACTAGAAATTTTATTACAATTTCTTCGATTTTAGATAAAATAATAAATGAAATTTGAATTGGAATCCCTATCCTTTAGCCAAGAAATTATGACTTTCAACTCAATAAAGAGTTAAACAGAGATAGGAATTAAGCTTATAATTTTTTCTATATTTTAAGCCACCATCTAGAGGATCAATACATAAAGCAGTCTAAGAAAATGTAAGTTCATCCATGGTTGTTTCAATTTCCTTAAGTAGGTTATTCTTGAAATAGGGCATATTTTACTTCTTTAAGTCCTTATTTATCTCTTTAATCTATTAAGAAGTCTGTAGCCTTCAAATCCTTCAACTGGATTATCCATTCCTTTAGTTACTAAGTTCTAATATCCTTCCATTTTAGAGAAATATAAAGTATGTTATAAGCTTCCTTATATCAGAGCCCAAATTGATCTCAAGAGGAGAGTGATAAGATACTCCATGAGAATTAAATAACCTTAAACTATTAAGGAAATTTTCCATCCATTTAAAGTTTACTAGTCTCATATCAAATTTTTTTCTTGATGTGATAATATCTATGTTACTTGTTAAACCATGTAAAAAGATTTCATCTGAAGGTTTGATTAGCCAAGCCATAATTATTTTAAAAAACTATGAGATCCGTATCCATTTTCCTTGATTTTTTTCCTTGACCTTCAGCTTCATGATAGTACAAAATGCAATTGAAGTTACCAAATACAATCCAAGGATTTTTTTTTTTGCTAAATCTTTAATGTCCTTCAATAAACATCTTCTTTAAAATGAAAAATTGACAGCATAAACAAAGTTAATATACTTTTTTGGAGTAATAGAAAATTGGCCTCAATAAGCCAAAATTGATCTAACTGTTTAATGGTGAGAACTTCAAGGACTTTTGGGCAACAAGCTATGACGATTCTCCCCGGGTGATGGAATGCATGGTTGGATAAGGTCTGCCATTTGCTTCCTATAATCCATAAACCTTGGGTCAAAATAGTTTCGTTGATCTTTGTTTCTAGTAAGATAATAAAATAGGTTTTTATTTCCTTTAAGAAATCATTAATGGCTACTTGTTTCTTAGTGAATTTTAAGCCTCATGTATTCCATGCTATATTATGGTTTAAAAAGGCTTAATAAGCCATTTCCTTTTTATTTTATGCTCTATTTCCTTCTAATTATTTTCAAAGATGGGAAGGTTTTCATTTCATTCTATGAATTGTTAGGATCATGGGGTTCTAATAGATTATGCTCAATAAAAGTTTTAATATTTAACATAAGAATCTCTCTAGGTTGTCCTTTAGCTGAAATTTAAGAGTCTTTAGAGTTATGAGGATTAGAATGAATATTAAGGGGATTAGAAGAATGAAGAGGAGTTAAGGGGGAAGAAATTCTAGGAGGGGATCATGGAAGATTGAATTAGGGAGAAGATGAGTAAAATCCTAAATCTCTAAAGGTTCTGAAGAATTAGGGTCTCAAGGAAGAAAGAATTGGAAATAATAAAAGTTAAAGGAGGTTAAGGTTGGAAGGGAACCTAGGAGAGCAGAGGAATTAAGGAATTATTAATTAGGGATCAATTGGGATTGTTAAATTTAGTTTCCAAACTTTGGCCTATGAGGGTTAAATAGGTTTTCAAGGGTAGTAGATAAAAATTTCAATTAGGGGGAGTTTACCTTCATCGTTAAGTCTAAGCACTTTAAAAGAATCTGGTAGTTGTTAGCCTATCAACTTTAACAAATATTGGAAAAGGTAACTCACCTCATCTCTAAAGGTTGTTCATCCAATCTCAGTGGCCTTCCAATGACATTCACTGATAACTTATTCCTAAGCTCATCCAATTCTCTAAGAGACTGTTGTGAAAATATCACTATTTTTATATAAACATCATCTTCATTCTCCAATGCCAAAGACTAAACTATATAACCTAAGACATTCTTACTATATCACTAAATATGAAGTGGAAATATTCTTCTTCAATAAAAAGTATCTATTCTAAACCAAGCTTAGACAATATTACTTTACCCCATGTTTTAATGGAAGGATATGGAGGAAGTTTGTCCAAGAAAAAACCTATAACCAGGTTGAAGAATCTCTAAGGCAGGAAGATGATCAAAGAAGGGGCTTTCTTGACTAAAGGGATAATTTTGAGCTTAACAATAGGTTCTCCATCATAAACCATATGGTTCTATGCTTTAGGAGGGACATTAGTAACAAAAGGGATAGATGGGGTATAAGGGAAGGAAGAGGGTTTGTAAAGATTTTGAAGAGATGATATGGGTTGGTATTTTTCATTAGAGGGTTAGAAGTGGAGGAGTGGCAGGAGGTCTAATATATTTGGAAAGGAGAGGAGGGAACAAAGTAGGTGAGGAAAGTAAGGGAGAGGTAGTCAAAGAAGTAGATATAGCTACGGTATCAGGGATATCTATGGCATTTAGAAGAGTAGGAGCTGAGGATGGTAGTGGAAGTAAACATAAAGTTTAAGGTGGAATAGTAGAGATCTGAGTTGAGGAAGATGGGTTAGAGACCTAATAAATGCTAAATAGACTATATTTTTAATCTCATATTTCATGCATTTTTTTGTTTTATTTGAGATTTTCATTTTTTTAGTACTTATTTTATTTCTATTGTGTTTTTAGTTCTTATTTACCTTCATGGATAAAAAAGAGAATAATTAGGGCAAATTTAGGACGTAACATGAAAGAATTGAAGTTATTATGACGGTTGCCCATGTAAGTCTACATGAACGTATGGGTGTCCATGTAACTCTACACAATCATATGGGTGCCTATACAACTCTTTAGGATCATGTTTCTTTGTAATTTTCAAGGATTGAAGTAAGCTTGAGGAATATGGTCATAAACATAGTTGTATGAGTGATCGTGACCACTCCAAAAACCATCAATTTGAGATATAAATGGATGAAACAAAGAGAAAACAAGGGGAAGTAAAAAGGGATTTGTAGAGGATCAAGGAAGCTCAGGAAAACACATATTGGTGTCTTATAATGATAAAGAAAATGAAGAACAAGCAAGGAAACATATTTAGGATGGATTTTCATTAATTTAAAGTGGATTTCTTGAAGATTAAAAGGGATCTCATCATTGTTCTTTTAGTTTTTCATTTTTCCTTTAGTCTTGACGTTATGATTATGAGCTAAACAATTGTTGGTACTTGGATTATATAAACCCTAGGATAGACCTTGTAGTGATTTTGTTTTATCTTAATTCATTCTTTAGTTTCACTGAAATTCAATTTTATGTTCTTAATTCTTGAATTAATATTGCTAGCATATTATTTCATGTATGATTTCTTATAATTGAGATTGAGAAATCCTTTTATATGAATAGCTCTACCAGAATTGAAAGAATTTCCATATAAACCTAGAGATAGGTTGATATAAATGCCCTGAAATATGATCAATCCTAATAGTGAAATTCAAAAATAAATTAATGCAGTATTAGGGGTTTTAATTAGAAAAAGATTTGGTTAATCAACTGAGCGTTAGATGTTAGTAGTTGAGAAGGATATTAATATAGAATAGGAATTTCTATGGTACAATAAACTATAGAGTAAATTAAGTAGTCAAATTATGATTGTATGAGAAATCTTATAAAGGTTTAAATCCAAGTACCACTGTTTTCCTTGGTTGTTTCTTAGTTTAATCTTCGTTTTAGTTAGTTAATTATGTTGATTTATTTTAGTTTATTGTTTTAATTTTTCATTTGATTCATCTTAAACATAATAATTTGTTAGGATAGATAATAGAAAGATGATAAATACTAATAATTCTAATTCTCATGGGATCGAACTGTACTTGTAGTGATAGCTCCAACTACACCATGCATTTTTAGTTTAAAAAATAAAATTATGCATCAAGCTTTTGACGCTATTTTCAAGGACTAAAATATTAAGAAAATCTTATTTTATTAATATATTAAAATTTTTATTTTTAATTAGTCTTTATTTCTTTTCTTTTATGTTTATCTTTCCTTATAACTTTCTTTCATGATCTTGTGTTTGCATCTTATTTTTAGGATTTGAGTAGTCATTGTTATAACCCCCAAACACAATTCAAAGGATGAAGAGGATAGTATTCTCCAAGGTGTTATGGCATGCCATCACTTATGGTAGCTTTAGAATTTTAGAACAAGAGGCATGGTGACATGTATTCACTAGTATAATCAATATCTACGACGTTTTATGACATTTATAGGGATGATCACCCTAACCATGAATGTTAGACATTGAACTATATGTGGGAGCATCCAATTTGTTAAAATGGGATCAGGATACCCATTCGGGAATACTTATAATAAATAATGGAGAACATATTATGAATTTATATGGAATAATCATGCTATATCTAGATTTTTAAAACAACTGCAACAAGAGGAAGAGGCATTTCTTAGAGATATCTTAATGAAAGGTGTTACTTTACAAGAGGTTTCCCTTTATAGACTCCAAGATCTACTTGCTTCATCTGAATACACCATGTTAAACTTGAGGGATCATGTGAATTCGTTACTTTTCTAGAATGGATAAGAGATAGAGGTTGAATATATAGATGAAGCTATAGCTCAAGAAGATAAGGAAGAAGATTTAGTAAAGAAGGTAGAGGTTGAAGAAAAGGAGGAAGTTGTGTTCAGGAAGCGAAGGAAGAAGAGAACAAAGGTGAGAAAAATGAAATGAAGAGGAGCTAAATAAAGAGGCTATCGAGGAATTATAAACAATCATCTTAAGTACAGAGGGCTCCTAGTTTCCTTAAAACAAATTGTTAGAGCCAATCAAAGATCTAGGGAATTTTGTTATTCCTAGTTATATTGACAATTTGTTGCCAAAAAGGACATTAATGAAGTTAATTGGTTTTATTAATTTGATACCTTATGTCTCTATTATCTTGCAACATATGGTCCGTTTGCAGACTATTAAACTTTATGTAGTAAAACAAGTTGTTAATAATAGATCTAGGTTTTAAAAGTGCTTATAAAGAAGTCCAACTATAAGACTCACAAAGAAGTTTTGGTTGGGAGGCAACCTAATAATTAAGCTTTTGTTTTAATTGATTAGTTTGTGGGATTGTCATTAGTAGTTTAGTTATTTTTCAAAATTTTAATTTAATGGTCCTAATTTTTTTCCTTAAGATTTAATGGAGTTCACAAGTTATGAAGGCAACATCAACCCTTGCTTTAGAGTATAAAAGATTTCACAAATAGTGAATGGAAGTTGATGAAATTGGACAAGACTAGAAATATTTTCCTATAAGGGGAGTACTAGTTATCCTGATGAAATATGCTTATTTAACTATAATTATACACCCATTTTTAACATAATTTTCTTGTTATTTTATATTTTTTCTACTTAATTAGCTTTGAGTGCATTTATAGGTGATAATTGTCTTTATAGACCAAAAAGAGAAGAATTTGGATGAAATTGTGGCACAAAAAAAAGATTTGAAGCAACTTGGAGATACACGACTTTGCAAGTTCCCAAGTAAGTCTCTGTGAACATGTAAAGTCATAATTTTAGGTATTTTTGGAGCTATATGGTCACCTACACGACTGTTTATGTGACCTTTAATGTCCTAAAAACCCTAGTTTTTATTATAAAAGGACGTGAATGGAGGCAAACTAAAGAGAGTCAAGTTATTAAGAAAGTATGAGACATAGTGGCGATAGTTCTAATCAAGGGACAAGGAAAACATCAAGATAACTTTAAGATATCTAATCAAGACTAAGATCCAATTCAATTTTGCAAGAAGAATCAATAGAAGAAAAAGGGAGATTTAGAATTATGATTTCTTTGTTTTCTATTAGTTTTTCTACATTTTTATCTTTGATTTTGTTTTCTATTAGTAGTAAATAAGTTGTTTAGTGCCTAGGTATGATGAATCCTAAATTGTGATAACAATATGTTTGAATCTCTTATTCAATGCAATCATATTGATTGATTTATTGTGATTCAATTATGCATTTTATTCGTGTTCTAATATATCCAAAATATTAGTGCATGATTTGATTTCATATGATTGTGATGGAGAAATCCTCCTGAAAGGAGTTACATATAAACCTAAGGTTAGGTTGATATAAATCCTTAGGTTAGGATCAAACTTAATAGTAGAATTCACAAATCGATAATGCGGGGTTTTAATGAGAAAGAGTTTTATTAATCAACTAATGGATTAGTTGTTAACATTCTTAAGAAAGATTTTAACATAAGATAGGAATTTCAACGATCCAATAATCAATAATATAACTGCAAGTAAAGAATTAATAATTAAAGATTCTTTCAAGGATCCATTACCTAGACATTATTATTTGATATTGACTTTTCTTAGTATTTTGCTTATTCTGCATCCACTATTGTTTAATCTTGATTTAGTTTTTTAGTTTGATTTTTAATTAAAATCAACAATCTAATTTTTAGGTTAGATAACAGGAAAAGGGTAATTATTAGTACTTATAGTCTTCGTGAGATCGACCTATAATTGCTTGCACTAGATATAGCTACGTCATGCATTTGTGTTATTTTTAATATTGATAAAAAATCATCAATCAAGTTTTTGGCTCTGTTTTCGTAGGTTGTAATATTAGGAAAGCCTAGATTTTATTAATTTAACCATTATTTTTATATTCATTTTCTTGTTTTCTTTTTTCTCTTATTTGTTTATCTTTTGAACTTATTTACTTTGCTTTGAGTTTATAGCTTATTGTTAGGATTGAAGATTCATTGTCATAGCCACAAACTACAATGGAAGGATGGAGTAGACAGTATTCTTATGGGAATTTTGATATGCCGTTGCTTATGACAACATCACAATTTTGGAAAGAAAGGTATGGTGACATGTTTTTAGAAGGTCAACTGAATTCTATATTGAGATGGAACATTAATGGGAGTAATCATTACAATCACGAATGTTAGGCACCCAACTACATGTAGGAGCCACTGAATATGTATAACCAACTTCAGATTACACCCAATGAGAATGCTTACCATTTAGAGTGGAGCAACCCATATGCTTATAAATGGAATGATTATGCTTTAATTGAATATTTCCAATAATAGTAGCAAGAAGAGTAACTTACGAATAAAATATTGGAATACCTTGCCAAAAGTGCAGCTAGCTAATGTGAATTCGAAAAGAGATTTTCTTCACCTGAATGCATTGAGCATAACATAGCATACTATTTCAGCTTATCAATGTCTCAGAGTGAAAAAGGTTGGCTTTATGAATAACATTGCATTTTAAGAAGGCAAGGAGGTAACTTTTTTTGGAAGAAAACGAAAAATAAATGACAGAGGAAGTAGAAGAAGAAAAAGAAGAACAAGAGGAAGCCTCTATCCAAAAAGAGGAAGTAGAGAAGTGGTAAAAGATGATTAAAGAAGAAGAAGAGGAAGTATTTATCCAGGACGAGGAAGAAGAAGAGTGGACAAAGGAGATTGAGGAAGAACAATAGGAGGAGTCAAATGAGGAAACTACTGATAATACATTGGTAATCACCTTGACTATGGATGGTTCCCACTCCCTACAAGGCAAAATGTTTTAAAGATTCAGGTAGCTTTATTATTCCTTATTTTATCACTTAATAGGATTTATTAATTTGATAATTATGCTCTTATTATTATCTTGTAACAAATGGCTTATTTATAGGCCATGAAACTCTTATATAAAGAAACAGGTGGAAGTAAGCCACTAGTTATAGACCTAGGATGATGATAATGTGCAAGGTACGTTGAGCTAACAAAGGTAAACCAACGCTACTTGGGAGGCAACCCAAGAATCAGGATAGGTTTTATTTTAAATTCCATGTTATTTTGTTTTTATTTTGATGTTAGCATAGTACTTTAATATTATTTTATTTTTTTGTTTCTTAGTTATTTTTATTTTTTATCCTTTATCCCTTTTTATTTATATTTTGCAAGGATATTAGTATCTAATATCAGATGGATCCCTCATCAAAATCAAAAATTGAAATTCTTATTACTTATGGAAGTACCAATTTCCTCCACTTTCACACTTTTTATTCATATATGAATATATTGTGTACAATGACACTTTCACACTTTTCATTCATATATGAATATATTGTGTACATTGAGGACAACGTAAATTTTTAAGTGTGGGGAAGGGGATGATAATTTTCTTAAGCTTATTATAATCTTTGTTATTAAATTGTATTAACTGATATCCTGAGTTAGTTGAAAATTGTCCATAAATACTTGAAATCATTATTAAGTATTTGATTGAATTGGTATGCAAAAGGATGATAGCTAGAATAAACCTACTTTTATTATTCATATTTTTAGTAATCATTGAGGCTGTCAATTTGAATGAAAATTGCATATTATTTACACACATAAGAAAAAAATTGTGAGCTTTTAAACCTAATAGCAAATTTCAAACATATTTAAGCTCTTTTGTTCTTTTATGTGTGTTATCATGCATACTTGAATAATTCTGGAACTTACTTTTATTCGGCATATTGAGATCACATTTGTTGAATTCGAAGCTTTTGAAGAGGTAATGGCATTTAGATGCAATAATTGTTTAAGCCTATTTCTTTGATAATTACCTTACCTAAGCCCCATTAACTCTTATAAAGACCTTCTAATTTTTGTTTCTAGTTTACATACAAATAGTTAAGGTATGATAATATTGCAGGCTTATAGTTAAGATTTCTACTGTGCATTGATTTAAGAGATCTTATACTTTTCACCCTAAACATTTGATTGCATTAAGAGAATCCTTGGTAAGGGTGTAAAGATTTATGCTTTTGATTTCAAGAAGATTATTAAATTGATTATTATTTATATTAATTTATGAAGGTTAGTTTTAGGATAAATTGATTCTAATTGTATGTTAATCTGATTAATTTGATATGATGATAAAGAGTATGGATAGATTGGTTAAGATTAACGAAGAATGGATGTTGTAAGGTTGATAATTTAGATTATGACTTACTTAAGGACAAGCAAAAGCTTAAGTGTGGAGATGTTTGATAGACACTTATTTGACTATTTATCATGTTTTGCTTGTTATTTTGTAGTTTTGTTATATTTTGGATACTTAATTAGCTTCAAGTGCATTTATAGGTGATAATTACTTTGATATCTTGTCTCTTAAATTGTTGAAGGATCTAAAATGTTAGACTATTGAATCACATGAGTGACATCATATATAATGAATTTGGTACATTTGTCATATGATTTTATGATTGTAGTCATATGCATAATATTAACATACACACATGAATTGTGATTTAGACAAATTGCACTCAATTGACATATTCTGAGATATTAAAATGAATGTAATATGAATGTGTATTTCCGATGTCTTGTACTTTGGATTACCAATGACAAGAATTAATGGACTATAATTGATAACTTGGAATTTATTATTATAATTGAGAAATTGATGAATTAAAATGTACATTTAGTTTAGGTAAAATGCCAAGTAGCAAGATAAGTGGATACATGGAAAATTAGGATGACAAAGCCTATAAAATGAGTGACATTTGGCATAGAGATTAATTGACAAATGGAATTGATCATTAAGTGACCAATGGATTAGTAACTAGGTGACTTTTGGTAGATTATGGAGTGGATAAATGGCTTACATGCTTAGGGACGTATGTCATGGTAATAAGGTAACACCTAGCACCTAATGTGTCAAGTTTCTGCAGGAGTAGTTCAACTTTGTTCATTTTTCTCTTTTCCATTACTCTCACCACCGAAACCCTCATAGCTTCTGCATCTTGCTTCCATTTCATTCATAGTTACTTAAGATTCACACAAAAATCTGTTCAAAGATAGCCATAATCTGCTCAAAGATAGCTATCATCATTTTACCTTGTTGAAAACCAACCCATTGATACCTTGAATTGGTGATGATTTTGCATGCATGGAGAGCTGGGTGAACTTGATGAATTGAGCTAGAATTTGAGCTAGACAAGTAAGCAAAAGATTATTCTTTATGGCATGTTATAATAGAGAGTTTATGATGATTGAATTGGGATGGATTGTATATGATATTGATGATGAAGTGTGTTGGAAATTGATACATGCATTTGGATACTTTTTTGTCTTGTTCTTGATGTATGAAAATCATGGGATATATAGGTTGTTTTATAGATGAATTAGATTGAATTTGAAGTATAATAAAGGTGAATTTATGCTAAAGAAAAAGTGCTAATGTAGTGTTTTTGAAATGGGAAAGAACTAGGACTACATGAATGATAGTGAATGAAAGTTGTGATTTTGATTTTTGATGCATGAAAGACAATAATTTATAAGCTATCAATTGAAAATTTGTGATTTTGATTTTTGATGCATGAAAGACAATAATTTATAAGCTATCAATTGAATGATTTTAATTTGGAATTAGAGATGAATTTGATAAGGAAATTGAAGTATAATTAAGGTATAAATGAGGTATAATTAATAGACTATGATGAAGATGTATGAATTTGATATAAAGTTGTTAAAAGCTGGAAAATTTTGAAGGAAAATGAAAGAGTACCTTCGGTTTACCTATCCCATGATTGTGGATCGTGGGAGCCACATAAGCTCCTTCCCATAATTGTGGGCAATGTTTTGAAGTGAAAAAAAAATATGTTTTGTGTGATGATTAAACCATATAACGGTAAGTTACTTTCCTTTGGTGCATTAGGACATGATTGGAGCTTGAAATGAACCTAAAAAGTTGCTTGATTAAGTGATTAAGTATTTGATAAGTTTAAGTTGTTAATTGAGGTTATAAATTAAGGAATGGATTGTTTGATATCAATGTATATGAATTTGGG
>JAOQMP010000363.1:0-29299 GCA_027563575.1 Erythroxylum pedicellare
CCCCCCCCCCCCCCGAACTGGGTTTCCAATGTACTCTATTAATAATAATCAATATAAACAAGGATCATAAAATTACTTAATATAAATTAATCAAACAATTGAAAAAAATAAAGAGGATAGAGAAGAGAGTGCAAACCAATTTATAGTGGCTCGAAAAACAACCGTTGCCTGCGTCCACTCCAAAGACTCTTGGAATTCCACTATAATCCTTCTTTTGTGGTGAAGAATAACCTTTATGCAATCTTTATAGGTAAAGAGGAACTCTTCTTACAATCTTCTTCCAAGATGGAGAGAAACCTCAATACCATTTGTATCACCCCCAAGTACAATATTCAACAATCCACTAGAGTATTGCAACTAAAAAATCTCATTTATTCACTTGATAACTCCAAAATGGCTTACTCACATAAATGTGACACAATAATGCTCAAATGGTTCAAAAACTCTTTGAAATGTGTATATACAACACCCAAACCTTTTTATGCTAAAATAATTAGAAAACACTAATTATAGTGTTTTGGGACCCAAAATAGTCGTGGAAGCCAAGAACTAGCCGTTAACTTGTATTGGTTGACCACTAACCCATTAGGTCAACCAGTTACACAAAATACATAATTTTAACAACTTCAAATGATCACAACCAATTTGTTGAATCCAAATATGATTAAGAAACTTCCCAAAATGTTCTCCAAAGATCATAAATTAAAAAGATTAAGAGGCTTTTATATTAAAATAAAAAACTTTAATGCCCCTTCATGAAGTAAGATGAAAATATCATGTATGGTGTGCTTTTTGGATCATCAAATTAACAAAGTGAGCTTGCAAATAATAACACAATATGTGAAATGTTCTTAGCGAGCCTTGATCTCCTTTTGTTCTTGTTACTATCTTCATTTCATCAGTTACAAACTTCAACTTCTCTTTATCAACTTCATACATTATATTCTTGAGTTTATGACATCATATTATTCTAATATTGTTTTTCATCAAAATGATGAACACATTAGTAGTAATTATGTTTTTTTTAATCATCAAAAAATCAATTTGCTTCTTTGTTCAACAATACCCCCTTTTTTAATGATGACAAAACATTTGTGATATTAGAGAATAATAATGAAGTTAAGCACGCATACCATTATGAAGATAATGATTAGCTCCTTGCATATTTCATAATCAATATCACGAACAAAAGGTAAGAAATATCCATGAAGATAACACAAGTTTACTTAAGCATATCACATAAAGTACAAGATGAAAGAAATACAAGGATGAGAAAGTAATCACTCCCCCTTAAATTTCATCACTCCCGTTAAATCTAACATCACCAAACTTTCTAATAAAAAAGAAATAAAACCACACAATGTAAAGTATCATGCATCAAGATAACTTGGTTAAAAAGATGAATTTAATCAGGATTGCCCAACTTTCTCATTAAAGAGTGCTATTGAATATTTAAAGAGTCAAAACAAAAGATTAATTTTCATAGAGATCTTTAATTGTTTCTAATTTGAAAATTCCCAATTTTAGTATGATACCTAAGTTGAAAATTTCAACTAAAAACACCACAGGCAAGTTTTCACAAAATTAGTGGTGAAATTGTAACAAATAAAACATAATTGTAATATCCAACAATCATTTTCAAAAAAGGAATATGTAATTTTGAATGCCCTTAAGTAAAAACATGATAAAGTTCCAAAAATACCAAATTGAATAAAATTAAAGATGTACTAATATAATTGAAAGGGAAACAATCTAAACTCCATTTCTAATTTAACTATTAAGTCATATATTTTAAAACAATTCTTAATTAATAATTTTTTTTGAAAATTCTAGTTATGAAATTGGAAAAGTGACAAGTTTTCAATTTGATACAATTCAATGATATTTTGATGTAATGGAAGATGATATTTTTTAAGGAAAAGAGTGAATTTGTTTGGTTTTTGGAGGATATAAAAACTAAGATGAAAAGTAGAAGAAAAGAAGATAAATAATGTTTCAATTATGAAGATTGGTTGGCTATACACCTTTATTGGTTGACCAATTTGTGTGGTTGTCTAAACCTATTAACAAACTATGTTATAAACTCATTAGAATAAAAGGGAAAGTTATATTAGTCAAAAATAGCAGATATTGGTCGACCAATGTGTGTAGGTGATAAACTAGAGAAGTGACCAAGCGCTTTATTAACTCACTAGAGAGATAAATCAATGATAAATATTGAGACATTGATCAACCATTAAAGGACATTAGTGAACCAATGTGACTATTTAGGCTATTAAATAAGCAACTGATAAACCAACAAGCTAACTAAAAAGCAAAAATGGAGTGAATTTTAAAGATACTAATTGATCACACTAAGATATTGGTCTATTAATTAACTGTATACATTAAGGAATCATTTTTAAAACTCAAATTAAAGTACCAAAACTTTAATAAAATAGTATTAAAACATATATAAGCTAACTTAACATCAATAAAAAAGAATTTAATTATATAAAGAGCCTTATAAAAAATTCCTATTAAGCAAAAAATAATTTTCCTCTAATTAAGCATGGTTTATCCTTATTCAAAAGTTTAGATGAATAATAACCCTATTGATGTAAATTCTAAATTATTGACATTATTTTGCATATAGTCTCCAAATCTAGACACTAAGGTTCACACTTTAAAAACACCTTATTTATAATTCAAGCTCATATAATCATCCTGAAAGATTTATACTCAAATTTACACTTAAGTACAAATAATCATATATTTCTATATATAAACTAATAATTGCCTCATGTTGAACATTACTTATAAGTGATTTGAATGAAGATTGTTCTTAAATTCTCAATCCATTAGTGGCATCTCGTCCTTCTCATCACGCTCACTTGTTTAACAATTTCATAAGTCTTGATGGTTAATTTTAGGAGTTAAATTCTCCAAATCTTATAACATCATCTTCAAGACTTTCTTTGAGGCAAGAATGTTAGATTTACAAAGATAAAAGATATAAATTCTAAAAATAATGCTCAATTCAATAAGTACTATCTCTACTTCTTAACATTTGTTCCTTCAAATAATCCAATCAATGTGTTTTAGGAATCCAAATAAGATTAGTTAATTGATTATATTGTTCCTTCTTCTTTTCAACCCATAGTTTTAAAGGTTTGCTTAACATTCTTTATTTAATAAAGCAAAATCTATCAATATGTCCAAACTTACCACCAGTTGAAAGCACCTCGTTCCTGGTGTTACTTAGGAATTTAAACAGCCAACAATATGTTATTTGCCATGTCTCCAAAACAGCCAACAATATGTCGTTGACAGCTTCTCATCGCGACACCTTCATATTACCAGTATGATCAGTGGCATCTCATGCCACCACCATCATTTGCGTTTTGTAGTTACTGGCATATAGTAACAATCATAAATCATCATGATTTACAAGCCATCATATCTAACATTTTTAGCCAAAACATCAATTCCACTGTTTAAAAATAACTGAAAGCATAACCACCAACAACCACAACCTAATAACACATATCCAAACTCAATCCATAACCAACCACCACTTTTTTCCTATCTATAATACAAAACTAACTTGAAAATGATTAAGCCTTTTAAATTGGGAGTTTTAGTTGATATCTTATTTGATATATAAATTCTTTTCAATATCTTTAAATGCATTGAATGACGTGAAAATAATAGGATAATTATTAATACTCAAAATTTTCCTAACTTATTAACAATTTTTTCTAATTTTTATATTTTTATCTTAAAAAGTGTTTATTGTCATATAACATCATTCCAATTATGCATTTAATTTTATTCAAATAATTACAATTTTTATTTTTATACAATTTAATTTCGTTAATTTCAATTTGAATCTTAATTATAGTTAAAATGCATGCATTTAGCTTAATGGAATGTGATCGCATTTAGTTTATTTTAGTTCTTATTTAGTCACAATTCTCTCATGTTATATTTGTCTAAAATTTCATCTATTTAAATTAAAATTCATTTTATCATGTTTAATTTATGTCAAAATGTTATTGTGATAGGCTTAATTAAAATGTTATTTTCTAATTTATTTTAAATAATTCTAATTAAGGATGATTATTTTTAATTAGTATTAATTATTTTTAATGGTCACGCATAAGGGGCATAAGTAGGAAGAAGGAAGACCAACAAATAGCTAATGAAAACAAACAAGAGGAAATAATTAGAAAAGATAGGGGGCATAAGAAAGAGCAACTGAAGTAAACCAATAGAGCAACCAAGAAAGAAAGTGGGAACGCAATAGAGAGAGCTAGAAAACAGCAAAAAGAGGATCAAAATGGAGTGAAACACATGGCTAGAGGAGAAAAACAACATCAATATCAGACAAAAGAACCAAAACAAACAATACCTAGGGGAAAACATAATGAGAAAAGATAATAGGGGAGAAAGCTGGAGAAAAATATAAAATAAAACGTGAGACAGAAAGCATAAAAAAGCTTAGAGATGCAAAATAGAAAACACAAGGAATAACTAGGAAAGAAAGGAGGAGAATCGAAAAGAGAGCACCAGAAGCTTAGAGAGTAAGCATTACAAAGAAAAAGAAGTTAAAAAATAACTAGAAGAAAAACTAGTAGGCAGTAGCGAAAGTGTCAAATATGTTGACTGAAATAGAAGGTTCTTAGTAAAATAAAGAAGAAAGGGCATGGGAAAGGAAGTTAGAGAATAATGGATGAAACTATGAACATAAACCAAGAATTTCATTATCAAGAGCATCTAAACTACACATCAGCATATTAAGAACATCATTAACTATGGATGTATACCAATAAAGTGGAAGCAAGTTTCACATTCAAAAGCTGACAAAAAAATCTGATGGCAAATTGCTCAGGATCAATATAAACAATCCCACAGGTGTTATCATTGGAATCATAGGACCTAGTGGTGAGAAAAAATCGACAATGTTAAGGGCACTCAATCAATTGAGGGAGACACATTTTGGCTCCATCTTTTATTAAGGCTGTGATATTTATGATATCAATGTTTTTACTCATTGGTCAATAGTCTATAGGTAATCGGTCAGTTGTATTTTAGTGACAATTATTTAAAGATATTCTTCATCTTATACATATCCAGATATATATGATAAAGTTCATGGGAAAAATATCCATTACAGATTAAATTATAATCAAATTAAAATTATAAGATTCATATTGCATTCATGTATTATCCATAAATTGCTCCTAATTGTTGTTTTATTGAGATTGGATATTAATAGAGCATAAAAGACTGGCTAATGTTATCTTTCTTCCTTATAAAGGAAGTAGTCAATCTTGTAGACTAAAATATGGAGATACTTAAACAAACATATGAGTGCTTATTAGAGGACAAGTTCATTGAATTGATCTTATATGGGAGTTCTATTTTAAAAATTACTTATATGTTTATGAAAATTCTCGTTGTGAAAATTGTATAAGTGATCCTTTGACTTGAGATCCAAAGTATCTTGCATAGGGATCATTATGTTTTATAACAACAATAACAACCACACCCATTATAAATCCTATTGGGGCGCAGGGTCTGGAGAGATATAGTAGTACGCAATCTTACCCTAAATAATGGGGAGAGTATTTCCAAATGACCTACCTAATTGGAGAGATTATTTCTAAATGACCCATCTGACTAATGACCTATATACTACCCTAAATACTACTTATGACCTATTTTAGTCAATGGTAGTTTAGTCGTTAGTTATTGGATATGAAATGAACTATATAGAGATAGTTGAGTAATTGATATAAGATTCATCAACCTAAAGTGATTAGGGGCAATATTTCATTGTTCTCAGTTAGTATTAATTCAAGAAATCCTTGGCCAGGAAAACATGACACTTTGTAAAAGGTTAACAAATGCCATTAATAGAATCAAAGCCAATATTGGAGAACTAATATGATTAGACTCAAATAGTGTAGACATTATTTAATGCTCCATGTCTAATTAGAACATTTTATTATAAAAAGATTAAATTATACAAAAAATTATGCACAAAAAGGTTAATCAAAACTACTTTGATATTCCTAAATATTTAGATGGTTATGGTGCGTTGCTAGACACCAATCTTGATTTATGGAGATAAATTATTTAATTACAAAATTAAAAATAAATTAAAGAATTTTAATTTATCTAATCCTATATATGATTAGAGTTATAATATATATGCATTGTCAACATGTGTGGGAACTTAATAGGTCACACATATAGAATGGGTTGAAGAGAGAAAATATGTTTTAATCAAGTTGGACTTGAATCTAAAGTTTGAGAAATAATATGATTAAATATGAGATATTTAATAAATAAGGATCAATATGAGATATCGATCTTATTTGGACATAAATAATTATAATTAAAGTTTAATTGAAATTAAAATTTAATTTTAATTAGATTACTAAAATTATCAACATTTATTATAAATTGGCTTAAGCTTCAAGGGAGCTAGCACATCTTGCCTAACCCTTTATATAACAGTTGTAAAGTTCACTTAACATGTTATATAGATACTGTAAAAGGTTAGACACTTGATCGACTATAGTGGTTGAGATGAGTCAATTTTGGAAATGGTTCAAGCGAAATAACAAGATAAATGCTCAAACTTCATAATAAGATATGGATTATGATTCATGATTGTTTACAATTTATGTATTAATCATTTTATAAAATCTAAGTGTTTTTGGCTTTCGAAAAATTAAAAAAATTCATTTATATTTTACTGCATATAAGGTCAAATCTCACCTTAAATTTCCAATGGTGGTATTATAGTCGACTTTAATTCTATAATTTAATTAAAATATGTTTGATTGTTATTAATTATAATTTTGGAATTGAAATTGCAATTGTTACAAACTCTAAAATCATATTTGAATGAAATATGAAATTTAAATTCACAAACTCTAGTTCTTAAAAAACAAATTAGATTTGTTCAATCATTTAGTTGTTACAACTTGAAATGTTTATATTAAAACCTAAAAACTTAGAACTTTAGAAATTCATTAAGATAAATTTGGAATTTTTTAATACCCCTCCTACAAACCATAAAATTAAACCCGCTAGGTAAAAATATGAAAAGTTTAAAATGTTTGTCAATTCTCAAAAAACTTGAAATCCTAAATGGTTTAGGATTATAAAGTCAAGAATTGTCAATAATGAAACTTTATGTTTTGCTTATGGTTGGAATGAAAATCTGCACATGTGAAGGATAATGGTGGTGGCTAGTTACGTATTTGAAGAATAATTAACACGAAATCATGGATTAATTTCATAATTGATTAATACAATTAATTAACCTTAGGATTGAAACATACTAGATTCAATAATTGTTTGGACAATTACCTAAAAATTGAGGAACAATTGAATCCATTGTTGTTTTCTGTAAAGCGAAGTGACAGAGACACAAAGGATTGCCTAAATCCTGATTAGCAAAAATCCGTGTAGTTCTCAATGAGACGACTGTATTTAAGGTTGGTTAATAGTAGAGCCTCCTGTGCATTACAAAACATCGGTCAAGCCTACTCATCATAGCAAGCCTTTGAACATAGGCTTAATGATACATTTGAGAGATAATTACTAAGCCCAGACATATAATTAATTGAGGTTTGTACAAATTTATGTTTATTATGCTAGTCCACAAAATTAATGATAAAATTCTATCAATATTGAGTTTGGATGGGAGCTATCGGGCTATAGTTGATGGTGGTTGTGTTTTTCAGTTATTTTTAAATAGTGAAATTAGTGTTTTGGCTAAAAATGTTAGATGTGTTGGCTAATAAATCATGATGATTTATGGTTGATGCTATATGTCGATGACTAGAAGACTTAAATGCTAGTGGTGGCATGAGATGCCACTATCTGGCAACATAAAGGTGTTGCGATGTGAAACTGTTGATGGTATGTTGTTGGCTATTTTGGATTCCTGGCTAATAGTATGTTGTTGGCTATTTAGATTCCTAACTGACACTGAGAATGAGGTGCTTTCAACCAGTCGCTTGGAATGGTTCATTACTTGGAGAAGACATGAACAACCAGCTCCTCGTGGCAAATGAGTGGTGGGCGTCTGATTGGTGAGGAGACATAATATTGACCGCAACAAGACTCACCAATAGGCATCTGTGTAAGATTTTGTTACAACGATAAGGAATAAAGTTACGGGTACTATACTGTATCGAACGATACCTATTATACAGGTTTAAAAATGGTATGGTACTTACCGGTACTGTACTGATCTTTCTTCCAGTACTTAAAAAATTAGGTTGATACTAAGACTAAAATGTAAAATGGGAAAAATTAAGGGACTTGGGTTGATACTAAGACTAAAATGGAAAATAGGAAAAACTGAGGGACTTGGGTTGATACTAAGACTAAAATGCAAAATAGGAAAATTTGAGGGACTGAAAATATAAAATAACCTTATTAGGGCTCCCTCTTAGATGAAGCTTCAGTATTCACTCTTCAATCCTCAGGATCTTATTTAGGCCTTATCTCACCTTCTCCTTTCCTTTGCTACACATTATCACTTGGATCTTTGCTACATAGGTGTCATCCCTCTCATATCATCGTCTTGTTATGCCTCCTCTCTATGTTACCATCATTTTCTTCTATCGTGTCATCTCTTTCCTGTTTCGTGCCATCACTCTCCTCTCAAGTGGTCTAGCCAGTCGTTTTGTTGCCTCTCCAGTCTAGATCTACTCCATTGCTACTCGCTATTCTCTCGTACTATTTGTACCTCTCTAGCAGTCCATTTTCTAGATTTGAGGATCAAATCCTTCAGTTCTTATTTCATTCTATTAAATCTCATCCACACATTTAAGTAAGACCTAAATAAACATGTGAATAAAATTGAATAGAACAGAGTTAGAGCACCCTAATGGGCACAGAAGATCTCATTTGCTAGATCTGTCCCACCCATTGGTAGCTCACACCTGATCACCGCCATGTCAACTCTCTAGACTTCTAGACTCCAAAGCTCCTATCCACCTATAGAGTCCTAACTCTAATTATTTATGTTATGCTTATACACCATCCTCGTCTTTTTATGCTTTTTACTATGTAATAACATAACTAATAATTACGTTGTGTGAACTATGAAATAATGATTATACTAAAGTTTGAAGTGTGACTTGCCTGGAGTAGTCTTGTGTCATTATATATGTAATTATGGAGTAACTGTGTAAGTGAAATTATATAAATGATTGTGATGGGTGTATTTATATGTTGATGTATAAGTAGATTAGTGTAAATATGTAATTAGGATTTACGAATCAATACTTTATATGTAATCATGAATAAAAAAATACACTGTGTTGTGTGTATTATATATTCCTTATTACAAATTATTAATACTTTACAAATTATATAATACACACACAATTTATTGATTCTTAATTTATTTTGGTCAATTAATAAACAAAAATATATTGAAATTGTCTATAAAATACTAAAATTGTGTATTTTGTGTATGAAATTTTGCATTGTGATTTTCTTTTTTTTTATGTAATCTTAAATGTAAATAAAAAACATTATGGTGTAACTTAATTTATTTTTTTTATTTCACTTAACTTAATTTAGCTCTTTATCTCACTAATATAATATTTTTTCCATTCATTTAATTATTGATTTTACTTTAATATTTAGTGCATTTGGTTTATTTTGAGAGTTTATAAAGAGATTTGATTTAAACATAAATTTCTAATATAGTTTTAGAATTCTTTAAGATATTTTTAATATTGTATTCCTTTGACACTTTTTAAAAGTTAAGAGTTCTTCGGGTTGAGGTCCCTCATAAAATAGAAAAATATGACATTAAAATTTATCATATGATACTTTATTTCACTTAAATTAAGATATTCAATGATAATTTTGTATCAATATTTATTATTTGCCAATGTATAGTAACATAGATAGATTAAAGAGAGTTATGTATTGGTTGTGTATACCTACAACTCTCGGTCGTAATGTTGTATTTTATAATGATGTCATGGATAACTATGTGATACATGTTTGGAATGTGATAGTTTGATTATTTACTTAAATGAATTATGTTTATTTATTGGTTTACAGCTAGGAGCCGAATATGTTTTTTTTAAGTTTATTATGCTTATTCAGTTACATTTATTTTTATAGATAAATGGGAGGAAGTTGAAGTACTCCTAATAATTCAGTCACTTAAAAAGAAGCATTTAACTTAGATCAAAGGTGATGTGGAGTCTTGTAAGAAAGTGAGTCATGAAGTGAAATGATAAATGATTACTTTGTTTGAAGAGTATCAGTATGAGAAAGATAGAAGGCAAAAACTAAACTACAAATTGGTAGTGAAAGTTCCTTTTATGATAGTTAGGATGATAGTGTGATGTTGAAGGTGGTATTCCTACCCAACAAGAAGGGAATATTGCACCCGATGTAAGGAAAAGAAGTAGATAGATATCTAAATTTTTTGCACCACAAATAACTCCTAATGCTTAGCCTTCAATATGTAGTGCCTTACATTCTAAAGAAGCAGCTCATAATGTGGACATGAAAAAGTTTAGGTTGTGGTATGGTTTAGGTATAACATTTAATGTTTCCCATTCTTATTATTACCACCCTATGTTGGATGTTATTACCTTTTATGGTCTAGAATATAAATCTTCTTCAATTGATGACTATAGAGGTAAACTTCCGAGAAGCTTTGTTCATAAAATAAATAGTTATTTAGATGAAAGAAGAATGATTTGGGCTACTTATAGGTGTTCAATCATATGTGGTGGTTGGACAAACAAAAGACAAGAGCCTATTATTAATTTTTTGGTTTTTTTAATAGAAAATGTTTTAAAAGGCTATTGATGCATCTAGCCTTGTTAGAAATGTTGATAATTTATTTCAAATATTTGATGAAGTTATGAATGAAGTTGGGCCATAAAGTATCGTTTAGTTCATTACTGATAATGATTATGCATACAAAGCAAATGGAAGAGGATTGAAAAGTAGGTATAATTCTTTTTATGTGACTACTTATGTTGTATATTATATTGACCTAATGTTGGAAAATATAAGAGATGTTAGACATTTTCCTATCATTGATGAGACTGTGAAAAAAGAAAAAAAAGTGATCAATTTTATCTATAATTGTGCATGAGTCCTGAATTTAATAAGAAAGGATTTCACTAATAGTACAAATTTGTGTTGTCCTACTACTACAAAATTTGCAACTAAATTCTTGTCACTTCAGTATTTTTTCAATGAAGGAGTTGAGGAAAATATTTATAAGTGATAAGTGAGTTGCATCGTAGCATGCTAGGTCTAGTGTTAGATTAGAGGTTTTTAGAATTATACGTGAAGGTTATGAATTAAGGTCCTATTGTTAGTTTTTCATTTGAGTTTGAGTCTTTGGTGAGAGTGCTTTAGCTTATTGATGGTGATAAGAAAGCAATAAAGAGTTATTTTTATGATGTCATGGAGAGGGCGAAGGAAGCAATCAAGGATAAGATGAAAAATAAGCCTTCTTTGTACACACCTTATATTATAGTCATCAATGAGAGATGGGAAAGGCAACTGTACTCTTTGTTGTTTGCAATTGCACCATATTTAATCCTAATGTCTATTTTAGACCAAGTTTTACAAAGAAAGTTAAAGTTAACAAGAGAATGTTATTAACAATTACATCATTTGTTACTCATGAGATGATGCAAAATCTTCTGAACTTACAAATGGAGGTTTATAAGGATGCTTATGGTGATTTTCTGATGCCTCTCGCTATTCGTCAAAGAGACAAAATTAATCAAGGTATGCATGTTTTCATTTTTATTACTTGTTAAAAATTAATTATTACTTCATTTTGTTTATAATGTTACTTTTTTGTCTTATAATTGCTTAGTGGGACCAAGTCAAAAATTGTGTTCCATAATCCCAAACATTTGTGATTCAAATTCTGAGTCAATGTGTAAGTGCAATAGGGTGTGAAAAGAATTGAAACAAAATTGAATTCATCCATTCCAAGAAAAGGAATATATTGGAACACAAAATATTAAACAACTTCATCTTTGTTCAATACAATTTAAAGCTTCGAGAAAGGTATGCTATTATCATTATTAAGTTGAAAATAATTTGTTGAAATTTCTTAATAATTTAATTTTATTTGTTTACGATGACTTTTCATATAACAAGTAGTTTTATAGATCTAACTTTCTTTAATCACATCGATCTTTTAGTAGATTATGTTTCTAAGCAACCGAATTTGGTAAATGAGATTGACTTAGAAGATACTCTTTGATGGGAAAGTATTGACATGTAATTTAATGCAATAAATTTGAATGATGGTGATGATGAGGCTCTTATTAATGATGATGATTACTAAATGAAAATTGGGGATAATGTGATTTGAGCCACTATTCGATTACATGAAGTTCTAGGATTTTATTTTTTCTCTTCTTTGAATTTCACTTATATTTGATGCATATTTTAAATTCTATATTTGCAATATAAGTATAAATTTTTAACTATAAATATTATTGGTTTAGGTTTCGCTTTTGGTTGGTTGTGTTCCTCAACATGAACTCTAGTTGTAATACTTATGAAATCATGGAACTTTAGTATTCTTTCTATTTGATGTTGTGATGTATTTATTCTTTATTAGATGATGGAATTATAACATTTTAAGTACTTTGTATTATCCTTAGTTTTATATTAGTATGATGATTAGATTATCTTTTTTAATATTAATTGTGGTTATTGTTTATAAGTGAAATACGTGAAAAGTACTACTAATAAACTAAATGGATTGTTGTTATTTAAAATTCCTATTAGTATGATTTTTGGAGAAACTGTTGATGTAAAATAAAAAAAATTGTAAAGCATAATATATTGAGAGCAACTTTATAGAGTTTTGTACCATACTAGCTGGTACCGAATGAAATGTACCATATTGGTCAAAAAAATGGTACAAAACTTACCCCATTGGTATTAGTCACCTGATACCGACTAGTATGGTTAGTATTTAAAATACTGGTCAAATACTGGCTAGTACCGTAAACTTTAGAAATTTTAAGGACCATTTTGCAAAAAAAAAACCTTAACCCCCAAGACTCTCTACATTTCTCTCTCACTGTCTCACATTTTTCATTTCTCTCTCTCTCTCTCTTGGTCTCTCCTCTCCAGTGACTCTCCATCATGCATGTCCCCACCATTGTCTCTTCCTCACAGTCATAGCTTTCACATACACATCACAAATTGCCTCTACCTCAGTCTTATGTGCGCCACCTGCCACCCAATGCCCAATCGCTCTCCACCACTTCCAAGTTACAACTGTCTACTACCCAGTGTGTATGTAAAGTGTAAAGCGTAGAGTGTAGAGTGCAGAAGTTGCAGATCTGGAATTTCAATTTTCTAGATTCAGATCAAAACCCGACCTGAAATAAACCAAACCAACTCGACTCTTAATTACATTTTTAAATTTTTTGGAGGGTTTTTTTTCTCTAAATTGCAATTGCATTATATTTGGATGTGTATGTGTGTTTTGTAATGGTTGGAATTGTTGTTTATGTGAGCTGGAATTGTTTTTGTGAATTCTTTTAATTTCAATGTAATTTTAGACATTGTCAATTTATGAACAAAATTAATGCATTGGAAAATTTGGATTTGAAACTCAAAATTGTTTGTGTGAGTTGGTTCATTTCAATGTAATTTAGACATTGTCAATTTATGAAGAAAATTAATGCATTGGAAATTTTGGATTTGAAACTTAGAATTGTTTGTGTGTGTTGGTTCAATTTTAATGTAATTTAGACATTTTCAATTTTGAAGAAAATTAATGCATTAGAAAATTTGGGTAAGAAACTAAGAATTTTGATAAAAATTAATGAATGAAAGATTGTTAAATTAAAGTTGAGAATTAGGATTTTAGTAACAATGTTGATTAAAATTAGTTAAGAAAACAAACTAATTATAAGCATTATAAATTGAATTGTATAAGTAGACCAAAAAATTAGTTTATTGATGAATTATGAGATTAAATTTGGGAATTAGGATTTTAGTAACAATGTTGATTAAAATTAGTTAAGAAAACAAGCTAATTATAAGCATTATAAATTGAATTGTATAAGTAGACAAAATATATTAGTTTATAGATGAATTATGAGATTACATAAAGTAAGTTGTAAACTTATAGTTGTAAGTTATGGTTAAAGTTGAATATCTTATCGTTGTGAGTGTTTAGTTTATCGTTGAATGATAAAATCATAGAAAATGAGTTATATTATATAAGATGTATACGTGTATTGTGTAATTGTGTATGTTGAATACTTGAATTGCTATTTTTTAACTTATTGGTGAATTGTATTGGATTAAATTGAATTATGTATTATTTAATCATACGAATGAGTTATATTATATAATATGTATATGTCTATTGTGTAATTTTGTTAATTTGGACTTTTGAGTTAAACAATACATATTTTGTGATAATAGTTGATAATGAAATTATGTGTTCTTTATTTTGATATATGTCTTCATATATTTTTATAAATAAATGGAACAAGTTCAAAACTCCTAATAATTTAGTTGCTTCAGGAAGATACAATGATCCAACTAGGGCTTATGCTGCATTGGTCCCCAATATGAAGAACCATACCATTTGCTTGTTTTGTAACAAGGATTTGAAAGGTGGAGGAATCACTAGATTAAAGAAGCATTTAGCTGGGGTTAAAGAAGATGTGGAACCTTGTAAAAAGATGAGCCATGATGGTAATTGGCAAATGAAGACTTTGCTTGAAGAGTATCATAACGAAAAAGATAGAAGGGAGAGATGAATTATGAAATTGGTAGTGGAAGTTTGTTTGTTGGTGTTCAGGATGATAGTGGAAATGTTGAAGGTGGTAGTATTTCTACCCAACAAGAAGTGAATGCTGCATTGGACTTAATGTTAGGAAAAGAAGAAGGTAGGTTACATTTTTTTTTACTCCATAAACAACTCCTAAGCTCAGTCTTCAATTGGTAGTGCCTTACAATTAAGAGAAGCAGGTCATAATGTGAATATGGCAATTGCTAAATATTGGTATAATTCAGGTATAACATTCAATGCTTCCCAATTTTATTATTATCAGTCTATGATAAATACTATAGCCTCTTATAGTACGAGATAAAAAGCTCCTTTAATTGATGAATATAGATGTAAACTTTACTATAGAGGTAAACTTTTGAGTAACTCTGTTTATCGAATTAAAAGTTATTTAGTTGAAAGAAAAATGACTTGGGCTACTTATAAGTGTTCAATCAAGTGTGATGGTTGGACAAATAGGAGACACAAGTCTATTATTAAATTTTTTACTTTCCAAAGTCTATTGATGCATCTAGCTTTGTCAGGAATGTTAATACTTTATTTGAAATAATTGTGAATGAAGTATGACCAGAAAATATTGTTCAGTTCATTACTGACAATAATTCCACTTATAAAGTGGCTATAAGAAGATTACAAATAACTGGCCCCTATCCTGTAATGACTAGATGACCTGCCTGGTACTCTATGGTGGCTCTCCAGTCGATATTCGATTCGGCTGGAAAGTTCCTATGATACTAAGCCTATTTCCCTTATTAAGGAAAAGCTTTAATTCACAATAAGAAATGTAAACAGTGGAGTTTTGTTTTTCAGTTTATTAAAAATTTCAGTAGCACAACAACTTTGACATCCCAAAAATTTCAAAGTCCCTGTAAAAGTTAAAACACTTCAATTATCGCAACAATTTCTCAACTGCAAATTGTGGACTCAAAGCTACTTATATGTAGTCTCAAATAGTTACATCAATAAACTTTGAAAAGCTAAAACAAAATCACGCATTCCATTTAAAACCCTTTATACACATTCATTCTTTACACAAATACACATTCCAAACATGGTCAAGGATATGCCACAGTGCTTAAAAATATATACAAGACAAAAAAAACCCTACACAGCAGTATATGACAAAGTTGACTACTCGTGAGGTGGAGTCCCTACTACTGAAGCCCTTGAGTGTGCACCTGGGAGGTTTTATTTAAAAATAGAAAACAAAGGGTGAGCTCAGTGAGCATTATTGGTTTCCAATAAAAACATTTATATGAATATTAACATCCATAAAAGAAAACAATTTCTTTTCATTTCAAGTAATAACCAATATTCTTACAAAACACATTCTTTTCTTTTCATAAGATTAATGCATATGTAAAACAAAACATTTTTTTAGACCAAGTTCCACTTTTGTTGTAAAGTATATAGCGATGACAATCAATACTTTCATGAACTTTCTTTTTAAAACATAGCCTATCACTAATTTTCTTTGCCATATGGTACCCTTAGGTTTAAGGTCATAGAGTTAGTTCCGCATCGCTTACTCGTGCCTGGTTAACCTCTATATATTAATTGATATGAAGCTAGTTTTGTATCGCTTACTTATAACAATGCTAGCACTATAAATAAATTAGTGATTGCGGAGTTGGTTTTGCATTGCTTACCCCATAAATTTGCTAGAACAATACCATATGGTACCCTTAGGATTAAGGCCACAGAGTTGGTTCCATATCACTTACTCATGCCTGGTTAACCTCTATATATTGATTGACGTGAAGCTAGTTCTGTATCGTTTACTTATAACAATGCTAGCACTATATATAAATTAGTGGTTACAGAGCTAGTTTTGTATTGCTTACTCATAACTTCACTAGAACAATATATACTCCACACGTGCAGAGGTCGACTCACAGGACATACTGACAAACACGACACCACCCATGTTAGTGACAGATGCCCCCAAACACCTCCATGCACGTTAGAACATACTCTGATCGATATAACCATATGTATAAAGACCTAACGACGTACCATAGGCTAAATCACAATTAATACATGAGTGCGCCTCATTTCAATACCAATTAAAAGCATATTCAAAATCCATTTCTATACTAATTTAAAGCATATGCAAATCTCAATTCAATGCCAATTCAAAGCATGTGTTCTTATTAGTTTCCAAGTGCATCCAAAACTGACTTCAATGGTAAATCAAAGCATATGTAAACCTCATAAAGATTAGCTTTTAAATTCAAATAGTAGCACCAATGGAATTATTCATAAATATATTTTTTATAGTAAGGTAAAAACCATCTTAACAAATCAATTTAAATACACTCATTATTTGTCGTTTATCGTAAACCACCCTTATGTGTTTGATGCTTTTTCTTTATTAGTCCTGAGTCTATGGCAACGAGAAAACTTTATTTGTCTTACTCAGCTGTGAGGGAGACCCCTGAAGGGTTCCTAAAAACATACCAAGTACATCCATCACGTACTACCTTAATTTACAAATTTCATGACAAAGGGCTTAGCCAAAATATTAGCATTTAGTAAGATTAAAATTCTATTTTCTTTTCATTCAACCATTGAGCAATGTCCATGATTTATACATGTTGACTTCTTTCCATTTAAAACTTCAAAATTCACTCAAACACCATATTTTACCCATTTCAACTTACTAATTTCTTCATAACAATCTCACCCAATTTAATTCACCATATAACATTCATGCATAAACAATCACAGTTACAACCCACGTCTAGAATCCATGCCTCCACTTGTTCCTTAATTTTTAGATACCAAACGTTCAAATTAGGATTCTAAGTCTTCTAGACATTTGTTCCCCTATATTTCTAGTTTTCATATCATTAAAAATAATGTCATTTGAACTTCTAAATTATGAAACATGTACCAAATATCACAAGATGCTTCAACATATAGATAGTATCAGGTTACCAAAATCAATCTCAATTTTCAATATCATTGAGCTAGAATCAAGTCTAGGTATCTTACATATATTTTTAATACTATGTCTTAGGTTTCATTTATAGTTGGAATCACCCAATTTGGAGTTCTGTAGACTAAGTTATAGCCAAAACACTGGGACTGTTCAAGGAAACCAAGGAACCTAATATAGAATTTCACTAAACATAGTTAGGAAAACTTACCACTTTCTTTCAATCGTTTGGAAAATTACAAGCTTTCTTCAAATCATCCTCCAAACCATGAAAAATCAGCTACACCCTTCTTCTCTTAGGCTTGGTCGAAACCCTCCTTTGGCTCTATCCTTTTCTTCTTTTGTTTTTCACTCACAGGTAACTCACTTTCACTCTAATGGTTATGAGAAAAAGAATGAAGCAATTGTCTTAAGTTTACTCCTTTAATGCATAACACAATTCATCTTCCATCATCAATCATCAATCAATATTTAGCATGTAAAAAGACCAATTTTCCCCTAATCACTATGTAAAAAGATGAAATTGTCCTTTAATGAATTTACTTCACTAACTAACTGAATTACAATCAGAAAATATTCCGCAACGAGCTTATCATCAAATTGACCATGAAATACTCTTATTAGGGTCAATACATATTGACTTGATGCTTAAAAAATATTCAAATGAGGTTAAAAATATCAATATCCATTATTTTCCAGAAAGGGATTTTAAGTCCTAGACTTCCTGAATTCCCGAAATCGAAATTATTTTCAATCCATTTCAGTATTATTAGACTCTAATACTTATTATGGATAATTTTTATTTTTTAAGGTCAGGTCCCCAAAAATCACTATTCACATAAAAATATTGTTCACCGAACATAAAAATTTATCTTCATTGAAAGGAAAGGTTTAGGGTTTTACAACAAAGTAAGTATAATTCTTTTTATTGGACTCCTTGTGTTACACATTACATTAACTTAACGCTGGAAAATATATGAGATGTTAGGTATTTTCCTATTATTGATGAGACTGTGCATAAAGCAAAAAAGATGACTAAGTTCATATACAATTGTGTATAGTTCTTGAATTTAATGAGAAAGTATTTCACCAATGGTAAGAATTTGTGTTGCCCTGCTGTTACAAGATTTGCAACAAATTTTTTGTTATTTTATTTTTTTATTATGATAAATAAAGAGTTAAGATAAGCACTTACAAGTGATAAATGAGATGCTTCTCATATGCTAGGTCTAATGATGGATTGAAGGTTTTCAAAAGTATACTTGAAGATATTGAATTTTTGTTCCAATGTTAATTTGTCATTTGAGTTTAGGAGCCTTTGGTAAGGGTATTTCGTCTAGCTGATAGTGATGAAAAGACAATAATGAGTTATTTTTATGATTTCATGGAGAAGGAGAAGGAAGCAATCAAGGCTGATCTAAAACATAAGGCTTCTTTGTACACACCTTATCTTACAGTCATCAATGAGAGATAGGAAAGGCAACTTTACTCTCCATTGTTTACATTTGGGGCATTTTTGAATCCTAGTGTCTATTTCAGACTAAGTTTACAAAGAAAGATGAAGTTAATAGGGGAATGCTAATAACTATTACAACAATTATTGCCCATGAGATGATGCAAGATCTCCTAAGCTTAAAAATGGAGATTTATAAGGAGGCTTCTAGGGATTTTAGGAAGCCAATTACTCTTTGTCAAAGAAGAAAAACTTAATTTAGATATATATTTTTCACTTTTGTTACTTATTGAAAATTAATCATCATTTTATTTTATTTATAACACTACTTTTGTTTTCATATGACTTATAGTTTCTTAGTGGGAACAATTTGGAAGTTGTGTTCTAAAATTGCAAAGGTTTGCAATTCAAATTCTAAGTAAATGTGTAAGGGCAAGAGGCTGTGAAACAAATTGGAGTACATTTAAATTCATCCATTCCAAGAAAAGGAAATATTGGAGTATAATAGATTGAATGACTTGGTCTTTGTTTGATGTAATTTAAAGCTTTGAGAAAGGTATGTTATTATCATTATTAAGTTAGATATAATTTCTTATGATTTTTAATAATTTAATTTTATTGTTTACTGGGACTCTTAATAGAACAAGTAGTTTAGGAGATCCAATTTGTATTGATAATATCAATATTTTGGTTGATTGGTTTCTGAGAAACCAGGTTTGATAGGTGAGAGTGACTTGGAAGATAATTTTAGATTAGAAAGGATTGACATGTCATTTCGTGCAATAAATTTGAATGGTGGTGATGATGAATCTCTTTTCAATGATGAGAATTTTGTACCAAATAAGAATTGGGATCAATATAGTTATAGCAAGTATCCCATAATTGATTGAATGAAGTTTCAGGTTTTTGTTTCTCTTCTTCTTTTAATTTTACTTATATTTGATGTATATGTTAAATTCTATATATGTAAAGTAATTGTAAATATTTTTGTTTCAGGTTTCACTTCTAGTTGGTTCTTCAACACGAATTACTGTTGTAGATTGTAATTGTTAGAGAGTAACAGATATATATTATTCTTTTTATTTGATGTGTTTTAATATAATTATTATTTATTATATCATGGAATTGTAATATTTTAGACACTTTGTATTATTGTTAATTTTTTATTTGTATGATGATTAAATGATCTTTTTTCATATTAATTGTAGTTATTATTTATATGTAAAATATAAAAAATTAATGTTAATAAAAATAAATAAATTGTTATTATCTTAAATTTCTATTATTGTAATTTTTGGAGACAAGGTTGATATAAAATTATAAAGTATAGAGTACAATATACTAATGGACTTTTCTACAATTTTAAAAAATTAAGGACTATTTTGTAAATATAAAAATTACCTTAAAGGATAATTGGTATTGAACATTACTAGTATAATATTGTACCATAATTAAATATGTTACTGTTAATGTTGGTGATATGGTTTAGGACCTAAAAATTGTAAAAGGATAATGTATCCTAAGTTTGTATTAAAATAATCCAATAATGTACAAAATTAACCTTAATTTGGAATATTTTCTTCTAAAATTAGGATCTTAATGCTAAATAAAATTTTAAAAGAGTTTTAAACTTTTATTTCATTTCCAAAATTAAAGTAAATATTTTTCTTAAGTTAATTAATATTAGTAATTATATTGATTGTCAATTAATTTAAGAAAATTGTCTATAAAATTAAAATTAATTATATTTCAATTAGACTAGAATTGATTAATTAGACTCCTTAAAAATTAAGAAAAGTATTTTCTTAAATAATTAAGAAAGATGTTTCTTAATTAAATTTATTAATTTTAATTTGATTGAGATAAATTGAATTTATGATTTTATTTATTTAGAGAAATATTTTCTAATTTATTAAGGAAAGATTTTATAATTAGTTAAGAAATCAATCTCTAAATAAATAATATAAAGCACTTTCTTAATTAAATTTAAGGACTTTTATTTAAATTATAAAATTATTTTCTTATATTTTCCTTTTAATATTAGAAAATAATTTTCTAATTAAAGAAAAGTAATTTCTAATTAGATTTTAAATAGTTTTCTAAATGGACTAGAATGCTTTAATAATAATTTTTAAAAAATATTTTAAAATTATAATAACTAAGAAACACAATTTACTGAAAATTGTTTTCGATTAGTCTGACTAAAGGATACAAGATAATTGGATATAGTTTCCAATTAAACTAACAAAAATGTTTTCAAATCAAATTAAATTCCTACTTGGAATAGGAATTTAATTCATTTTTAAATCAATGGGCTTAATTTAATTTAATTATCTAAAGAGTTGAAAATACTATTTTAAATTATGAATCAATAACTAGAATAAAATGAAGCTTAATATTTTGTGCATATAATTTAATTACAAGTTTGTAAGTTGAATGTTTTATTTATATATTTGATATGTATAAGTTGAATGCTTTATTTATATGTTATATATATATTGGATGCATGTTTAAATTGCATGGATTATATGTATGATATTTTACATGCAATTTTGTGTTTGATAAGCCAAATAAAAATTAAATCCCTTATTAAAATATTAATTACACTTTGAGAACATGATTGTTGCCTTATATTATTTAAGCATAAAATCATAGTTATGATTATTGTAAGACTTGTTGACTCAAGGTTACTTTAACCCGAAAGTATTTTATCTTAAATTAATGGGTCATATTTAACAAAATTTGTATGATTTGGATGAGTGACTTATAATCATGTAAATTTAGAGGAAATCCAAAAATTGCATAATTTAGAAATTCCAATTCGTTTGTTGTCTATCCATATTATGCATATAGCTTTGGTTACTGGTTGGCAGGTTCTTTTTTAATTTTTAATTTTAGATAGTGAAGGGGTGAAATTTGTAGCCTCATGTCTCTAGTTTACTCTAAATCAATAATCATCTCATTCAGATAACTACAAAACAATTTATGCCTAAAATACCGAAGCATGTTTAGTGAAAATACTCCATTTATTATTTTCTAGAACTCCTCATCAATTCCGTCCCAAATTCATCAATCAATCTCTCCATAATGATTTTAGATGGTTATAATTTTTGGTGGAGATGAAGATCAATGTGTTACAAGTCCAATGGTTCAAGTCCCATATCATTTGGAGGTCAGATGATAAAGTTATGGCTAAAACTCCCAAGTGTGATCGCACTAGATACTCTCGCGATCACACCAGTGTGATGTTGTTCTGACTTCAATCCAAAGCTTTTGTCACGCTGGCACCCTTGTTTCTCGCGATCGCACCAGACACATATTTAGGCATAACTTTCACTAAAGAGGTTAGATTAAGGCCATTCTTAGACCGTTTCGAAGAAGACTTCTAGACCAACAACTTTCATGAAGACTCGAAGAAAGTTTTTGACTCTAAAAGGGTCAAAATTTCAAAGTCCCGTATGTACATCCTATGCAGCATCCCTAACTTATAATGATCATATCTCTCAACTCCGATATCCAAAAAATTCATACTTTCTATCATTAAAAAGATAAGGGAAAGATCTACAACTTCTATAAAGAAAATTTTGTCGAAATCTCTCTAGGTAGATACGGTTTTTCCCCGAAGTCAGAACACAAGTTTTCACCCCTTTTTTTCTCTTTTCTTTCTTTTATTCTAAACCAACTTCTTTAACTTATCTTCTCTCAAATTCTCTCCAATTTTTTCTTCAATGCAACCCCATATTCAAAACATATCAAAAATCAAGGAATTAACATCAACATCAAAAATAAGAAATTCTCCACGTATGTGTTCATTTTTTTCTGCATTTGTTCATCTTTTTCTCTTCTTTCATTAAATCTAACACTTCAAATTCATTTCTACTCTTTCTACTCCATTTCCATTCAACTCATTCACAACACATTCACAGTACAACTAAATATACAAGTTTACTCAAAATCCTCAAAATCATCAAAAATCAAATATCAGTCATGCATCTTCTTTATGTTCTACACTTCATATTTTCTAGTACACTCATTCTGTTCCATCAACTCTTCCATTTCATCTTAACTTATTTATATATCACTAATTCACCTTTCATCTTAACCTTATACTCATTTTCAGTTCGTTACAAAAACACCCCAACAATTACACACACACACACACACACACCCATATGATCAACACCTACGTATATCCACCGTAAAATAGAGCATATATAACTACCATCTTTCATGAATTTCTACACTAATTTCATGCACGTTTTCCTCATATATTCAACTCCGGTAACCCATCAATCTATCCCTAATGATCATCATAAATACTTTTATAAAATAAACTATAAAGATCTATAATATATTAATTACTAGTTTTAGCTCCAAACTTTGAAGATCATGTAATGCTATCTTCTTTCATCCCATAAAATCATCAACATTTAAGGGTGAAAGAGGTTGGGTTTTTATTAACATTAAGAAGATGAAAAAGTGTTAAAGTGGTAAGGTTAAGGATGATACAAAAGCTTAACATTGATGGGTGAGTTATGAGAGCATCGCGTATGAGAGAAAGAAAAAAAGAGATGAAGAAGATGAGAGTATTTTCTGAAAATGAAAGACATGACAAAATAAAGATGGTCTTTCCATAGATGTAAATAAATTTGGGTTAAAATGCTTGGTAAGTATCATGACACATGTCACGACACTTACCACAAAAACAAATGCTAATGCCTTTCACTTATGCTACTACATAACTCTTAATAATTAGTCAATTTGTGCCACCCATTTTTCTACATCACTTGTCAATAATTTCTATTGCCATCTATCAAATTTTTTCTACCACGAATCAATTTATCTTGCCACTTGACATTTTCCTAGTCTAAAACACCCTTAAATTTTAGAAAAATTCTCATATTTTACCAAAAATTCTAATTCATTACTTTTACATTCCCACTCAATTTTTAAGACACATAATCCACAATTCACATATAATCACATTAATTATCAATTATACTCAAAAAATGTCAAATGAGTGCATGTACCATCATTATAATGTGTGCAAAAATTCAAAGTCACAAGTGTGTATGCTAACATTATGTATGAGCATGAAATATAATTTTCTAATCTCTCGTTGCTATTTCCTCAATTACTGAAGTCTATGATTCTAATTCTTAGTATGGAAACAAGATGTTACATTTCTCTCCCCTTAATAAATTTTGTCCCGAAAATTCTTATCTAATTATGTAAAAAAAGGAAGGGGTGTTATTTCCTCATATACTCCTCCGTTTCCCATTTAGCTACATTACTCGAATAATTTCTTCCACTTGTCTATGGTCAATGGAATCACTCGGTCTTTCAATCACTTATTTATTCATTCACTATCTAAACTAGTTCCTCATTATATATCTCAGATTACTCACAATTTCACTTTCCTAAGCCAATAACACCAATATCATATCATATTGATAAATACTCCCTTTTAACACATTGTGAGTCTGATATATCTTTATTGGTAACATTAACTTAAGTTAATGGTCCTATGATCACAGTAATTTCATAAGGACTAACTTATATCGGGCTTAACTTCTTTTTTCCTAACCTGGGCACACATTTATCTCAATATAAGTACACCTTGGTAAGGTGATACTCTCAGAAACATTCATTTTTCACTTAATAATCCATATCTCTTCAATGTTAATACACTTAACTTTTATATCTATCTCACTATATTCCATAACTTCGATGTTGCTCCACCTAACTTATCCATCTTTCTTGAGTCACTTAATTTCTAATATGGATCAATTTCGCTTCTCAACAGTATCTCAAATCAATTAGGGCCTTCTACCATTTTTAGGCACTCTTCATTAAAAAATAAAAGCGAACGACTCTTTCTATCATATAATGCCTCATATGGTATTTCAATGATATCATTATGCTAATGATGGTCAATTAAAATTACACATTGATCTCGTGTTCCTATGAACTCCAAAGTATAAGCTTTAAGCATATCTGAAATAGTTAACATTGTTGGTAATTTATACATGCAGTCACTTGCTTCTACATCCTTAAACCTTAACTACTATTTCGGGATATTTCTACTAAGATGTATAGCATAGGTTGTTATTAGTGCTTTCTCTAATAATCTCTTTACTCAATCATCTTTATTGAGTACACATACTTCTTATTTCAATCACAAAGTATCATTTTCCAATTCAAACTCGAAAGTAAGATTCGTTTTCAATTCCTCAATAAGATTCACAATTTCTGAATCCTCAATTTGGGCTTTGCTAATCTTTTCATGTGAAACTAATATTAAATTCAATAGCTAATATTACTTCATTTTACGCAATATTTAACTCCACATTCTATGCTCTTGATTGTACTAGATCTGATAACCTCAATATCTAAATTTATGCTACACTGTTATAGAATTCTATGCTCAATGCATCAGATTATAACACTAGCTTTACCGAGAAATACTCATTTGTACAATCATAATCTTTTAGTACTTCTATCCATTGTCTCAGTCTCATATTCAATTCTTTTAGACTCAATAATTACCTCAAACTTTAATGATCTTCATATTTATATATAGATTCGAAATGTTTCACTGTACATATAATATCTCCAACCTCTCAAAGCAATCAATATTGTAATAATTTCTAAATCACATATCGAAATCAACTCGTAAGACTTTAATTGTCTCTATGCATACAAGATCACTTTATACTGTTGCAATAGTTTGTATCTTAATCTCTGAAGTGAAATCTCATTATATTCTGCATAATCTCCAAACCCAACCAATATAATTAACATTGGGGTTATTATTCCTCAAAATTCTCCACATTCATCACTGATACGATTTACACATTTTCCCTTAAACATTTTTGTCAAAAGGTTACGATCAGTAAAAATTCCTTGACAGTCTATGGTAATATCCATTATACAACTAGTTCTAGAAAACTCCAAATCTTTATGTATTTCTTGGAGTTTCTCACTTCATCATTATTTCCACTTTCTTTGGGTCTCCTAATATGCCATGTTCAGATACAATAAAACCTAACATTTCATTTAATCAGGCTAAGATTTACTCTTATTACTCTTGGCATATAATTGTTCCTACCTTCATGATACACAAGATTTACCTTAAGCATTCAAAATATTCATCTCAACTTTTTGAATACATTCAATATATCATTTATGATCATAGTCACTAATTGATCCAAACCAAATTGTGACACTTATTCTTCAATACTAAGATACTATCGGGGCATTGTTAACTCAATATGTCTATGATTAGTTTTCGTAATTCCTTAAGTAATTAATTCCTCAATGAGATAATATTCTCTTATATTATTTTCAGTTTCCCAATTGACTTCTTCTCTCGAATAATTTTCTCAATCCACTTGATTTTCTCTGATTTTCATATAGATTTATGCAAATGTCTACTTATTCATACTAGCTTCTCAACACATTTCAATTTATTTGCAATCTTAACTTCCTGTGTTGGTAACACATTCCTCAAATCTAATTTTTATCTCTCGTATATGTTTGCATAGAATATAATGTGGACCTAAATTCTTCTCACATTAGTAATAATGTCTCCTCGAATTCAATAATCCAATCATATAGTTGGATACTTTACATCAACAAAATTTATACACTGTCAATAGTATATTCTACATCTTAGGGTTGAGTCTCCGTTAGGATTAGGACTTCAATATTCACTTATAACTTATTAAATATTCATTTCTAATTTGTTTCTTCATTGATCATTTTTAAAAAATAAACTATCTGGTCTACTTAACCTAATTTGGTGAAATTCATCTTTGAAAGAATATTTCTTACTACTATCCTCTAAACTGTTCATGTAATCTTTATCCATCAAATGTTTTCATCATTGCTTACCAATTATTTTTAGTACCTCGAAAATATCAATTTCAATTATTCTTAGTATCTCAATATGATCAATTTCTGTCATAACTTATATGATGAGGATATCCTCTTTGATAAAGCTCAATGAAGCATTAAGTATTTACTCTAATACCTTGGTATATACCATCAAGATCATTAAATCTTATCTAGAGATGTATTTATGACATTTCACCAATTAATAACTTAGGTTAAAGATAACTTAATCTCATTTGATTCTGGACAACACTTCCCCTTTTGTGTCTGTCCTTGATCGTGGGGACTATGCCACAATCGTGTCTTGCTTCTTTTTCCCCAAATTTATCACCTATAGTAACATCATTAACAATCTCAATCTATCCCCGATTTGTCACTATAAGCACTTTCATGTATTAATCTAATTTATCTTAGAATTTGAACTATGGAAACTATGACTAACAAATATTCACTAAGTCATAGATTGCTTCCACTATCATCTCCACGCATATAATACATAAGTGCTCAATATTCTCACTTGTCATGGTGATCCTATTATTTGATATGTACTCACAATAACAATTTAGCTTAACCTTTATAACTTCCATATATGTTGCTATCATTCATCTCATCATAGATGCATAATCATCATGACATTCCGATCTCAATTCCACTGACATATTCTTACGGGAAATCATAACTCTTATCACCTTTATCAAACAATTATTTCAAGTCCAAGTTCAACCTCTCAAGGTCACTTTCAACTTGGCTTGTACACTTTAATCTTGTCATCTTTACTTATATCACTATTTTTTTCATACAATCCACGACAATGCATTCCCATCTATATCATATCGGGGATATATCATCACAGTATAATATTGATACCATATTTATAATACATTCACCAATACAAGTATGTTGAACCTTTATCTGTCATATGTAACCATATACTAGTTATCCTTTCTATATATCCACAAACTTTCTTTTTCTCACATTCTGACAGATCATCATTCTCTTCACTATTTCTATCTACTCAAACTCATAAGAAATGCTCATGCATATGATTCATGTAAAAGTGACTCAGACTAGGGATCAGTTGCTGTTGCATGCTAAGATATGTCAAAAATGCATGTAACTTGACTCATATTTTGAAAAATGCCCATGTAAGATACTGAATCTGGGCTCTGATACCAAAATTGTCACACCCCATTCTCACAAGACTCGTACCTGACATTCTAAGTGATGTTCGAGTGTGAATCCCGCAAGGGTGGTATGCCAGAACAGTCAAACACTTAGAACTCAGTATAATTTGTTTTCAAATTTATCATACGCATATGCAGAAAATAATAATCAAACTGGGCCCACTTTAATCATAACTTTTTCATTCAAGAAAGTTTCAATCATTAACAGAGCATCAAAAATTCACTAGTTACTTAGGCTTAATTCAAATACATAACACTTACAATCATAATTTTATTACATACATACATGATCAAATATGCTTTGTAAAGAAATTATGGAAAACAACATTTGATACGAAAATAAGAAAGCAAACATAGACGCAAACTGATCCCGACCTGTACCTCTTACTTGAATGCGGTGGCTATATTCCTATTGGCTTAACGGGGTAACTCTTCTAAGTCTAAAAAAATATTGTAAATTTTGGGTGAGTTCTATGAACTCAGTGAGTGACCATCCTCGATGGCTCACTTAGTCACATAACATATAATTCACATCATTTATTTAGTAATCATATGGAATCACATACATTTGATCAATCGTTTCACATTTTACATTCAACACATTATACTCATTTATATCATGCATATGCAGTGCACATGAGACTCACTTTCTATTTCTTACTTGTTTTTTACCGAGTTCCTAATTACTAGCTCACATTCCTTAGTGGCTACCAAGCTATATCAGATAATGTCCCATATCCCTTAGTGGATACTGGGTACATTCACATTGAACCTGAGGCTCTTTTTCACATTATGAACTTTAAGCTCTTTTCGGTGGCTACTCTGGTCATAACTGTTTTTATGTTTCATGCATTCATGTAATGAAATGTATCAATCACATATGAATAATCAGTCACTTTCATATGTGATCTGATCTTAGTCTAGCATTCAACATTTAAGTTGAGAATCATTCTTTCATTCACATGTATATTCACATTTTCCTT